>VXBO01009241.1:724713-737188 GCA_013400135.1 Rhinoptilus africanus
CCCCCCAAAGACGGAGAAGAAGAGAAAAGCAAAGGAGAGCCGGTGAGCTAACACACAGTGGGTAAAACCTGCCTATTATCTGGGGACAGTGATCCTTCCGATGACGCCATGTGATAGGGGGATGGTGAGAACCTGTTATCGGGTCGGAACTCTTTATCATACGCCATCATGTTCCACTCCAGGCGCCGGTTGCGGGCTTTCCTCACTTTCTTCACCTCCCGGGTGGAGTCCTCCACCAGCCGCTGCTCCTGGGGGCAGACACAGGCCACAGCTCCACCTCCAGCCTGGCTCCTCTGGACCGTGAGCAGTACCCAGGGAGCATAGCCCGGACCCGCAAGACGCACCCACCGCAACAGGGGGGAGCAGCCGGTGTCCCCCGCCTGCCCTTTACCTTCTGCCTGCGCTTCTCCTTTCGCTTGTCTTCCGTCGCCTGCAACATTTTCTCCTTCCATAAGTTGAAGAAGTAGGAGGGGTCGGTGTAGAATTTGAGGCCGTCCTTTTTGTCGTCCCTGGTGGGTTGGGGAGGAAAGGGGGTTATCAGCCACAGGAGAAGAGGCCCTTCCTCTGCACAGGGAGATTTGGTACTATCATGACCATAAGCTGTTGCTCCACCATGAACATGTCCAATACAGTGGTCACTACCTGCAGTACCACTGTGTGGGGGCACTTGTCCCACGTGCCCTATGCCGTGGGGATGGTGGCCCAGCAACTGGAGAAAACAGCCTCTCAGCCATCACCAAGCAAGCAAACGGGGTGCACCCCCGATGCCTCTCCTGGAAAGGGCCCCCCAGGACCCCTCTGTTCCCCCTAAGGAAGGAGGTACCGACTGTCCTACCTGTAGGGCGTGAGGATGTTGAGCGGCGGGGGCTTGTCGCAGCGCTGGTACATCTCCATCACCGGGTTGGGGATGGAGTTGCGAGACACGACCTGCTGGTTCTGCACCGTGGAGCTCTTGAAGGCTTTCCGCATGTTGATGTCCTGCAGCGAAACTGGAGGTGCGAGAAGGAGAAGGGATGTAGGGGTGACCTCAGACCCCCGAACCGGGCACGGTGGGTGGTCCAGGCCCGAGCATCTCCCACCCGCTCGCACCCGGATATCACCCCGAAATAGGCCCAGTCCCTCACCTTCCTCCACGGTGGAGTCCAGCTGCGTCACCTTGATGACCAGCAGGTCCACCCTCTCCTGCAGCGAGTTCATCCGCATGTAGAAACTGTTGGCTTCGTTGAACAGCTCGCCAAAGATGTCCTCCGCATGCCTGCCTGGCAGAGGGCAACGCGTGCCCGTCACAGGCAATGGCGGGAGGCAGGCAGCCCTCTCCCAGCCTGCCCCCTGGACCACGTGCCCCCCAGCTCTCTCCCCAGCCTTGTTTTTTTGGGAGCTGAGCTTCATCCTCTCCCAGACCCAGCAAAGCGCTGCACAGAGGGAGGGGAGCCCAAACCACCCCCCCTTCTCCACACACGAGCATCCCTTTCAGCCAGAGTGGTATCCGTGGGAGGCGCCAAACCATGGTGCTGCTCATCCGAAAAAGCCTTTGGATCCACTATGGCCAAAAAACTACCATCACCCCCTGGCCATGCACCTGGGGAAACCCAGCCCTGAAGGTGGAAAACCCAGAGCAGGGCAGCAGGGAGAGTGCTGCAGCAGGGAGGAGCCGTGATTTGTTTCATTTCGGCGGTTGTTTTCCTGCAGCACTCCATGCGTCGCTGGGAAAGCTGCTGTCAGGGCTGTTATTATCGCAGGTCTGAGCGGGGCGCCTGGCAGGGCATTGCTGACACCTGCAGGCTGCAGCACCCAGCCCAGCACCTCAGCTCCTCAGGGTCTCCTCCAAAACCACACACCCAATAGCTCCCGAGACCAAGGCGCTTTCGATATCGGCTCGGCCTCTCACCCGGCTCATCTCCTGGATGAGCACCCTCATCCCACGGGTGCCACGCTTCCAGCAGCTCCCTAAATACAGGGCTTATTTTTCTGGGAGTGTTTTTGAGAAGAATTTAGTTCTGGAGGGGGGAAAAAGAGGAGAAGCCCTGAAGAGCCTGTGCTTCTCTCTCTATTTTGAGTCGATATTCAGCAGTGAAATAGGTTACCCCTATTAATCCTTCACACTGGCGTGTGCTCTCCTCCTCCCCTTTTCTGCTGAAATCAGCCCCAGGGCAGGAAGACAGATGAGGATTTAGACCTTTTATCTAGACCTCTCTTTCACAAAAAACTCTGAGACTAAAAAGAATAGGTTGGGGTTTTTTAATCTTCACCTGACCTTCCTGTTTCTGGCCAAGTTGAGAAGCAAGTGGCTCACAAAGGCTTTTCGTTCCCCCCTGCACAGACTGGCTACAGGAGGAAAATGGGTCTTAAAAATGTCATCAAGTCCCCACTTTGGGCTTGGCCCCACACATCCTCCTTTTTTTATTAGCTGGATAATTCCCACTGAATTAGGGGTGGCTGCAGCCTGCACGGCTCTCATGTAGCCCTCGTTTCTCTATGATTGGAACCAGAGCAAGTGACCGCAGCATCCCACCAGCATCCCACCAGCATCCCAACACCATCCCAGTGCCAAAGAAAAATCCCAGGCCGGGATCACTGTGCTGTGACTTACTGAGGCTGCCCAGCTGCTTGATGATGGCAGCCAGCGTGCTGTTGGTGACACACTCCAGCTCACTCGTCACCCCCTCGGGAAGAGCCCCCCGGCACAGGTGCCGGGGCTCAATGTTCCTCTTCACCAGCGGCATCCTGCCGGCGAGCCCTCACACCTCTCCTGGGAAAAGAAGAACAGAAGGAAAAAAAAAAGAAAAGAAAAAACACAGCTTTTGTCATTTGCCTATTTTTTTCCCCCCATTCCCTCTGCTCTCTGACCAGGGGACTCGTCCTTCCCACACCAGGATACGGAGGATGCAGCCTGCATGGCGGCAGCAAGCCTTTTCCACGTAGGGGATGCTCCACTGGTGCAAACCTCCGGATGCCAGCAAGCACACGGATGCCAGGATGGAGGTGAGAACCACATCCCTACCCTTGTGCTCCGCTGACAAGCCATCGTGCCTGCGGAGCCTTTCCCGGAGCTTACCTTCCCAGAGCTGCTTACCTTCCCAGAGCTGCGCTCCAACTGGGAGCAAACCCTCACATGCTGCAGCCCTTCAGCCGGCCCCAAAAAGCTTCATCCAACCCAAAGAGCGGCCAGAAGCGAGCAGGCGCTTGTAATGCCATTATTTCCAGCTCAGTGCAAAGCTCTCCGGGGTTTTATTTGTGCATGCACTACACCGAGGCAAGCTGCCGCAGCCAGCTCGCCCCCGCTCTCCGCAGCATCCCAGCGTGCCCCCCGCAGCATCCCTGTGTCGCCCATTCCGCTGCCGTCCCCGTCTGCACCGGGGATGGTTCATTTTCTACAGGGTTCAGGGAGATGTGGGGAGATGCCCGCAGCCAACAGCCCCATCTCCAGCGAGAGCACCCGTGGGAAGAGGGACATGGGAGAGGCACCGAGGGGTGAGGGCTGTTGGAGGCAGGTTACCCCATTGACACGAAAGGTGAGCCGTGCAAAACAGGCTAAAAAGGATTAAAAAAAAGAGCACCTATTAACCATGGTGGTGTCTCCTGGGGTGCTGCAGCCTGGGACTGGGACATGGACAGGCACGAAGAGAGTGGTGACCCCCACAAGCTTGCACAAGGGGGTCTTACATGCCACGTGTGCATCGGGCCTCAGCTCCACTCCCAATGCGAAGGCAAACTGACGGCTTTAGCATTGAAACCGCCACAAATTGAATCCCAGGGTGATAAGGACCAGAGAGCGCTAACAGCCTTCCCAGCTCCTGAATGCAGCAAGTTAAATCCCCCCTGTTTCACATTCTGGGCACCCCCCCATCCACCCCATCTTTCACAAAATCCTAATCTGCTTTGGTAGCAAAGGAAAACCAGCTTCCGAGCAGAGCTGTTGATAGCTGGGAGCGGAGCAGCCAGGCACCAACAACGAAGCCAACAGTTCTGACACTGAACGGAGCCAGAAATCTGCAGAGTTCACATTTTTTGGCCCCGGCAGCATTAGACAGAACAGTTTCCCATTGATAGCACCCAGCCAGTGCTCCCGTCCCCCCGCCAGCTCCTCCGGAGTTTTCAAATGCAAATGCACGCTCCCTCTGTGAAAGAGCCCCAAAATTGTTTCTAAATCATTCATATCCAGCTTCCCAAAGGGCCGATTGTGCTCCCAGATCTGTACTTACGGGGGTGAACGGCGGGACGCCACTCTGCCCCGGGGCAATCGGGGCGCCGGGGGGAGCACCCAGCCTCGAACCCTCCTTAGGGTCGCGCGGCTCTTCAGGCTCAGAGCAAACCGCGTGTCCTCTGGCGCTTCCCAAAGCTACCGCACATGGGTGGCAGGGCTGGTATTGTCCCCGGCTCCCCCAGAGAAACCCAAGAGGCTTTTGCCAGCTCGTTATTTTCTGGCTGAGAAAACTGTGACGGAGTTTGCAGGGGAGGCGCTGGATACCTGCTGGTGGACGCCTGCTCTGACCATGTACGTCTCTTTCTGAGCACCCCCTGAGCCTCCCCGGGGCTGCATACAGAGATAAGCAATGCTGGCAGCTTCACCTCAAGCTCACTTTGAGCTGGTTTATGTGTCGCCCCAAATTCCGCACCCAGAGGCTGAGCCCCAGGATGTGGCTGCAGGGACGGCAGGGCACGGGGCAAAGTGCTTAACGAGCTGCTTGGGCCCAGCAATTAGAAACAGGGAACAAAGAGCCATTCTCAGCATCCGCCTGGGACAGGGCCACCACCACCCAGGGTTTTTTATCCCCGTGCAGGGGCCCGGGAGGAATCAGGGCCACCCACGCCCCCATCCCCTGTGGGGACCCCAGAGGGCAATGAAGAAAAATAGGATTTGAGGTCTGAAATACTTCCCAGCAGGGACAGACCTGAAGACAGGCAGAAGGTGGATATATGGTTTGATAACAGCATTTGATACCACGCCATAGGAAAGCACCTCTGGAGAAGAAAGATGCCTTTAGTCTCCTTCCAAAAAGCCCTAAGACGCAGAGCTTGCAGCAGAAGAAACAAAGGAGGAATTAGGCACACACGTTTAGGGAACAGGCAGCTTTGGCCGAACCACAGGAGAAGCTGCTTTTTAACCACCCCAATTAACGGCTGCTAATGGGAACACAGGGATTAGAAAGCCCTGCCATTTCCACCTCGTGACATGTGCCATCTCAACCTGCTGTAACAGCATCCCTCATGTACCAGTGGCACTAAATCTCCGACTTCTGGGTTGAAACCCCAACTTCTGACCTAAAACTCGCTATCTCAAGGCCTGTCCTGAGTCAGTGGAGCAAAATACTTTGGATAGGGATGAGCTACACACGACACCAACTTAATTCCTGTCCTCGCTGGTGCGCCTGGCTCACACCTACCAAGAGACTGCACACAAATCCTGAGCGCTGGCAGCGTGGCCTGAGCCCCAGTGAAGGGGTGCTCAGTTCTGCCCAGCGCTGCTCCTGCTTGTGCTGATATTTTGGGTAATTTTCAAGCCTTCGATGGGGTGATTTTGATGGTAGGTCCTAAGACCTCCAGGAAAGGGCTCCAAGAAGCAGGGCTCCACTGGGTATGGGGTGACTCCCTGGTGTAAGGGGGAGAAGCCCAAACATGGTCAGAGTTTGGCCAAGAGCAACTCATTATTTCTTCCATATGTGTGACCATACTGGACCCCACCTCAGTGCTCAGCACCACGGGCCATTGCCAATGCACAGCGCACACCAGGCTCGGCAGCGACCACTGTGGCATCCCCAGTACAGCCCAGATGGGCATCGCCACCCTACCAGTAAAGCCGCACCTGGGCAGCTGCAGGGCCAAATCACATCTTCCCATGGGCATTACTAGCCCTTGACTGCCCTGAGCAGCCTCACCTGGCACCCACACCCCCACCCATGGGCCCAGGAGGTTATTTAAGCTCAGCTGGGAGTACTAGTCCTTCCCTGAAGGATGCTACTGGTCTCCAGCCCTGCTCCTGGACATGCCTTGCTGGACCTCACCCCTGCAAGCAGCTCCTGCCACAGGTGGGTCCCTTGGGTGGGTGCTGGCATACAGGGCAAGTCCAGGGTTTGGCATGATCTTCATGGTGGGCATTGGACCTCTCTTGCAGCCTTTGTCCCCGTCTCCTTTGGCTCCTGCATCCTGGTCACTCGATTCTGGGTGCATCTGGGGCTGCCAGCAGACTCTGTCCTTCCAATCCCACCCTTCAGCTGCTTTGGAAAATCAGTGTAAGCCTCCACGATGCTTCATCTCCGAAGCCCCACTCAGGTTCAGGTGGTTATATGGGCTTTTCCAATCACCCTCAGCAAGGTGTGCTTCTCTTATTTATTTCTCAGGCGATGGTCCCAATTTCTTTAGGCACTGGCCGCTCCATGGGTGTAGGACTCAAAGGTACAACCTCAACCAGCCAAACCTTCTTGCAATGACCTGAGCCTTCCTGTTTCTCTGCACATCTGCAGGGTGTTGGTGCAGGGTGAGGAGCTCTTCTGCTGGGTCTGGGAACATCAGCCAGATTCTGCTATTGTTTACATGGGCTAAAATCCACATGGTTTTGTTGTCTCCTGAGTGGAATTGAGGAGCCCTCAGTGGGATAATGTCAGTGTTGGGCTGCAGGAGGAGGAAAACAGGAGCCACAGACTCAGCAGGAATTTCCTGGAGGTGGAAGGCAGGAGAAGTGGGACTGGCTGGGGGGTTTCCTGGGAGCTGCTGCCATGGTACAGGCACTGTGGGGGGGTCTCCCACCACTCATCTTCACTCCCCAACAGCTGCAAGAGTTGGTAACTCTAAATCTTGCTGTACTGGGAAGTGTCACTGGTGAAAGACAGCGGTGACAGCCTCAGCTGTCAGGCCAAGGAGAGACTTGCTGCTGCTGGTAGCTGGAAAGTGCCCGCTTCTCCGCAGTACACAGCTGCTTGCCTTGGTAGCACACTGCAGCTTCCATAATACGTCTGTCAAACCTCCTCGGCATCCCACCGGGACAGCGGCACCGACCCCCCGCAAGCTGCCCGCGCTCTGGGAGACGCATCGGGCTGCTCAGCCCAGTTCCCCACCACCACTCTGTCTAGCGGGGGGCAGAGCACTGCAGGCCGGCTCGCAGCCCTCACCAGCCTGCAAGGAGCCTCGGCGTTCCCCATGGCCACAAATCCACCCCGAAGCTCGTGGGTTCCTACCCAAGCTTGGCATCAGCTGGCAGAGATGCAGCCTCCCACCTGCTTTCCAAACCGAGCAAAGGAGCTCGGAGGGGAGCCGTGTCCAGCTCACTGGTGCCTGAGCAAAGATCGGCTGAGATGCCCAGCCAGGAGAGGTGATGAGATCAGAAATGAGCTTTAGCTTCTGCCCTAAGAAGCTGACTTCTGCAGCAAATTGGCTGCAGCATCCCAAACCCTGGTGCTGCTGAAGATCAGCCCCTGCTTTCCCAGACCACGCAGGAGAAGAGCGCAGGAGGGTTGGAGAACAAATGCCATCCCAGACCGTGACTGCCAGCCCTGGTCCCCGCAGACCAGGCTGGCAGCTCACAGGTGACCCCCTACAGCTGGCTCCTTCCAGATGCCATCCTTCATCTCTGTAGCCATCACATCTGACACCTTAAGTCCTTGCGGTGCATCAGGGGCAGAAAAGCAGCTCTCGTTTTGCAAGAGGGTCCAAAAGATGGAGTTTCATGTCCAGTCATTGCCTTATATTCTTTGCAATAGCTTTTCACGTACATAACTGTCTCCTCACCTCCGCCGTGCCCCCAGATCCACTCCCCTTCTCACACCGGGCAGGGGATTGAGCTGTGACTTGCAAAGCCAAGCTGGATTGCCACGGCTGGGTCCTAAGTAGTCTGAAGGATCACGCGTGCTCTGGATGACCCTGCAAGGAGGGACAGGCTTGGTGACAACGCGTTTCTCAGGTGCTGGCTAATCCCCATGACAGATGTTCGCTGCACTTTGGGTGAAAATGAGACAGTTTGGTCAGTGCTTGATGCTGGTAGTCTCAGTCCCGCTGCCCTGCTTAAGAGAGGAGAGAGAAGTCCCTCTGCTGTCACCCTCCTTCACTGAGCCAAGGTGGGACAGAAGGCAATTTTGGGGTTTGCTTTTTGTGGCTGGGTCCTCCCTGCAGGATAAACCTGGATTGGGGACGGAGCCATGGCGGAGATGAACAGAGCTGGGCTGGGAAGGATGTCTGTGTTGCACACAAAACCAAATCAGCCATCGAGGTGTCCTCAAAACCTGGCGTGACGGTGTTGAAGCACAGCACCCAAGCGGCCGGCTGGTGTGTGGGACTGCAGCGGAGCTCAGACAAGGCCAAGGGAAAGCTAATTCCCCGTGTGTCAGACAGCCAAGATGAACCCAAAGCTTGGATGTGGGGAGGAAGTGGGTAAGTGAGGAGTGAGCACCCCCACGCCAAACCCCTCAAGGCGGGGAGCTGGGCTCAGCCCCGCAGTGAAGCTCAGGTCTGGGCCAAGCTCTGGGGGCAGACCGTTTGCTCAGCCCCTGCAATCCAAGCTCCGACCCGCACTGGGCTCCCCAGGGCGCTGCTGAGCCCCGAGGACCAGACGCTGCCAGGAACCAGAGGCTTTTGCAAGGGAGCGAAAGCTTTGGTCAGGTGCCAGGAGCCAGAGTAGTGCAAAAAAAAAACCAAACAAACCCTCCAACCCAGAGTGGTATATTGAAAATCTATTATCCTTGAACAAAAGACAAAAAGGTTTAGGAATGAATATCAAAAGAACAAGAAGTATCAGGCCTGACAATGCCTGTTCAGGACAGAAAGCCGTGTTTTGGCGCAGGCAGCCTGGAATGGTGCGGTGGGGAAGGGCTGCGGGGGCAGGAGGGAGAAGGAGGCACAAGGCAGACCTGAAATATCGAAAGGAGATTTGAAAAAAAAAAACCACCTGACTCAGGAGTGAGGAAAAAGAGATGAGGCGGAGGTGACCCTCAGCTGGGCTTGGAGGTGCCTGAAGGAGCTTGTCCTGTGGCGTTTGGCAGGAGGGATCTGGTAGAGGAGAGGGCTGGGAGGGAGCCCCGGGGTGTGCAGTGATTCTGAGCAGACAGAAACAAGTGGCAGCCGCAAAAGCAGCAGGTTTTGGGGCTGTTGATTTGCAGAGCTCTGCCACAGAGCGTGCGGGGAAATGGGTGCAGAAGGGTTCAAGGAGCAAGAGGACAAATCTGCAGAGGACGGACAGGGCCACCAGCAGCTACATAATGGCTGAGGGGCAACCTCTGGCTCAGGTGAGCCTAAACTCCTGCTTCTCGACCTCAGATGCTTGGCTGATGTGGGCCATGAACAGCCTCGGGGGGGAGAGCAGAGCCTACAGGGGCTGAAGCTCTGGCGTGTCAGGAAAAAAAAAAATAAATCAACCAGCAAAAACTGTGCAGGCGGCTCTTTGCAATGCAGAGAAACCTGTTTGCTAGAGCTGGACCAGATCTGCTGATTTTCTTCACACAAAATGGAGCGTGATCTGCACCGCAAGGACTCATTGCTCTAATTTACGAAATGCATCTGCGACCACTTTTTAATTTGTTGCTAGCCCAAATGACTGTGAACGCTACCAGCATGACAAACGTCATTGCTTTGTGTGAAGCTGATAATCACTCCGGAGCTATTGTCCAAAGGTTAATTAAATATATGAAAACCGGCTGGATCTCAAGCATTCCCCTTGCTTAAAATAAACCAGAGGGCAGAGCTTCAGCGAGAGTAAATTCTCAGGATTGCGCTGAGGCTGATGGGCACGGGAGAAGCAGTGCCACTGCCTGTCCCCTCCTTGAGACCTCAGCATCCAGCTTTACAAAAGGTCTGGGGCCAAGGAAAGCATCCCAGCCCCATCCTGAGCGAGAAGGGTTAGTACATCTCTCCTGGATGTCCCTCAAACCAGGACAACATCTCACGGCAAAGCATCGGGTGGCAAAATACCTTGGGAACTGAAAAGCCCCGGGACGTGGGATGCTGTTTCTGACCCTCCATCTGCAGGCTACGGGCTCGGGGGAGGCTGGAAGCCGGAGCTATGGACTTGTTGCTCCTGCAGCACATGTGAAATGAGTTGAGAGGTCTCAGCCCTGATCCTGGGTGGCACGGAGGAATATTTGTTGTAGGCCAAGAACGGATCGGGGCTGAGCTGCAACTGCAGGGAAAGGGTCAGGCCCTCCAGCCAAAAGGAGGAGAGAGCTGGATGCCTGGCTGGCCCTGGGGCAGAGCCGCGTCGCTGCCCGGGCTGGGGCCGAATGGGTGACCTGTGCCCCATCGGGAAGGTACGGTGCCGGGAGCGCTGCCCGCACCTCTCCTCCAGTCCATCTGCAGCTCTCCTCCTCTGCTAACTCAGCCAAAGGCAGCTCC
Source organism: Rhinoptilus africanus (assembly GCA_013400135.1). Classification (NCBI taxonomy): domain Eukaryota; kingdom Metazoa; phylum Chordata; class Aves; order Charadriiformes; family Glareolidae; genus Rhinoptilus; species Rhinoptilus africanus. The sequence goes on from VXBO01009241.1 coordinate 735,028, forward strand.
ACCACGGCGAACAACTGCCAGGAGCCTTCAGCAAACCAACACTTCACAGCAAAGTGCAACAAAACGTCAAATCACAGCTAAAAATATTCCTGAAGAGTTTTATTAGTAAATGCCACAGTATTTTTTTTTTTTCCTCCCCTTCTACTGCAAAATGTTTCAGCTCTAGGAACAGCACTTGACTAAATTGCCTCTAAATCACAAACGCCTCTGAAGGCTGAGCTCCGCAACACCAACCTTTGCCAAAAACCCTGCTTAGGAGGATGCCATAAACGCAACTGCCTCGCTACCTCGGGGTGAGCATAAAAACCTCATCCTGCCGCGAGTCTGCTTTAAAACAAACAGGCTCCTTCACGCTTTTATCTACAGGTGTGCAACCAGCAAAGGCTGCAAATTGGCGAGCGGGTTTCCAGGCAGTTGTTTTCCTTGGCTTTTAGTTGATGCAGGGTTTGGTTCTGTCGTTTGGTTTCGCAGAAGCGGGGAGGCCCCACTGCCCCCCCGGCGCTGGCCAGGGAGCTGAGGGCCACTTCGGCAGGTCCTTCGCGTGCCACAGAAGGTGCTGCCAGCCCCAGCCCCCCCGCCACCACCTGGCTTCATCTCTGCTCCATGTACAAACTAAATCCATGCAACACCTTGAAACGCTAAATGCCAGAGGTGGGAAAAAAAGGTGCAGATGAAACTGTGTGTAGTCCTCCATCCTCCTTCGCCTGCTCCATGTGTGGCTCCTGTGCCAGGACCATCGGGGAGCCCCGCTCTTGATCTTCAGAGGAGGAGCCGGGAGATGGGGTGGTGGGAACAGCAGCACAGATCCCAGCTCTGTTTTGGCTGGAAAAGATCCTCCCTGGCCTGGGAATCATGTGTTGTTTTTAATGACTCTCTATCACCAAAGGAAAATCTTCAATGACATTTTTTTCCCTTTTGTGCTGAGCTCATTAACAGAAGGATCTCTCTCGCTCGCTCGCCGGCGGTTTGTGTGAGCAGGACGCTGCTGAACAAACCAGCCTTATTCTCCCCAGTATAGAAGGCGCTTTGATAAACCCAGGAAACCCTCGGCGAGCAGCAAGGGTCCTTCTGGGAACCCGGCGCTCGCTGCCTTTGGGAACAGCCGCAGGACCGGCATCTCCAGCCACAGAGCGCTCCCAGCCAGCTCCAATGCGGTTCCTGCCGGCGCTGTGCCGTCTGTCCGGGGGGTCCCTTCCCAGGCTCCCAGTGCTGCTTCGCCGCCGGTGCCGTACGTGCAACCTGGAAAAAACCCTGCTGGGACCCGGGGGTGCGGGGCCAGCTCCGTCCCCTCCTCTCTGAGACGTGCAAAACGCCGCTGCTCCGGCCCGTGGGGCGCAGCTCAGAGGGCGGCTTTTTGGATGAGCAGCTCCACAAAAAAGCAGTCTTCCTTTTTTCTTTTTTTATTTTAATTTTAACACTTTTGGCTCGAGGGCTGTTGTTCGTAACTTGTCAAGATCTTGGCATCCGCAGCTGATTTGTCATCCACCATAAAATGGAGGATGAGCATCTTTGGTTCAGAACTGGGCCAAGGGAGATGACAGCTCAAAGCAAAATATGCTTCATCTCGAGTTTTCTCTGTGGGCTTCAACTCCTCGGGAAAGGAGCGGACATTTGGGGACTAAGTTGCATCACAGGCATTATGTGTAAGAGCCCTTAGTGCTGTTTGCCCAGAAAAGCACGGTGTGCGTTAACCTTCTAGCTGCCAGATGGAGTTTTGCTGGACCGATGCTGTCTTCAGCCTGCCCTGATCACCGAGCTGTTCAACCTGCCACAGGGGATGCTACTGAGATACAGAAATGCCATCAAAATACCTTTTTTTTTCCTTAAAAAAAAAAGAAACTAGCAATCTCTCTAAAATTCAGGCAATGCGACGCAGCAAATGAGAGGTGTTCCTTGGCATGCTGAAGTTTGGAAGATGAATTATTAATTCGGCCATTGCCGATCTGCCCGTACATCCAGGTCCTGCGTTCCCTTCCTCCGGCTTGTGTCCAGCAGCGTATCTGGCAGCTGGCTGCCGTGTGCCAGCCAGCCGCAGACAAAGCAGCCACAAACTACACTCAAAAGCATCTTAATCCATAGGTATTTTATCGCGCTGACACCACCACGAGGCAGCAAGAACTCGAGTTTTAGGCGATAAAATTAAAGCTTCCTGCAAGTAGCT
>VXBO01009241.1:738477-762387 GCA_013400135.1 Rhinoptilus africanus
CGCGGGGCCGGAACGGCACCGCGCACCGGGGCCGATCGTGCGGACCCCGGCGGACCCTCCTTCTGCCAAGAAATGTTGGATCGAGTGATGCTTGAGGTTGCTTCCCACCAGCTATTCCGTGACTTTATGATTCCATGAAGTTGCTAGGCTGGATCTTGGGGTCTGGAGTGAGGGTTTGACCCATCCCAGTGTCTCTTTCGCAGGCAGTGGTGTAAGGGCAGCTTTGACATTCCTGGTGTGCTCGGGCAGGTCTGCAGCCCACGCCAGCCCCGGCTGCTGTGCCATCGCACCAACCCAACCTGTGGATGTCCCCAAGGACCATCCTGGAGCTGCCAAGGCATTTTGCCTTCTCCAGCTGGCTGCTTTGGAGTCAGCCTGGACTTCTTTGGTGGATTGTGCTGTCCCTGTGCTGCTGCAAGAGCTGGTGCTACTGGAGGCGTTTTCATCACCAAAAATATGAAGTAAAAGTTTTGCCTGACCCTAAGAGGGCCAGAAGTGTTGCCGCCCGGGGTGAGACAGGCTGATGCTCCTCCCGGGACCAGCACAGCCTGCATTGGCACCACCTCATCACAGGGACAGGGATTTAGAGGACTCACCTTCAGCCAGGAGATGCGAGCAGCCCCTCTGCCACAGCCCGTTGTGCCCGAGCCAAGAGCTGCGTGACCCCGCCAGGAGCTGCTGGTCACCTCCAGCCCTTGCTTGGAGCAGCTCTGATGCTCTTTGTGCTGCCAGGGCTGGCAAGAACATGTCAGCACATCATGAACCCCGCAAACTTCCAGGAGCAAATCCAATGAGTGTCACAACCACCTCGGGCCTCAGCCCCATGAGCCCCTGGACCACTTCCTGTGCCACCTGGGCGAGTGTGCTCGCAGCCCCCGCGATCGCCTGAGCTCGGAGGGTGCAGGCAGCGAGCAGGCAGCATGCCCGGGGTGCCCCACGCAGCTTGGCCATCTGGTCCTCATGCTGCGGGGAGGGGCAGGGAAAGGCAGCGTGCTGCTCCTGTCGCAGATAGACGGAGAGCCAGGGAGCATCAGCTCTGCTCCTCTGCGTGGGGGACCTTTGCTGTCCCACCACAGCCTCAGGTGGTGGCCAGGCCACGTGCTAGGGGACATTTTGGCAGACGGGCTGTCAACGGGAGGCCCTTGCCGCTCCTCTCTGCCTCTTTACCGACTCTACAGATTACGAATTGCTCTTTCCGTGCCCGCCCCGGAGCTGTGGGAGGGGATGCTTTGTACCTGGTGTCTCTGCCAGTGCCAGGGGTGCTGCCACGCGGTTTGGGCAAGCAGCAGCACCCATGGAGCTGAGCAGCACCCTCAGCCCGGGGCCAACCTCCACCCAGGCTCTTCCCAGCTCTGCGCAGCAGGCGTGGGGTTTTTACCCAAGCTTTTTTCCTTTCCCACTTGCAGGTTGGGCCTTAGACCAGCGGTGCCCTCCTGCTGGAGCTCAGCCGCACGAACCAGCTGCAGTGATGCTCCTCTGCCGCCCGGAGCAGCTTGCCCTGGGGATGTTTGTGCCAGCTTTGCCCAGGGCAGGACCTGGCAGCCCTCCTGGCCACGCAGCTCGGGGAGACGCTCTGGGCTTGCAGACAGCGTGGGGCCAACATCGTGCCGTGCTGGAGCTGGGATGTGCCCCCCAGCCTCCAAACCGGAGAGCTAATGGGGAAATCACTTTGTCCCTGGATAAACTATGCAATTATTAGTTACTATCATTAATTAATGAATCATGGGAACAACTTATCCTGGTGGCACATCCACAAGCTTCCCTGCTAGCAGTGCCCTGAGCACCTCGTGGTTTTAACCTGCTTGGAGTCCACAATGGCTCCCGCATCGGTGGCGCTGGGGGCTGGCACAGCGGCGCCAGGGAAAGCACCCAGCCAAAAACCCTGCGACTCCAACCCTCCATCACACTCCGCTCGGCAAACCATGCGCCCTGCACCTGGAGCTGGATGGCGGGAGGCTGCCAAAACCCGGGCTGCTCCTTGGTGCGGGTCGCAGACCCCCAGCCGGCGCAGGACGGGGTGCCGGGTGCCATGCCGCCGCACGCGCCCGCCTCCCGCACAGGCTGCTGCAAGGGGTGAGGTAATCCTGGGTAATTCCTGACTTCCATGGAAATGCCTCCAGGCCGCGATGATTATCGCTGTAATTAGCCTCTCTGATTTTTCTTGGTGTTCTATAAAATATTAATTTACAGCTGGATCCTTGCCTCCTTTGTGTGCCGGCTTGAGCTCTTCCCGTCAGCAGCGCATCTCTGGCACCTCTCGCCGAGGTCCTGCGGGGTTACGTGGTGGAGCCGGGGTGGCCGCTGGCGGCTGGACGGTGCCTGGGGTTGGTGGCTCCAGCCAGGAGCTTCCACTTCCCTGCAGGAACATGCTCTTGTAGCTCCTGTTCCAAAGGAAAGACGCAAACCCAGCGAGGCACTCGCAGAAAGCGCCCTTCACACCTCTTCACCTGTGCAGTGAAGGTGAGCGGGCAGCTAAACCGCTCCAGAAGCCCTTTAATATGACATAGATCCATCTCATTGCTCTGTTTGGGCCAGAAATAGCATTTTTGCTCAAGCGCATGATATATCGGACAGGGCAGTGGCTGTGGCTGAGCCAGACCACGCTCCCCAGCCAGCCTGCAGCCGCTGGAGTGAACACAGCGCTGCCATTTCCACCCCCGAAATGAAGCCAAACACGGAGCTCAACGGCACATCATGCCCAGAAAACCCACTGCTCACACCAGCACTTTTAAGTTGCCTCATTTTCCAGCCAAACTAAGTAGAACCGACTTTAATCTCGCTAACGAGGTGGAAAATGCCACCACTACTATTTTCATCCCAAACATTGGGAAGGTCAGGCAGAGAAAGGATGCTATGGCATGTGTTTTGCCTTGGCTGGCGGTGGCAGGCAGCAGCCCCGCGGTGCTGCCTGTGGCCTGGCTGCCCGCAGTCGGGGCTGCTTTCCTTTGAAGGCAGCACTGGCATCACTGCAGGTCCTGGTACTCTGGCTGCTGTGACAAGCTTTGGGCGCTGGACCCTGTGTCCCAGCATCCCTGCCAGTGGGTGACGGCTGCCATGTCCCTTCAGGCTCCCCCACAGTTGTTTGTTCCTCTGGGATAATACATTTTATGTCTTTGTCAGGCCAGATGTAACGGTTGTCTTAACTACGGCTGAAATCTAAAGAGAAAAGCGTTGCTGGTGATGGGCGTGCAGGGAAGGGGTCATGCCCAGCACACGACTGTCCCTGCCAGGAGCTGCTTGCTACCAGAGCTGTTTTCCCGGCACTTTCGGCCAAACACCAGGCGTTGTCAGCAACGTTTTGTCCTCAAGGCTTGCTCAGGACAGCCCTACTTGTCCCCGCGCCGGGCCCTGCCACTGTGTGATGCCTGCTAAAACAAAGCTGGGATTTCGTATTCTCCTCTGAGGACACATCCCACCACGATGCTTCCTAAGGTGTTTCCATGAGATACTTCCATTCGGTCCCTCTTCTCCTTCTGCAAAACCAAAGGTACACATTTTGTAGCTGCCAATTCCTTTGGCAGAGGCTCTGGCACCACGTTTTGGAGCCAAGGAACAAGCTGCTGACGGCGATGCTTTGCCCAGGCAACTGGAGGCCCGTCAGCCACAATACGAGGCGCTGCCTGCCAGCTCTCCAGGGACATCGTATGCGGGTCCTGGAGACCCCGGCTCGGCCACAGCCACCCTTACTGAGCTTTCTGGGCCACAGGTCCCTTCTGGACCTGAAGCTTCCTGAAGCCTTCACCCACCAGCGTGACCAGCTGGTGCTGGTTAAAGAGCAACCAGCTCTTTAATTCCCCCTTCATTACAAATCCCCCGGAGATTTTATCCTCGGCCTCCCAGCCTTGTTCAGCCCAGCCCAGAAAGCTGCAGCAGCACCTGGCACAGCCAGCACCAGAAAATCCTCCGGTCAAAGCTCCGTGCAGCCGACACCTGGGAGAGATGCTGCTCGGTGGGTTTTGTGTCTGGTTCAAGGTCCACAGTAATATTAACCCCCCGCTTCCCACTCCACGAGAGCCTTCTGCAGCTCCAGAGGGGACAAGACTCCATGAGAGGGTGTGCGCAAAGGGGTCTCTCACCTCTCTCTCTGCTGATTTTAATCCAGCCCAGCTCTGCTGCTGCGGGAAATTAGTGTTTTGGGGGGGCACCTCCCCTGCACACACCCCAGGGTACCCCAAACCTCTTCCCTCTCAGATTGTCGGGGTTTAACAAAATAAAACCAGCAGGCCAGCAACCTCGGCTGGGGTCTATGGTGAAATGGATATTAAAATTCCGTGCTGCGGCTGCTCGAGTCGGCAGAGGGCAGTGGAAGATGCTCCCAAACCTCCCAAGCCTGCAGAGATGGGGATCCGGGGAGGAGACTCCACCAGAGGAAGGGAAATAAAAATACAGTTCCTCCAGCAGCGAGGCTGATCCAAGCGCGGCGTTACCGCCGGGCACCCCGCAGGGTTAGGGGGGATTTGGGCTCATGGATTGGCATGGCGGCAAAGCGGGAAGGCGAGGGAAGGAGGTCGCATCTCCCACCATCACGCCCCACCAGCTTGGGTCTCGCCAACGCGCACACGGGCTGGTGGGAGCCAGGGAGAACCACTGCTCATCCCCTGGGTGGGAGGAAGCGGATGGCGATGGAGTAGTCCCAGAGCCGGCAGCGATTCCCAGCTGGAAGCAGGCAGGCAGGCCGCGGAGAGGTTTTTCTGGCTGTAGCAATGTCCCAGAGGGTCTTCGCCAAGCCCGGCGAGCCGCAGCACGTAGGCAAACGCCTTCCCGGCCCGCAGCACGCCCGCCCATGGCTGGGTGCTGCTCCCGGGCGGCGGGAGAAGCGGGGAGAGGGTGCTGGTGGTGGGGCCCTGCCTGCCGCCTCCCTGCCGGCTCCGCAGCAGGCCCTGCTGCCTTGCCAGGCGCTGGTAATTAATACCCCTGGAGGTAAAGAAAGAGCAGCGTGAGGTTGGGATGTATTATTTTACTCTGATAGGAATCTGACACTGACACAGCCATTAGGGTAAAGAAAGAATAATAACTTAGACTTGGCATATATTAAAGCGTAAATACCTTCAGAGTGTGAAAAGACAGGCTTTAATATATTGGTGGGTTTGTAACTATTTATTGAAAGGAGAAAAAAAGCAGAGCTTATTGCAAAACAAGCCAGGGGTGAGGGAGCAGCTCCCCGCCATCGCTAGCCCTCCTGTCCTGCTTAGTGAGCCCCAAAGCTGGGGCGAGGTGGGGTGACCCACGGCCGTGGGGAACATCCCGGGGAACATCCTCGCCTCGCCGCCCGGCAGCAAGAAACCTGCCTGCCTCCGGGTTGGTGTTACAAAAACGCTCTCAAAACTTTTTTTGGGGGGTGAGGGGATGCCGGCGTGCCGAAAATCCCACTGAACCGAAATAAATCCCCTCGCCGGGGTTGGGGGCTGCGTTTTGCCACCTGCACCCTGCTCCCGGTGCTCCGTTCCCCTCGGCCGGGCTAGCGGCAGCATCAGCCCCGCCGCGGCCATCGAGGGGCCCCCTCCGTGTCCCCCTCTNGGCGGCTTCGGCTGGGTGGTGGTCTTCGCCGCCGCCTGGTGCAACGGCTCCATCTTCGGCATCCACAACTCCTTCGGGATCCTCTACATGATGCTGCAGAGCGACCTGGGCGAGGGGAAGAAGGACCCCGCGCTGGAGTTTAAGACAGGTACGGGGCTTCACACACACACACACACACCCCCCCCCGGCCCCGGGGCAGGGCGAGGAGGGGGGGTCCCCGGTCNTGTCCCTGGTCGCCACTCGGGGCTGCCAGCCCGGAGCGGGGGGGAAGGAGCGGCGGCTCGGCCGGCGCTGCCTCCCGGAGCGCAGGGAGGAGGCGGCGGGGCTGGAAGCTCCTGTTGGGATGCGTTGAACCGCGGTTGCTCCCTGCCCCCTCCATCCTTGTAGCCGTGGCTATATTTATCTCCGACAGCATCATGTGTGTCTAAGCTCCGATGTACTCAATTAAAAGTAATTCATCTGAAAAGCATGCCCTTAGCTTGTCCTGCCTGCTGTGTTTTGGAGTAAAGGAGAGTAACGCTGGTGAATCAGCTGGTGGGTGTGAACCACCCCCTTTATTTTTTTTTATTATTATTATTCTTATTTTGGTATGGGTTTTTCAAGCTGGCTGGCTGGCTGCCTTATCTGCGCTCGGGGGTGGCTGCAGGAGAGCATCTGCCTCGCCGACACGCTTCCTCCGAGTCGTATCCATTCAGTGGGAAAGGCTACCTAGGGCAGGTCTGGCAGTTGCCACCTGCACCGTCACAGCGAGGGGGGTGTGGGATCTGGAGGAGTTAACGGCCCTTGGTAGCAAGACCCACAAACTGCCCCCAGGTGTGTGTGTTGGTAGGAGCGACGGGCTCAGCCAGGGTCGAGGCTGTGGTGTGTTAACACGGAGAAGGGACGTTGCTTGCTGCCAAGCCCCCACTGTTTAGGTAGACTTGGCAGAGGGACCAGCTTGCCAGGATGGTGGTCCCAGCAGGTCTGTGACAGACACCAGTGTCGGGAGGCCCGGCCTCGTCCCAGGTCTTACACCTCTTACACCTCCCCGAGAAGGTCATATCCATCCCCATGATGGACGCCCATGGCCCACCTTGCTTTTTTCTGGCAGCAGGGACAAACACTGGGCATTGAGGGAACCTGCTTGTGGCGGTGTCCTGACTGGTTGGGACATGGGAAGCAGTCAGAAACCAAAGTGGGAGTGTACTGTGGAGAGAGGCAGCGGTGGTGGGACATGTGGGGACCTGAAAGTCTTATTTTGGTGACCAGTGTTGCCCACGTTCCCTCCGCTCAGCTGAGGCACAACTGGTGATCGCGGCGATGAGTGCGGCAGGATGAAATCCATTACGAGATACACCGCGTCCACAGATCACAAATTAAGTCCGTGATACTGTTACCGGAGAAACGATGCGATTGTGTAATTATGGGCAGTAACGGAGTGCCGCAGAGAGCTGCGGACGTGTGGCCAGTTGTAATTAGCGTGATTGATGGGCTGTGTGAGTGTGCGTGTGTGCGTGTGATCCCCAGGAAGCTCATCGCGTAGCTCTCTTTCCTGCTCCCTGTGATTGCATCTAGAAAGCCTAAGGCAGAGCTCTGAAGGTAGAAGCGGTAACAAAAGAAATTAAATACTGCAAGCTCTGGTGGTTTAAAGGCTCCATGCCCAAGACGGAGGTTGTAGGAGTCAACATCTGCCTCTTACTCCTGCGATCTATTTATTTATGGCTATGACCGCACAGAGGCCTTGAAAAAGAAGGGCGTGTGGGTGTGTGAGGTAAATCCGGGCTTGGTAATTAAATTGCCTGGGTGACGAATATATGCATTTTGGCCCGTGTGCTTAATGAAGAGGCCATTGATAACCCCTGTGCTGCGATCCATCGGCCGAGTGCTGCCTCTGCCCTGGGAGGCTGAGGTGCAGGGGCTGGGGCGGATGCCGGCGGCGGGGAGAGGTGTCGGTGATGGAGCCCGTCTGCGGCGGGGAGCGCGGTACCTCGGGGGCTGCAGCTGCGCTGGCTGAGGCCGGGGGCAGCGGGGTGCAGTGTGGGGGCCCCCCTCCAGCCCTCCCTCCCTCGCTCCCACCCCTCCCCGCTCAGGGTTGCATAATTTCCCCGCGGCGCTCGTTTGCGTGCAAACATAATCAGGAAAATATTGTAGCTCCTTTCCAAGAGCTAAGTGATGTGGCCTTCCTGAAAAGATCAGCGCTGTCTGTTTGTCCTCTGACCTCGGTCTGCTCCTGAGGGTTGCAAGAACAGCCGGACCCCAGGGTCCCCCTCGTCCCCCGCCAACCGGGAGCAGGTAAAGGGGACGAGGACCTGCTCCCTGCTCCAACACCGGCGTTTGGCATGGCATGCATCGCTTAGCCCTTTGGCTCTGCTCTTAAATCTCCCCTCCGTTCTCAGGAAGGTGGGTTTGTCTCAAAGAGGGGGTTTGGAGGCAAAATGGGGAGTGATGTTGTAAGCCGGTCAGGCATCCCTTTTAAAATAGGGTTATGTTTATGCTAAAGCGGGTACTAGTCTGCACTAAACAATAGCCGCCCCAGCACACGGCTATAATTATCAAGGTTTATTTCTTGTTTGCATTGGTCACGTTTTCTCGCGTTTGATCTTGAGAGACGCAGGATCCGCGGAGTTCAGATTTGGGGTCAGGCTTTGAAAACAAACCCTCTCGCAACAATGCATCGAATGCATAGGCTCCTTTGTTTAAAAGAAATATACTGCGCCGCGTATGTCAACAAGCAGCGCCGGGCTGAGGCGGGCTGGCTGCTGGGACCACCGCGTGCCCCTTCGCTGCAGGACACCAGAGCCGGGACTTTTGCAAGGCACACTCTGTGCTTTCGGGTTTGTTTTCTTTCGGGGGGGAGAGTGGAGGAGCTGGGGAGGGGGAAGAACGCTGAGACTAGAATGAAAAAAAATAATATACATGGGAGCACTCAGCCAGGAAAAAAAATATTGGTCTCCTCTGCTGGAGAGGTGTTGAGTGATGCTTGAAAGCGTTTGCCGGGAGATGAATGGTGGCGTTTCCCTCCGGTTGTACAAGACTCGTTCCGGTGACGAGGGATCCGCAGGGCACGGCTCCTCCGGTGCTGGCCCCGCCAGGCGCAGGCTGAGCTGAGCCGAGGGAGGGATGAGCCATCCCGGCACGCTCATCTTCCCCAGCTCCAAAAGCCAATTTGAGTGGCAGAATGGTACTGGTAAGCATTAACTGGGCATTGACCCCCTTAAATCTGCTTAAGTTTGCTCTGCCGCTGCTTGGATGCTCTCCCAACCTTGGGAGAGGTGAGCATGGGGTGAGTCCATCCCCGGCCAGGACTCAGCTCTCAGCCGAGGAGGTCCCGCTCATGTCCAAGCCCCCCAAGGGGCTCTGGCTACCCAGGGAGAGCCGGGAGGGTGGCACTTCTTGGTGTATCTTCTTCCTCCAAACACATCCTTGGTGCCGTCCTCGGAGATCTGGCAAGTGCCAGCGGGGCAGCCTGGAGAGGCACATTGATTTTTTTAAAAAAAACCTCTATTTATCTTTTTCTTCTCCCCTCCTCCGCTTTGTGTCAATATCCCAGGTTTAGATTAACTCTCTTTGCTTAATATTTAATGTTTTGGTTGCTGGAAATGAGAGCTGCAGGCACTTAGAGAGATGGCTGGAGGAGCCGGTCTGGTTTGGCCGCGGCTCCTCCGAGTGCACCCGTGTGTCCAGCAGCATCCTCCGGTCTGTGTGCAGGGACCTGGGGAGCAGCTTCGCATCCTCCGGTCTGTGTGCAGGGACTTTGGGAACAGCTTCCTCCCTTTTGTCCAGCCCCAGCCGGGGAGCGGAGGCTGCTGGAGTGCCCCATGCCCAGGGAAGCCAGGCTGGTGCATGAACCGTCGTAACTCCATGCGCCCACGAGGCCAAGGCATAGCTGATGTCATCTTTATACCTGAATTCCCATCTGTTTCGGTGGGGAGTTTCTTCGTGGGCACTGATTTCACATCCTTAGGACAGGTGAGCTTAGCTGGGAATGGCTATTTTTACTCCAGCGTCGTACTGGAGGCTTGGTAAGAAAGAGTGAGTTTGTTTCTCGGAGAAAATGAAGCCTTTCAGTGCTAATAGCCATAGTGAAAGGTGGGGAGGAGAAGCTACAGATTCTTCTCTGGGCTGAAGAAGAGTCCCAGGGTGGGTGAGTGTGGCTGGAGCTGAGAAGGGAAACCCCAAGGAGAGCTTAAATCACAAGAGGTAATCCTTGGAAGTGGTCCCAATTGAAATTTAGCAGTACTCCATGGTCTGGATGAGACCAAATAGGGACGGTTGCCATGAAACCGCACTTTATTTAGCCCACTGCAATGAAAGACATCTCCCCCAGGTGTTAGGTCTGGGCTTTGGGAAGGGTGAGGGCACTCGTACCAACACTTAAATACGAATTACCAACCGGTGAGAGATACGGGACCTGTGATGGGTGTCATCACCCAGTGCTGGAGCCCGGGAAGCTCCCGTCTGTGATGGGATGATACTGTGGATGTCACCTTCTTATTCAAATCCACAGGATTTTGCACTTTTATTAGTTGTCAGGGAGCCACCCTGGCCCCGTTTCACAATTTGAGGGCCCTGTGGACCTTGGCGTTGCTGGGGGCTTCCTCACATCCATCTGGATTTCCAGCCCTTCTCCACATATCCCAACCCGGCAGAGGGGTGCGCTCTCATGAACAATATTTACATAGCCTGGATGGGGATGTAAATCCAGCAAAAAGAGCACCCAAAAAAGCCTTTTTATAACCTAGCCCTGCTATCAGGGGAGTGGAAAGGGCACTGTGAAGCTTTTCCAGCTTTACTGGGGGTTTCCCATGCCAGGATGCCGATGTGCCGGCTCCGGGCTCTTCCCCGGCTCAGCTCCCACCGTTTTGGGAGTTGGAGCCTGTGGCTGCAGCAGAAGGGGAGCAAATTTCGGAGGAACTGGGTTTTCGTCGCTTGAGCTGAGTGCAAGGTGCCGTGTGAGATAAAGCAGCCTGAAAAGCAAACAAAACACAATCATGTCATTCAACCTGGTTCTTGGGGCCGTCGGGAGCGATTAAGGTTATTAGGAGGCCAGAGCGCTGTTTCTAAGGAAGGTCCTTGTTTTTAAAGACTGCGGGGGCCCTCTCAGCCAGCAAGCTTGCCATTTTTGTGGTTTTTAATTTATTTTTAAGTGTCCTCCAGCAGCCAGCCAAGGAGATACTCCAGTCTCAGTTGTATTTTCCGGTGGCCATTGTCCCTGAGTGGTGGCAGCTCCTGTGACCTTGCTGCGGTGCATGAAGCAGCAGCGCGTGGGGTTGTGCTGTTGGTTTGGGGTTCTTTTTCTTGGTCCTTTTCACTTACAAAAAACCAAAACCCACCCCTTGCTGGGACTGGATTGTAGTTTAAAGTTTGGAGGTGGCAGATTTCAGCTCCGTGGCTGAGAGTGGGCTGGGAGGAGAAGGAAGGATTGGCGGATGAAGGGGTCGAGTCCTGTGGGGTGCAGGGCTGGGATGGATGCGGAGGCGCAGGGTGAGATGGGGTGCGATGCCACGGGGATGGGCAGTCAGCAGGAAAGGCGCAGTTTCATCTCCCCTTTTTGGGGGAAATCCAAGAGTTTGACAAGTCACCCTTTAATCCCCTTCACAACCCTCAGCAGCTGGAAGCCGACCATCAGCTGGGGTGGTTGACATCCAGCACCTTAAAATAGACCTGACCCATCAGGTTGGGTGAAACCTCGTAGCCGGAAGGTGCCGCTGACCTCACTGGCGGTGCCCGTCGGGCCGGCTGCGCATAGCTCGCAGGGGCGTTGTCACCAGCATCCTGCCTTGTGTCCCCAGGGCAGCTCCTCTGGCTCCCTCCCTCCTTATCCCGCCTCTTACGGACTCGTCTGCTCACAGGGCTCATCCCGCTTGCACCATCAGGCACCCCCAGTCCCAGTGTGCACCAGGCGAGCGGTGGGAGAAGCCGTCTTCCCAAAAATCCAGTGGCGTGATGGAGACCACCAGGCTGGGTGGATGTGGAGCTGGGGTTGCCGGCTCCTCCGTGGGGTTTGTAGGGCTGCTTGGGGAGGGAGGAATAACCCAGGTTTCTACCATCCCAAGGGTGGTTTTACATCCTGCAGTGCACGGGGGGGAATTCCCACTGGGGACAGGGGTGGCGGTAAACAAGCGCTGCTCCTGCCGTGCTAATAGGGAGCTAATCCCAGTGGGATGATGGTACTGCTAGCTGCCAGGGGGGGATTTGGATCAGTCGGCACCATCTCGATATAGGGCCTGGGTGACCTTTTGCTTTTTGATCCCGGTGGCTCCTTGGGACCTCCGCCAAAGCAGCGTGGCGAGCGTGCCAGCAGTGAGTGACAGTGCGGCTGGGGGAAGCCATGCACGGGCTGACGGGGACCTCGGTGGCGTTTGGGTGGGTGCCACGTGCGCTTGCTCTCGCCCACCACCCCCCTGCCCCATCCCAAAGCTGTCCACCCTTGCTGGAAACCACTGGGGTTTCACCCTGGTTCAGTAATTGGGATTTTGCCCTCTTTTGGCTGGTATCCGGGTGCCGTAGGGAATTTTCTGACACCAAATACCTTGGTCTCTTCCACTTACTTTTTTGGGGGATGGTGACCCCTCAGGGGTTCCCTACAAGCCAGGCAGGGCATGGAGTGGGATGCCAGCATTTCCCAACTGGGACAGTGGCTGCGCACTCACCTCTTGCAGCCAACGTTTTCCCTGGGGAATCACTTTTCCCCAGCTTTCTGCAACCACGAGCCCGTGTGTCCATGGCGTGACCATACCTGCCCTGGCAATGGGGGGCATGAGGAGTGGAGACCCCCGTAGGCCAATGTGCCACGCGTGCAAAAGTGCTGCTGCACCCATTACGGCAGGGATTTGTTGGGTTTTCCCTTCGTCTTCCTCAAAGGATTGATTATTCCCTATTGTAAGGGAAGGAGATGCTGCTTTTTGGCATTCATCCCTGTGGAAAAAGGCCTGGTGGAGAGGTGCGTGCCAGGCTGGGCATCGCCCGGGGACCCTGCCCGGCTCTCGCGCCGGGGCGTTGCCGGTGCCCGCCGCGGGCACTGGGGAGCTCGGTTCACTCCGGGCTCTTTCCGTTCATCCACCCCGAGACAGTTGGGGCGGTTGCAAAACCCACATGACGTGTGCTGGGAAGTGCCGCAACACGCTCGCTCGCAGGCGCGAGCCATTCCATTCTCTCCCAGGCACCTCGTACAACAGGTCCTGCCAGCTGCCGGAGCAGGCGGGACGCGGGGCTGCCTGCCCCATCCCCTGCTCCCTGCACTGATCTCCTGCCCGCAGCATCCTGCCTGCACCATCCCCTGCCCCCGGCACCCTGCCTGCACCACTGCCTGTCCATGGCACCCTGCCTGCACCATCTCCTGCCTGCGGCACCCTGCCTGCACCGCCGCCTGCACCCGGCACAGACCACGGGCAGCAAAGCTCCTGCCGCTGCTTCATCCTCCATCAATCACACCCAGGGGTGCAGCTGTGGAGGGTGAGACAGCCATGGGTTCCTTTAGCACTTTTCAGGCTTTCCACCCCCCCACATCCTTTTATTTGTAGATCCCTAAATAATACCTGCTGCAAGAGCTCCCCGCTGCCCCCGGCACATCCCTAGAGAGCCGGAGCTGGGTGAAGCACAGTGGGGGAAAGCCCTTGGGAACGGCTGCTCCATCGCAGCCCTGTGCCCGTGGTGGTTTGCTTTGCTGGGACTGCTCTTGGACATGCCTAGCAGCCGTGCTGTGCCGTGCCGTGCTGTCCTCTGCGTGAGGAGCAGCTCCTGGGCTCGTGGGGGACCGGTGAGAGGATGGTGGTTGCGTGCTGGCAGCTCGGCCCCATCACCCCTTTGCACCTTCGCTTCCACACCCCAGGGTAGCTCCAGCCTGGTGATATCCCGTATCTCCATCCCTGCGTCCACAGAGGAGCATTGCACCGAACCGCTGTAATATAAGCTCCTGGTGCTGTGTCCCAGTGCAGGCACCTCAGTGCGAGATGGAGTCGGTATTTGGGGGTCGTCGCTGTCGGCAGTGCAGCTTCGGGCGCATCTGGTCTGCAAAACCCTACGGTGGAGGGGGTGAGCTCACCAGACCCTGCTTTTCCCCATCTTTGGGGATTTTTTTGTCTCTGGGTTTGGATTTAGCAGCTCGGGGATGGTTTTTAGCTGATGCGGAGCAGCGAGCAGGGGAAGCCCCATGTGCTGCCGGAGCGGCGCAGGCGCTCGCTGCATGGGCTGACTTGTTGGGGTTCGCCCCGGGCGAGGGCCAGGGCCCTCCTCGGGGAGGAGAAACAACCCTCCCGCGGCGCCTGCAGTGAAGGAACCTGCTTTGAGCACTCACCCCATCCCTGGGGACCAGCTGGGACGGGGACCCCAGGGGAAAGCAGCATCCCCCCCCTCCCTGTGCCCAGCGGCATCCCCCAAGCCCCTTTCTTGGCCATCTCACATCCGGCACCCAAACAAAGGTTTTGTTTCAGCCTCTTGGCCTTAATCTGTCCGCCCGCAGATCCTGTGCGTAAAAGGGAGATGAAATCCTCCCCTCTCGGGGGGCTGGTGTGCGAGCCCGGGGGGGGTTGGTGCTTGCCAAGGAGTCAGGCGTTGCGGCGGGGGGAGGTTTGTACAAACCCCGCACGAGGCTGGGGAGAGCTGGCGTCATAAAGCTGGAGCCCGCCGAGGTGGAAATCCAGTCTCCTTAAGTGGGGGTTGTGCCTCCTGTGCACCCTCTGAATTGTGTCCGATGGAAAAAAAAGTAATCATCTGTGATTAAAGATTGACGGTAATTACATAATGGGTATGCACCAGATGATGCCCAGACAAGCTCCCTCCTGGGATTCCCCAACTTTTGGAGTGTTTTAACTTTGCAATCATCCCAAAGTGCTTCTACTATGGGGGGGGGAAGGGTAATTATTGATATTACGGCAGCACCCGGCACGGTTACACAAGGCTCAGCAGTGGCACCGTGGCCCCTGGAGATGGGATTGTGGGCGAACTTGCCCCCTCTGATAGCCTGGGCAGCGCTGGGGCACGGTCAGGCACCAGCAATGGATCTCCCCGTTCCATACCCACCGTTGCGGTGTCAGAAACAAATCAAAAAATAGGAGGGAAAAGCTGCTTTTTGGGTCTTTCAGCAAAGCGAGCGGGGCAGCCGGGGACGTGCGCTGGCTCCGTGGCCAACCCATGGTGAAGAGGCAACATCAAGACCTCCTTGACGGTAGGCCAGCTGTTAATCCATGTATTTGAGCAAAACCCCATTTGTTTCTTAAGGTTTGTGCGAGCAATGGAAGCGGGGAGCACTGGGGGTGGGGGGAGCTTGTCTGGGATTAAATTTGCCTGAAAGCCAAGCACGCCAAGCTCGCGAGCCTGGGGAGAGCTTAATTAAAGTCAAAGGAGAAGCGTTTCCAAGAAAATCATTCGGGGTATTTAAACGGGATATTTTTGTTCTGGGCCCAGAATGTCTCCTTTCCCTCTTCGGTGTCAGCTTTAATAAAACAAAATGAGATCTCCAAGAAAAACAAATTGGAGCTCTTAAAAGGCGCTGCGGAGATAAAAATCAGTAACACTGTTGCTGGTAACACCTTGGGTTATTAAAACGGAAAGAATGCTAACGATGCGATTTGCATCGGCCTTTCTTGTGGCTGCGCCCCGGCAGGAGCCCGCTCGCCCTGGGAGGGGGGCGCGGGCACGGCAGGGCCCCGGTGCCCCTCACCGTGGCCTCTGAGTTGGGGTGGGGGGCACAGGCGGCTGTGCTGGCCAGGCGGGTTGGGCTGTTATTTGGGAAACGGCCACACGTGGGGGATTTTAGAGGGCTTTGTTGTGCTTTCCCGAGGCTGGCGGAATACCGCTCTGCCGAAAGCTGGCGGGGTTGGCAGCGGCGCTGAGGTCAAATATTAAAATACTTGAAAAATATGGCAAGAATCAGGATTCAGGGGACACCAAACTTTAAAAAACAAATTAAATTAGGGCTGATCTTGGTGGAAAGGGTGCCACAGCCCACCAGAGCTCTTTGAGGTGATGAATGCGTGGATGAAAATACCAAACTGGACTTATTATGGCCTGAGAGCTGCTGGCTACGGCTTTGCCTGGCTCGCTGAGACGCCAGGCTGGTGACGTGGGTTTGCACTTTGGTCCCTCGACCATCCGCTTCTACCTTCCCGCAGGAAGAGTGGATTAAAAGCCGCCCCTTTTTTTCCATGTGCTTCCATCCTGGCCACAGCTGACCATCTCCTGGTGGGAAGCTGGCGGAGGCCACCGATGGGGACTGGCGGGGACGGCAGTGGGGTGGCGTGTGGGGGTGATGCTGCTGACCCAGGTTCAGGGCGAGGAAGCCCAGAGCTGCCGTGGGGTCCTGTCTGTCCATCTGTCTGCCAAGCAGGAGGATGCTTTTGGTCAGGGTGACTTTAAAACGCTCAGCGTGATGCTGCCCACCCAAAGACCCAGCGGGACAGGGGCGCAGAGGCCAGCTCCTGCCTCGCTGCTGTGCCCGGCTCCATCAGATAAGGCAATTATAGCTTTATCGCTTAATTGCAGGGTATAATAATAGCCGAGAGTTATTGAGATAGGATGTTGCCAAGGGGTGAATATCAGCATTGTCAGGTTTTTGTTTTGTGGGTTTTTTTTTTCCTTTTTCAACATAAACTTGGCGGGTCCTCAGCGCCGCTGGAGGTGTGAGGTCTTTGCGGGGCTCCTCCTGCCCGTACCCCCCAGTGTCCCCCTGCCCACGGGGAAATTCAGCATCAAATAGAGCCGTGCCAACCGCCCCCGTGCCAGGGAAGCTCTCCCGCAGTTGGTGAGAAACCAGCCTGGGAGAGGACGGGGTGAGGACCGACAGATGTTGTCAACCACTTTCTGGACGGTTTTTCCCTTGCACCTCGGGAAGGCGGTTTCCATCCCTTGCAGGTTTTTCCCGTCCTGCTTGGCAGGTTGCAGGGTGCGTGCTCACATGTGGGCATCGGGCTGATGCTGAATAGCGTGATGTCCTTCAGAGGGAGAGCCGGGTGTGCATCCTAAAGTCCTCGCACAAGGATTTTCCGTGTGGAATGCTTGACTGGTGCCCCTGCGCCGAGGCGGCCAAAGGAAAATTTCATATTTGGTAACCTTTTCCCAGCCTGCTGGGGCTGGTGTGGGAGAGGGGAGCGAGGCATTGGACCCGATACCTGGAGCTCTGCTTGTCTCCAACCCGCTCAGTCCTAGTTTTCCACAGTCCCCTTGGAGCCCTGTGGCTGTCGAGGTGGCCGTGCACTCCCAGCATCAGGATTTGGGGCATTTTCCTGGCCAGGGATTTTTCTGCCTTGAAAATGGGAATTTTCAAGACCCATATTAGTGCAGGGTGGGTTTCTCACTGAGAACTGAAGTTTTGCCTCATTTCTCCTGACATCTGCAGGGTGTAGGGTGATAAAAACTCAGGACATGTGGGGACAAGGGATGGTGGCATTTGGGATCTGTGTTTTAGGACAGGGCCTTTGTTAAGGGAGATTCATATAAAATCAAATGTGTTGCCCAAAGCTAAGAAATAGCTAAGAAATCGGGGGCCACCAATGTTTCTTTAGAGCTGTTAAACTCTGCCCTGCTTCAGTTCATCAACCAAAGCATGAACCAAACAGCCCCGGAGTGGAGGTACTTCAGGTCCTGGTGTGACCTCTGCCTGCCTGTTAACCCTTGCTGGCCCATCCTAAAATAATCCAAAGATAAGATTAGCCCCAGTCTGGATTTTGGAGCTTGTTTCCTTCCTTTGGGACAACATCCCTCTGACCCCAGGGTTTCCCAACCACCCTGTCTTCAGCCTCCCCCCCCGCCACCACGGTTTGTGCCCCACTGGCCTCAGAAAAGAAAACAAGCCGCAGAAAAAAAGCAGAAGGCAGTTTTTACAGCAGGGTGGGGGGGAGTTTTGTTGCTCAAGAAGGTGGTTGCTTAGATTTTTATTGTGGGATAAGAGGGAAGGAGGAGAAAAAAACAACAAAAAACCAACCAAAAAGCTGTTGGGAAGATGATGCCAGACAGAGCAGCGGGAAAAGCAACGTCTTTGGGGGTTTTAATGTTACCTCTGCTTCTGAAGCAGGAATTAGCTATTGCAAAATGTCAAGCATTGCCGGGTGATGTTGGCCCGCTGGCCACACGCTGGCACTTTTTGCAGCAGATAGCCCTTTCTTTTATCAGCCGGCTGTGCCAGGCAAAGCTCAGGCTTCCTCTGGGCATTTGAATTTGGGAAGATGATGAAAAGCTGAAAGAGCAGGATGCTGGGGCTGATGTGCAAGCAGCAGGTTGTTGGCTGGTTTCCCCATTAGTCAGGGCTGGTGACGAGTCAATCTCCTTTTCCATTTTCTTATGAATGAATCAGTTTTGGCTCAGCCCGATGGTCAGACTGGTTAAGCGAGAAGCAGCTGATATTAGTCTCATTAGCAACTGAGACAGAAACGAGCCTCTCCCCAGCCCTGCAAGCGCCATGTGATCCTTAGCTGACCCGCAGCCGCCGTCTGGGTGCCTGGTGGGACTGGCAGCCGCATGGGACACCCCCTGACGGCTGGGGAGACACTGTCTCCTCCAGCGCCCTGTTCCCTTACACCTCCATGAGCCTCCCAGCTCCTCGACACCCTGAAGCTTCATGGCCAGGTTAAACCAAGTGGTGGATGCAAACAGGGATCAGCATCCTGTGCCTTCTGCTGTCCCCGTGCATCTGTCCTTGGTCGCTGACATAGAACAGATTTCTAGGGGGGGAAATTTCGGCTTCAGGTCGCCTGCGGTTGCTGCTGAGCTGCGGCCGGGGAGCACAGCTCAGCTGCGTTCGCAGCTCCAGTCCCGAGGCGGCCCCAGTCCAGAGTTGCTCCTTGGCCAGAGGAAAGGGCTTGGCAGAGTTGTGATAAACGGCTGGATGGCCAAGCGGTGACCAGCAATGGGTGGCGTTGCTCGTGGGTCGGTACTGGGACCAGTGCTGTGTAACATCTTTGTCGGTGACATGGGCAGTGGGACTGAGTGCACCCTCAGCAAGTTTGCCAATGACACCAAGCGGAGTGATGTGGTTGACACGCCTGAGGGATGGGATGCCATCCAGAGGGACGTGGGCAGGCTGGAGAGGTGGGTCTGTGCCAGCCTCCTGAAGTTCAACAAGGGCAAGGTCCTGCACATGAGGCCGGGCAATCCCCGGCACGAATTCAGGCTGGGCGAGAATGGCTGTGGAGCAGCCCTGAGGAGAAGGACTTGGGGGTGTTGGTGGATGAGAAGTGTTAACATGAGCTGGCACCGTGCGCTGNGGAGGGGTTCAAGGCCAGGGACTGTGGCATGTGTTACCCAGAGCAATCCCACACCTACCACTTGCAGAAACAGGGCAATTTGAATTTCTGCCCCTCCCCTAAAATGCAGTATTTCCATGGGGAGGAAGAGGAGGCTCCATGGCCACGGAGGTTAGGACTTACGGCTTTTAAACCTGAATCGCGGGAGGACCAAAACTTACCCAGTAACTGATAGGAACCTTCATTAACCTGCCTTGTTATTTATTCCGATTTCAAAGCCCTTGATGCAGCAAAAAAGCGAAGGCATTTCTCCGGGGGAGCGCATTAATGTTTCACCGCTCTTCGAAGCGCTTTGCTGCCGAGGCACTTTGAGCGGTCCGGGCTGTCCCCAGCTCCCCTCGGCCTCGTTAAACATTGCGTGGCCCCGGGGAAGCCACGGCACGGCTCTGCCCGCAGCCATCGCGTGGGCTAACGCCCGCGGGGGGGTGCTTTTTTAATATATATGTATATGTGTGAGTATACACATAGATGCACACGGGCATATATATGCACGTATATGAATGCGTGTGTGTAGGCATTATGGATGCCCATTCAAGGTGCATGGGGAGGAGCTGGAGTGCTTGGAGCTGCCTTCCTGAGATGCTAATGGGAAACGCGGGGTTGGGTACCATCCCGTGCGGCAAACCCCGACTCCTCGGCTGTGGCTTTTCTCCACCCGCCCCGAGCATCAAAGGGCAGGGTTTGCCCGTCCCCGCACCGCGGGGCGGCTGCCAAAGCCACCCGGCGTCTGAAAAACTTTCAAATGAGAGCAGGTCAGCCAAAAGTAACAGCCCATTGGCAAAGGGGTATAACCTGTTCCTTGTCGGGGAAGAAAAAAAATAATTGAATAAAATAAGGTATTGCTGTTCTTCAGTTTCCTTTAGCTATCGGATTTGCTTAATTACAGCGTGGTCTATTTTTCTGTGATACCCAGGTGTTCTCAAATGTGTGCTTTAATGTAAGGAAACTCCAAGAGATTAAAAGCACATAGATATTTTACCCCTCTTTTGGCCTCCAGGTGTTTGGTTTAATTACGATATGCAACTCTTGCATCATTTGAGGATTTTTTTTTCCCCAGCAGTAGGCTTCAGGAGCACTATCCAAAGGCATTAGTGTCTCCATGCTGGAGACCCAGGGGAAGCTCTCTGGCACTGGAGGAGGAAATAATTTCCCAATGGCCATCAGGAGAAGAGCCCAGATCTTCCGCCACGGAGCGGTTTTGCCGCACGGACATGGCTGGGGCAGCACAGGATGCCTCCCTGGCTGGCTGCCTGCTCGAGGGCTCTGCTCAACCTGCTTACAGCCAGCTTTTCTTCATTTATTTTCATTTTTAAAGATAGCTGCTCAACGGAGGAGGCTCCCCGCTGGATCCCCCACTGCGGTCAGTCATCACCTCCTACCCTCGCGCCGTGGGAGGGTTTGGGCTGGGGCTGAGCACCGGGACCAGCCCAGGGAGCCGTGGTGGGAGAGCCCCGATGGAAGAGGCCACTGCAGGGAGGTGTTACCTCCTTTGTGAACGGAGCTCGGGGGCAAAACAACTTAAAAGCCGACTGGCGCAGCCTGGAGAGGGGCCTCCCTTCAGAAAGCACCCGCAGCTGCCGCCGAGATTTTCCCTTTCATATTTCTAGCCCCATACGTAGTCTGGTATTGGGCGGACTTTGTCTTCGGGGAAACTGGGGCCTTGTTGGGTGTAAGCAAATAAGTAACATAACTGAAATATTTTGATAATATTTGGGCGGGCGGCTCTGCTCGGGTGCCATGGGGGAAACACCGCTGCTTCCAGCACTCTCCGTTTCGGGGTTCTTGCCCCAAGGGGGGCTCAGGCTGAGGTTGTCACAGCATTTTTTTCCCCCTGGAGCTTGAGGGAGGGTCCGTGGGGTGGTTGCAGGCTTGGGGGTGCTTGGAGGGGAGGATGCTGTGATGGGGCAGAGCTGGCAGTGCGTGTGGGTGCCACTGGGAGGACCACGGGGGTTGTTTTCTTCCAACCTCACTCATCCTCAGGGTGCCCCAGCCTTGCCCGAGGGATATGGAAAGGTGTCTCCACTGAGCACCACACACCAGGGATGGGTTGGGTCAACTGGGAGACATGGAGGAGAGGAGGGGGAACGATGTGCAGTGCTGAACCTGCGCTGGGGTTGTTCCTGCTAGAGGAGGGAAGGTGCATCACTGCCTTCAGCTCCCTAAAAACTTGCAAAAAAGTTAATAAGCTGTTCTCTCTGTCCAGTGAGGGGCAGGTTGCAAAGTGATGCTGTGAAATTTGGCAGGAAGGAAGGTGTTGGTTGGGAGAAATACTTGGAGTGCAAGAAGACTAGCCCTTGTGTAGGGGAAAGCTGGAGATGCCCATCACCGGAGGGTTTGGAGAAAAGGCTGGGCAGAAGTCGGCAGGTCTGGGGCGAGACCGTAGATGTCCTGCAACAGCATCTATTTGTCTGGAAAACGGTGGTTTAAGTGTCTGGGCCAGGTGGAGGAGCTGTGGCCAGGGCTCCCAGGTTTGATCTCAGGCAGGCTGTGACTCTCAGGGCTGGAAGTATTTTTCTTTCTGAGTATCCCTTAATTAACTGAAAGGGGAGGCTGTCAAGTAGCCGACCAGGAGGGGAAAAACAGCTTCCTGAGCCTGTGACCAGCCCAGCATTTCGCTCCATTTATTTTCCCTAGCCTCTTTGTTTTCCCTTTGAAAAAAAGGGTGTTTTTCTCTTTCCCTCCATTTAACCACTATTTATTTGCTGGTAAGTGGAAGGAATTCAGCTGGGATCAGGCCGGCTCCTGCCAGCAACTGGAGTTGAAAAGTTTCCGTGGGGAAGATGTAAGAGCAGAGCAGGGGGGTTGTTTTCCACCCGCCGCCGGTCCCTGCGTCACGGCCAGCCAGGTTGGGTGGGTTTAATTCTCCATTTTTTTACTGGGATGTTGACAAGTGCCCGTGGGAGTTACAGTGGGAGGAGCACGGACCCGGTCCGGAGGGTTTCTTCTTGCCGTTAATGGGAAACAGAAGATGGCTCGGGAGAAATTTGGCAAAGAAGGAAACTTTTCTGTCTCTTCCAGCTTGGAAAAAAAGCATCCTTTCTCACTCCTGCCTCCCCGCAGAAGGCGGAGGGTTCCCAAATGCAGCCCAGGCGGCGTTTGCTGGCAGGAGGGGAGAAGAGATAGAAAGTGCCTGGTGATTTCGCAAGGGATGGAGCAGTCTTGGGCCACCATCCGCGTTTCGGGAGGGGTACCCAGCCTGCCTCCCGCCGGGAGCTGTCCTGTCTTCTCCCTGTGGGGTTGGGATGCCCCAGGTGCTTTCTTCCCGCAGTGATGTTGAGGGTTTTGGGGGTCCCACAACCGTGTCTCAGGTAGAATATCGTCACGTAGATGGAGATGTGATGCCAGTGGTGGGTTTGTGCCGGGCATAGGCACCTGTAGGGATGCACACAGATGCTGTGCCTGTCCGGGAGATGAACAACTGACCTTGGCATTGAGGACCCTGTTGGCTCCTGTTTGCAAACGTGTGTTGTCTTGGATGGATGAATCTTGCGGAGCAGTCTCTCGGTGCTGATAGTCTCCAAAGGGAGATAAAGCAGTGGGGGTGAATTCCTGAAGCTCCACCACCCCCTTTCTCCTGTTGTGCTGTCCTCCCAGTTGTCTGTGTGCTGCAGGAAATGGTTACCAGTATGAGTCTGCCAGTTACAAGAAGTGGCCACGGTGGGGATTTGGAGGAGATAACACGGTTTTGGGCTGAGGGAAGAGGAAGGGTGTCACCGCCGCTCTGTTGGGACGGGAGGATGGTCGTGGCAGGACGTGAGGTGCACGCTTGTACAAGCGACTGGAGGAGGTTAATCATAGTCAAAGCCCAGTGAAGTTTGCTCAGGTCATGGCTTTTCCAAAGGCTTAAAATTTCGGACGTGCAGCAGCCAGCGTCTGGGGCCACGGCTGACCCACAGCGTCCTGACAGAGTTAATCATTGCCACCGGCTCCAGGAGCTGCTGGGCTCCGGGAATGGGAACCATTTCCCCAAAAGCACAGGGTTAGAAGCCAGCACATGGGGCATGGAGGAAACCCCAACCTGCCAGGGTGCATTGGGCTGGGGAGAGCTGGGTCCCCCAAAACTGATTCTGACCCAAACCCTAATCCTGACCTTGACCCTAACTCTAACCCTGACCCACATGCTAACCCAAAACCGAATCCTGACCCTTACCTAAACCCAAACCCTGACCCTTTGCTCTCCCTTTCATCAAGGTCGATACTGTGTTCGTTGCCCTCTTGGAAGCAACGTGGTCACCCAGAGCGGGGCAACCTGGAGCAGCTGCTGGCAGCCGCTTGGGAGCCCCCCGCTCGCCCCAGCGGGCCCCATGCTGCCATCTGTGCTTGGGGCTGGATGGGGTGGGAAGGACCTGGTCCACTTTGGTTACTCAGTCCCAGCTGGGAGGTCCCAGGGGGCTGCTGGTTCAGCTCCGAGCTGCTATGCTGGATTTGGCCGCTGCATTCCGGGAGCATGTAAATCCCAAATTGCTCCAAATTAAGTGCAGGAATCATGAAAGTCAGGGTCTGGCCACCATCTGCTTGCCTCGCTGGGGTGGGTTCTCCAAAATGGGGCTGGGGGCTACTGGTGGTTTCCCAACTGTTTTTCCCTCCCTTTTCCCACTACAGAGCTGCCAAATAAACACGGGAGCTCCTGGCCTTTGGGCGAGCGTGCTGCATCGCAGTGGGGACATCCGAGGGGCATCACAGCTGGGGAAAAATATTATATATATTAAAAANCAGATAGAGAATTAAATGCAGGGTTTGAGTCTTCAAATGTGTGCACATTTCAGAGCGCATGTTTGTGCCAAGACAAACTCCGTCAGGAATAAACATCGTTTTACATGAAAGGCTAATTACAGATTGGCGCTCCGCGGGTGGGAGGAGGGAATTTTCACCAATTAAAATGGAACTTTTCTGTTTTTCATAAAATTGCTGCATTAAAATGCAGCCAGGGGGCTGGTGAGGTGTTTGACAGCGCAGTTGAAGGATGGGATGCTCGTCCCATGACATGTTTTTTTTCTCCCAGTACAAAAGAGGCTCTGCCAGTTCATTTGGGCAGGAGCTGCGTGAGGGCACTGGTTTTGCCCTCCGGGCGTAGAGCCCTGGGCTCTCACCCAGGGAATCACAGAATTGTAGAATGGTTCAAGTTGGAAGGGACCTTAAAGAGCATCCCATTCCAACCCCCCAGCCCAGGCTGCTC
>VXBO01009241.1:762427-784496 GCA_013400135.1 Rhinoptilus africanus
AACAAGATCCCCAGCCTCCCCGAGGGCATAGGTCATGGAATGATGTCTGGATGGGATACGGTGCATGGGAGCCCGTGTTGAGATGAAGTTGTTGCGGCTGAAACTCCTATTTGTTGGGTAACTTTAGTGTGTGGTAGGTGAATCATCTCTCAAAAATTGTAAGCCAGAAGGCAACACAGAGAAGAAAAACCTTTCTGGCCTGCCGAGGGGAGCGATGGGGAGAAAAATCCAGCCTGGGCACATGGGGGGGTTTCAGCTGCAGAGCACATGCTGCCTTGTTGCTTTTGGATGGATTTCACAAGAATTTGCATTTCTGGACCAGCTCTGGAGCCTCCAAGGCCGAGCAGGAGCCGGGCTGCGGGTGGGGAGGACGTGATGCAGCTCAGACATGGGCTCGAACGCCGTTTTGCTCTAACCAGGGTCGAATTTTATGGTTTTGGAATGAAACGATGCTAAATGTGGCTGGGACTGAGTTTCCCTGAGACGTTCAGCACACGAACCTCAGGCAAACACTCCGCGCCTGCTGCTTGCCAAGCGAAACCACAGATCTCTACTTAACGTGGCCGCAGAGCAGCTAATATTGGGATCTTTCTCTCACATAAGCTGGTATCTGTCACTTGGTGGTTACAGGAGGTGGCCTGGACATCGTCTCTTAAATGTCCCCTGCATCCTTGAGAGCGAGGGAAGGCAGAGAGGCCTGATCAGGAGAGATGTGGTGCTTTTTTAAATCAAAGTACATTCCCAGCCTGCTCTGTGCTCCCGCACCAGTTAAAAATGGATTTTTTTTCAAGTGTCCTATGGCAAAGACTGGGTGGATGTTTGCTGGTTCTGGTTTCTGAGACGCTGTTGTGTCATCCGTGGCTGTGGGACCATGCCACGATGGTGGTAGCTGCCACTTTTCCTGTGACATTCACATTTTTCCTTAGCCTGTCTTAATAGCACCACGAACGGGACACTGAAAGGGTCTGTAATCAGACCTAGCCTTGAATAATTCCTCTGAATAATGCTATTTATTCCAATTTTCAGGCTGTAATTGAATTGTTCCCAAAAGAAGGGAGAGGGAGGAGAAGTCAGGCAAACCTGATAAAGGAGAACTTTGTTCTGAAGCTTTAGGGTATGGTACCAAGCAGGGCTTGCTATACAATTAATGAGTTTATCTGGCTTTTAGCTGCACGTGATGCACAGTGGCTGCCAGCACACTGCCCCACCACCTCCTCCCATCCAGAGGAGTCCAGCTGCTCCTCGGCTTTGGTTTTCTTGCTCCTCAGCTTCGGTTTGCTACTCTTTAGCTTAGTTTCCCATCGCGGTGGCCTCCTCGGATGAGACTTTGCGTCTGCCTTTATTTAAGCCTTGACCAGCCCTCCCCGGGATGGGGCTCAGTCCGCAGGGGGTGTTGAGCACATGGGGCCGCGCCGTTGGGAGCGTTTCAGGCTGTACTTTGAGTGAGCAAAGGGATGACGCAAATGGCTTTTTAAGGGCACAAGATAAAACAGCTGCTTCATTTTCACCCCAGATGTGCTGCGGGCGGCACGCATTAGCTCCGCGGAGCGGGGGGTTGCAGCCCTCCGCTTCCCCACGGTGTCTGCCTGGGCAGGGCCAGCAGGTTCCCTGGGCTCCCAGGCCACCCAAAAAGGGAGCCAGGTGGGGCTGGGAAGGGCTTTGAAGACGCGTGACGAGATTTGTCATGCCAGCAGAGCTTCCGTGCCCCCACAAAACACGAGTCAAGAAACTACTCATTTCTGGGAGGAACGGTGCAGATGGGGAGATGGAGGCGAATTTCCTTTGGCTGCCCCACGTCTCTGCCAAGAAATGCCAGGTCACCCTCCGCAGAACGTCCCCGGCCCCTCCAGCGCTGCCCTCTCCCAGCCACACAGAGTGAGTGGGAGAAGCCGCGGGAAGCGAGGGAAGACACTTCCTCCAGCGGCGGATCTGAGGTCACCTCCTGGCCCTTGATCCCTCCAGCCCGGGGTATGTGGGTCAGCGGGGAAGCACGGCTGAGAGCGATGTCCCTTCCTTCTCTCTCCCTGGAGATTCATTTTTAAAGGAACAAATAGGCTTGGCCACAAATACTACGCAGTACGATTTTTTTAATGATGTTTTTTGAAACAATGAGATAAATACCAAGGGGGTTCGGATCTGCGTCTCGAAGTGGTGATGTTTTCTCCTGTTGTTTCTCACCTTCCTGCTCCCACCTTGCTCTGCTCTGCTGTGCCCAGAAACCTTTTTCTGCTCAGGAAAACACTGGCAAGGAAGGAGCTTTTCGTCCTTTTGGGATGGCCTTGCTGGAAAGAAATTTGATCTGGTGTGTGGGACCCCCCTGGACTGACCCTGGGGCCCTGCCCAGCTCTTGCTGCCATGCAGACGTGGTGCCCTCCCTGCTCCCGTGGCATCGCCAGCCCGATTGCAGGTCCTGACCCCCACATGCCAGCCCTCCTCTGCCACAGGGTCCCCAGCAGCATTGTCACCTATTGGCAGGAGGACCTGGTGGCCAAGGCATGCCTTGTCCCAGAGCTCCTCCATTGTGGGCACAGCTTGATGGTGTTGGGCTGGTGGGCAAATGGGTCACCTCCCAGGTTTTTGCTCCATCTTGAGCCCAGAGTGAGAGGTGCCGGGGAGGATGGCTTGGCTTGGCCATGTTACCCACATCTCCTACACCACTAGGTCACCGTTCCCTCTGGAGATCTTCAGCCGCTGTGTTCCCCTGCCTGTGTTGAAGGCCATGTTGCTTTGGACCTGCCGCAGGCTAACAGTTTGGCTGTTCTCGTTAAGTCAAGGTGAGAAGGAGCAAGTTGTGGAGCTTTAGCTGGAGCTTTACCCTGTGGGATGCTCTCCTGGGTCAACCTCTCTGCTCCATCAAAGGGGCACCAGCCCCATGCTGGACTCTTCCCATATCCCAGGACCACCAGGAAGGTCCCATCTGCTCTGGAAGAAGCCATGGCTGCTGGTGGCCTGGGCTTGGGGGGCAGCTCAGGCTGCTGCCGTCCCCCAGCTCGCTGCTGTTCCTGATGGAGCAAGCATCCTGATGGATGGGGTGAGTGCACCAGAGGGTCATGGCTCCCCGGCTGCTCCCCAGCCTTCAGGAGGGGCCGCAGGTAGGAGTGTGGGGGCATGGACGTGGCTGGTCTCAGCATGACTCGCAGTGCCAAGCAGGATCCATGGAGACGTGACTATCGGGGAGGGACAGCACATGTTGAGCCACCTCTAATATTGCCAGCCCCCAAATCAGAAGTCATTTTCACTCTCCCTCACAAAAGGAGAGTGCTTTCAATGCCCCCTTTTTTTTTTTTTTTTTTTTTTTTTAAACTAAAAGAGTGGTTTCTGAAGCGGTTGGTGTTTCTGTAAAGGCATCCCTTGGAAAGGGGGTTTCTTGGCCATCGCCAGCCAGGTTCCCCCCGGCCTCGTGGCACCCAGCCAGGCAGCTCCAGAGCCAGCCCTAGCCCTCCCCAGAGGTGGTTGGACTCACAGCACCTTGAGACTCCATCAAGTCTTAACCCGACTCCTGTCCAAGTTCTGCGCAGCTCTTGAGCTCCTTCCAGCCCCATCCTCAGCTGGATTCAGTCCATCGTTTCTTTTAGGAGCTGCTTGATCGCACCGCACCGCTGATAAGGCTCCGTGCCTCTTGTGGGGGCTTGTCTTTGTGTGTTTCAATATCTCGCCCAGGTTATCAACCACAGAGGGTTGTGAGGTGTGGCCGGGCTAGGAATTAACCATCTCATCCAAACCCTGTGGAAATCAGAAGCAAAGATTCCCCCCCTTTTTTTTTTTTTTCTCCTGTGAGCTTTAAATCAAGTTGTAACTTCTCCGGCATCAGAGGAGCTGCCGAAGAGAAGCCCTGACTCAGGCTGGTTAAGCCCCGTCTGGTTTCCACCAAAGGAACGGCTGCCTCTGCCCTTCAGGTCCAGGAAAGTCCAGGAGAAACTTCAATACCATATTACACATATTCCCTGGGTCCAGGGACTCCGTCTCCATGTCCAGAGGGACAGGTTTGGGGCTGTGCTTCACCTGAACCCTGTTTTTTTCCCCAGCCCGTGGTTTTCTGCCATGGCTTTTCTCCAGCCTTGCCCTGACCCAGGTGAAAGGAGATCACCCTCCGTCACGCTGGGGCTAAAACAGGGGGGTAGATTGTGCAGCCCACTCTCCGGAGGCTGTTTCGTTGTGAATCATGCCGGGGCCGAGGTGGCTTTCTCCTACCTCAAGTTTTTGCCGAGGTTTCCTTCCAGCGCTGGAGCTCGCCCAGCCCTCCCGGCTTCCCGGGGCTTCGCTGGGAAGCGCTGGGAAGACAAAACCCCGCTCTGGAAGTGAGGCTATTGTTCTTACTAATTTTAACTTGATGTTCTTCCCCAAGCCTATTTTTATTCATTGCTTGTGGTAAGCCCTTTCTCTAAGGTAGAGCAATTTGCCACGGGACTCATTTTTTTGTGTTTACCGATTTTAATTGAGCGATATCTCCTTTTTCCAAACCCAAAGCTGGAGGAGCTTTTAAGCGCCCGTTGCTGAGCCTCTCGCCCCGGGTTTGCTTTGATCTCCGCAGGTGAGTGTGCATTTTTGGGGCCAGAGATTGATACTGCTTATTTGCATGTAAATCTCCAGGTTATTAAGATCAGAATCTGGCCCTTTAAATTTAATACTTTGCTTTATGCTTTTATTTCCGCGTTTCTTAAAGTAATTTCCAAAAATAACAAACTTCAAACATGACGGGGCCATCTAACGTTTTACTGCCTTGGCTGGAGTAGAAGGAACATTTCTGGAAGTATATTATCCAATTTAACGAGCCTTTCCCATCTTGGCTTTTCTCCCACCCCTCACCCCCTCCTGGAGTTGTTTTGGACGGCTCTTTGGCGCCGTGCCACCTAATCCTATTAGAAGGACTTTCATTACACTGTGCCTTGTGTTTATAACCAAGAAAATCAGCCAGGGAGGGGGGGTCCTCTCCCTCGCCCTTTTGCATTTTGCCTGGTGTCGAGACGAGAGCCTGGCAAGTCCCGCGAGGTTCCCGCGCAGCCTCTGCTTTTCTTTTTATTGCCTTGTTCTGCATTTATTAAGGAAGACTTGGGAGTAAATTGGGTCCTTGCGAACTTATAATTAATTTGGAAGGGTCAGTTCTTCCCAGCCTAGCGAGGGCTTCTTTGTGTGGTCCTTTTTGAAAGGCGGAGGTTGGAGAGGCTGTTATATAGCCGGGATTTGCTTTTAATAGGGACCTGGCTATTTTCTGAAAATCTCACGGCTCTGGAAGGACGGGTTGTTATTGTGTGGGGCTGTGCCAAAAAGGGTTTGCAGAGTGCTCGGTTGGGGTGCAAAAAAACCAACCCAAATAAAAGGAATAAAAAAAGCAAAGAGCACATGTCCTGGGGTCCGTGTGGGGTCAGGTCGTGCTCGGCAGCCCAGAGCCAGCGCCTGAAGCTGGGAGATGCTCCAGGAGGGCCCCAGCTTGGGTGCTGGGTAGAGCTGGGGGCCCCTTGTCCGTCTGTCCATCCTGCCCCGCGCCCCACTGAAGGGACCTCTTGCTTCTCCTCAGAGCTGGCAGACTGAGATTTGTTTCCTTACTGCATTGCTTTTCTTGAAAGACTGCTTTTCCTCCCCAAAACAGTCACAGAAACCATTAAAGAGAGAAGGTGGAGGGCAGGGAGAAGACCGTCGTCTTCTAAAATAATCTGCAAATAATAAAAGTTTCTGAAAAAAACCAGACAGACAGACAGGTTTTCTCCAGAGGTGGGTTGGAAGGAGACATGAGATCATGGTCCTGCTTGGGCATCGCCTGGTGGGGCCAGGGATGTAACCTAAGCTGGTACAGCCCGTGTGTCTCCCAGCAGCTTGGCTGCAAGGAGAGATCCCCGCTGAAGGGGGGGCCAGGCGGGGGTGAGGCTGTCCTGGCTCAGTGATGGGTGAGCATGGGGCCTGGGAATGCAGAGCTGCTACTCAAGATAAGAAAATCTTCATAGCCAAAGCCAGGGAGCAGGGGGCTTGAGGAGCTCAGGAGGGGTTTGGCCGTGGAGGTGTCCCCTATGGAAGCGGCATCAGGGGAGGCGGCTTTATGTGCACAGCAAGGGCCATTAGACAAAAGCGTTGAAAGCTTGGCACCTTGCCTAGGACATGTATGAACCCAGCAGGAGGGAATAAAAGGAAAACCTGGCCATGCCTCCATTGCACGGGTGAACGGTGAGATGCTGCAGGTGCCAGCCTGGCTCACAGGGCACCGTGACGCCAGCGGGAGCGGTAACCATGTCATTTATGAGCTGTGCTGTTAATTAACGCTGTGATGGGGCTGCCTCGCTGCTGAGACCACCTTCAAAGCTGGGGCTGGTGCCTGGTTGTTCTCCTTCTGGCACCCATTTGATGTTCCACCCTCACCATGGCCTTTCTTCTCTCTCTCCCTAGCATGGGTCGGCTCCTTGGCCATGGGCATGATTTTTTTCTGCTCTCCCATCGTCAGCATCTTCACCGACCGGATCGGCTGCAGGACCACGGCAGCCTCGGGAGCTGCCATCGCCTTCATTGGACTCCTCTCCAGCTCCTTCACCAAGTAAGGCTGCAGAGGGGCCCTCCCGCTCCTCACCGAGCTCCTCTTCCTCCCTGTTCCCCGCAGCCCCCCCCTCCCTACACATTGCTGCTGCCTTTTGTGGGGCAAAGCAAGTGGTTTCCATCCAGATGGAAGGTCTCCTGGCATCCCTGCAGCCCGTGCGCCCACAGCCTGTTTCTCTCCAAATTGAACCAAGTTGCTTTTTTGTCCTTAGATAACAAAAAAGCAAATTTCACCGGATCGAGGGACTTTTTGTTTTATGGGATTTGAGCCCTCAGGTCCTTCATTTTAAAACAGGCGGCAAGAAGTTGACGCGCCTCTTGCGGGCAGCTCCAAAGAGGCACTCATGAACAAAATCATTCCACTTTGCAACCAATTTCACATTTGGTACTGAAAGTAAATCAATGCTTAAAATAATGTTTGATGGGTTACACCGGGCAAGAGGGAGTTTCCGTGCAGGGCAGATGGGGTTTGGAGCAGTTTGTGCTGTTCCCGCACCGGCTCAGGCGTTGGCAGCAGCGCGGGGCAATTGCCGCTCCTCATTTTCCACGGCTGATCCCATGCCATGAATTTCTGCTGGCGGGCGCTCGCCGATGTGCGTTTGGGTGGCAGGTGTACCTGATTCGATGTGGGAGTCTTTCCAACCCCAGACACTGGCATCCTTGTGGGAGCAAAAAGAGGTCACCGCTGGGGTCCTTTATGCGGCGCTTGTTAAACGGAGTCTCAAAGGCACCGCGGAGACACCCTCCCCAGCATCATTTGCCCCAGTTTTTCCAAAGAAAAGCATTGCTGTGGGTTGGATTTCAGCTAAAACCAGTATTGTTTTAATTAAAATGCTTCAAGAAGTGGGTTTTTTTTTTAAAGCAAATACACACTAGTTTCCCCGAGGGCGACTTGCCCGCGCTGTGCTCCTCCCTGCCCACCCTGCCGGCGCGGGGCAGTGGGACGCCGGCTCCCTTTTACCCTGGGCAGTGAGACCCTCCTGCTCGCCCCAGCCCCTCTTCCCTGTGGATACGCGATGTGTGACGGGTCCCCGAGTCCCCAGTTGTGGGAATCGTGCATCACACTGGGGCTGGGGGCAACTCCTGAGCCTCCAGGCAAAGCCCTGGGGAACAGGACTGATTGCAGCCAGGGGACTGGGGATACTAAAACCATCTCGGGCAGCGGCATGGAAGGAACCACCCTCTGCAATTTCCTCCACAGCTGCCACCCCTTTGTATTCCAAAAGATTATAGTCATGGGAGAAAGTGCAGTGGGTCCTGAGGGAAGGTATGCCCGGGCTCCTGGCAGCACAGATCACAGGCGCTTCCCGTGTAATCTTGCTTTCCTTCTAATCAACGAAGCTTGGAATTATTTTTTTTTTTCCCCTCCCCTATTGTAAAATGTTCGTGCAAAGACAAAGAGCTCTTGGGACCACATCGCTGCCAGTGGCTTGTTGTGTTGGGCTTAAAAAAAAAATCAAACGGTACAGGCAGAGAAGAATATTACTTCCAGGAGAGCTCCAGAGCTGAAATCCCCATTTCCTGCCTTCTCGCTCTCAGTTCACATTCCTTTGGCTGCCTTTTAAGGGAGAAAGGAGCCCCTTTGCAGCTGGACCGCGGCAAGGGAAGCTGCCTTCGGCACGGCCGAGCTGGAGGAAGAGCAGCAGGGCTGCGGGATTTGGCAGCGCTCCATCTGGATGGCGAATGCCGGTCCCGAAATTCAGAGCTAGCAGCTCCTGCTCACCCAGAACAATGGAAAAGGGGTTGTTGGTTGTTTTTATTCTGTTCCCCCCTTGCCAGCTCCCCACAGCCGCAGCTGGAGATGACCCACCCGGCTCCGGCTGGGCTCCATGCACCCATGGAAAGGGAGCTGCCGTTCGTGAGCTGAAGGTAGATGGACGAAGGGTTTGGTGGGCTCAGGCAGGGCTGGGTCAAGGCTGAGCAACCCTTTATCTCCTGGTTTCTCTAAAATGGGTTTGCTTTATCCAAACAGAGGAGCAGCGCTTCCCAGCACCACACTGAGCTGATCCAAAAAACCCCATTTGGCCACCGAGCTGGCACGACAGGACCCCAGTGCCCAGCTCACACTCAGTGCCTCCTACTCCCAAAATATTGGGAACTTTATACGAAAAACAGTAAATAAACAAAATATGCTGAAAAGCAGAGTGCTGGGGAAGGCTGAGGTTTTCTGGACGGGGTGAAGGCAAAGGTTTTCCTCACTTCATTGCCTTGCACCAGAGTGTCTCCTGCACTCATCATCAGCTCGAGCCACCACAGATCTTATCTGCCCTCAAGAAGAGAGAAATCCGAGTTGTGTTAATACTTCACCTTCCCTCCAGTTTAAGGGGAGTGTTTTAGAGTGAGGAATGGGAGATGGTGGCCAGTTCAGCAGAGCTGTCTTCACATGCCTCCCCAGTGCCCTCCCAGCCCTCCTCTTCTGCACCGTTAAGTGTTCTGTAGTGGGATTGTGAATCCCTTTTCCTCTGCCTCTCCTTCCCCTCCAATTTCTGCCTGGTTTCTCCTGCAGAGAGAAATCCCCCAAACCTCTGCCAGCAGGGATGGATCAGGGCTGTTCCTGCTGTGAGCTGTAAGTAAGAGGCAGCTGCTGGAGGGGGACCTCCTTGTCCCAGGAGATGTCATTATCCATGGAAGACATCATTATCCAAGGGATACGATGCCATCCTTCTCACTGGAGAGCAGCTGGCTGATTCCCAGCAAGCGGGTGGGAAACCCTGGCTAAGAAGCAAGGCTGAAAGGAGCCCTTGCTCATGCAGGGATGTCTTAGCATCGACGGGGAGCAGATGGGAACCATGGCATTTGTCTCCACTTATCCAACACGTCAGCTTAGCAGCAGTACCAAAGCTGGTGTGACCCAGCCGAGATGGGCAGGGCTGGAGCGTGGGAGGTCGGAGACAGCCTGCCCGGCCCAGCTGCTTGCCTGGCCCCGGCAGGGGGATTTCTGATGCGGCTTCATTCGGGAGTAGCTGGAAATTGCCTTTCATGACAGTCATTTGTCTTTGAGCCGTTGGGTACAGCAAGCACATTCTGCTTGGCTAGTTCAAGAGACGAGCGTGTAATGGAAGAAATGATGTGCTTGTAAACGTTTTCTCAGCCTCAAACTGCTCCATTAGATCTGGGCTGCTGTCTTCTCCCTTGCTTCATGAGCAGCACTCAGGATTTCACATGAGTCGCTCTGAGTGTTGGAGTAAAGACCCCGTTCGTGCAGCATCGCTTGCCCGGTGAGCTGCCCAGATGTTTCCATCGCACTCTCCCCTCACGCGGTACTTCGTGGCAGACTTTTGCAGCTGAATGCATTCCACAGAGATGGAAGAAAGAATCCTTCATCTGGAAAGAAACACAACTGGTTGTTTGCCTGACTTTAGACTCCTTTCTTATCTGGGAAAACTGGGCTGGCAGTTGGGAAACAGCTCCTTCCAAAGGTTCTCAGGACTTTCCACTTGTTCTGTAGAGCAGCCACTTCACTCCCTCCTTGAGTACAGCCACAATGTAAGGTACAAATGAGATCTATTAACTGTCTAATTGGAGCTCCCACAGGAGCTTAAAGAAGAACAACTTAATTAACCAGCCTGGGCAGAAATGCAATGTTCCCTTCCTAAGTGCCTAATAACCAGCTGGGTTGGTGCCTTCTGCTTTCAGACACTGGGTGCAGATTGTTTTCTATTAGTCATTTCAGTGGAAAAAAAAAAAGGATTTCTAGCTAAAAATAACCCACCCTGCCTACCTTAGAAGATCTTGCTTGCTGTAATTTAAAAACCATTCAGGTTAGGTCAACTTCCCAAGGAGGGCAGGTTGGCTGCTGCCTTCTCCTCTTTGCAGAAAGCACTCCCCAGCTAGGCTTCATTTTCCCAAAGATTTAACGTGCCAGCTGTGAAATGAGGATAATCCTTGCTTTGGCTAGGGAATAAGCTTCTCGAGGTCAGACTGTCTGTGTAGCACCTGTGGTATGTGAGACCTTGACTCCACGTTCTTCAGAACTGTGGGGGAGGAAGCTTCCTTACTTCTACGTAACATAACCACCTCCGTGTGTTTTTTTCCCCCTAGGTCTCTGGAAGTTCGTTATTTCACGTACGGGATCCTCTTCGGCTGTGGCAGCTCCTTCGCCTTCCAGCCCTCGCTGGTCATCCTTGGTCACTACTTCAAGCGCCGCCTTGGCTTGGCCAATGGCATCGTGGCCGGCGGCAGCTGCCTCATCTCCGTGCCGCTCCCCTTCTTCCTGAAGATGGTCGGGAAAGCCATTGGGCTGGCGCATACTTTCCAAGTACTCAGTGCCTTAATGCTCATCCAGATATTCTTGTCCCTGACCTATCGGCCCATCTTGCCACCTTCTTGTGACTCTCAGCACGATGGGCAGGACAAGCTGGGTAGCCGGAGCATGCGGCAGCAGTGCTGGTCCCAGACGCGCAAGTATTTCAGCTTGAGGGTTTTCCGGAGAAAGACCTATCGGATTTGGGCCTTTGGGATCGCTACTGCTGTCCTGGGATATCTCGTACCGTACATGAACCTGGTGAGAGCCTTGGCTGGGACTGGAAGCGGGGGGAGGTCCCTTTGCCTGGAGTTGAAGGGGCTCCTCCAGGCAAGCAAGGAGGAGGTGGGAAGGTGAAGGTGGACAGCAGGGATAGAGCCACTGAAAGCCATGAAGCTAAGAAACTGCTGTAGGCTGTCCTGTAAACAGGAATAGTGATGGGAGGAGACAGATTTTTAATGCTCCCATGTGTCCTCTGTGCCAGAGCGGGCAGAGCGATTACTTCCCATGGATCCTGAGGGAAAGCAGGAGAGGAGGGGGCTGTTGGGTTTGGGCTGGGCAGAGGTGATGTGTGCAGGTCAGGGTGGCATGGACATGAGGGCCACACAACCGTCCCCAAAGCCGTGAAGTCCTCTGCGGGAAGTCTTGTCCTTTTTGGGGAGATGAGAGGGGTTCACTTACTGAGGATTCATGTCTTTGCGTCCTTCCCTCCATCCTAGGTGAAATACGTGGAGAAGCGATTTCAAGAAACCAAAAAGGACTGGATCCTCCCAGTTTGCCTCGGAGCCATGTCAGGGCTGGGGCGCTTGGTTTCAGGCCGCATTGGCGACTGCATTCCCGGGCTGAAGAAGATTTACTTGCAGGTATGTTGTGTCCGACCCTCCACGTAGCTGCTGGCTAACCACTGCGGGCCGGGGTGGCATCTCTACATCAGCATTGTCGCGCCGCTTAGTAACTGTCAAGCACAGATCGCAAATCCTTTACCGACCATTACCTAACACTCTTGTCTGTTGTTGTTAGGGAAGAAAATTTATTACAGAAAGGTGCACAGAGAAGTTACACACTTGACCTGAGTTCTCAGTGTCTGTTCAGCAACCGAAGTCTGGTGTCCCGACTCTTCCCAAACTGCTGGACACCCTCTCACCTTCTTGTGGTTTTTGAAAAACAAACTGCTGAAATCTAGCAGCTAATCCATCAGATAATCCTTCCTAAAGCTTCTTAAAAGGTTATTCTTAAGGGCCTCTCAGAGACGAGCAGAGCGTGGATGCTATTGCTGGTTCCAGAGGAGGGGGTGATGTCGTTGACCTGTTCGATGTCATCTTCATGACACCTCCTGCTGCCCATCCCCACTCATCCTGCACCCCAGTGACGTGCCCGCTTTTGTCTCCCCAGGTTGGGTCCTTTGTGCTGTTGGGCATCCTGTGCATGATGATCCCCCAGTGCCAAGGGTTCGAGGGCGTCATTGTCATCTGCCTCTTCCTTGGCCTTTGCGATGGCTGCTTCACCACCATCATGGCCCCCATCGCCTTCGAGCTGGTGGGGCCCATGCAGGCGTCCCAGGCCATAGGGTACCTCATGGGGCTGATGGCCGTGCCCATGACCGCGGGTACGCCGATAGCAGGTTGGTAATGCCGTGGTGCCGGACCTGACCCAGCTGTTGGGAGGGAGCAGACGCTTGTAGCAGCTTTCACCCATGGTGATGTTTTGGCGTGAGAACAGACATACAGTTTTGAATTTTCTGGCTTATCATGTCACGTTGTGGTTGAAGTGCGGGTGTAGCATCACTCCGTACTATGTCATGTAGCATCTCACGGCCTTTCTCCAGGCTGATGAAAGGTGGACAGCGGGGGAATAGTGAGAGCAACCCAAGGTCATGTTGACTGATTTCTGTTTGAAGCTGAGCTAAAAATGGGCAGATACGAGTTCTCTAGAAGTCCTTTTAGATATCTGGGGACTAATCGCTAATTGGTAAGTTCAGCTTCTGGATTGTTGAGTCAAAGTTAGAGATGGAGACACCTGAGCCTCTGTCTTCCCAGGACTTGCGTATGTGTTTATGCACAGTAATAACCGCAGCGTCCTTAACAGCAAGCATTTTGCCAAAGCCGGCCCTTGAACAGCAGAACACCTGCATCGGCAATCGCTAAGCTAAAGCTGTATGAGCACCTCTGATCTTTCTGCTTTTGGCAGCAAAATTCAGTTTAACACCCTCGTGAGGGAGCGTGGGGGTTGCGGGCATCTCTCTGCTCGGATGCTGCTGCAGGACCCCCTGCGTGGGGCTCGCTTGGCACGGGGCTGGGTGACGGGGCTCCTTTCATGGGCGTAATCCCCAGGAAAATGTCTACGCAGAGGGAAGCTCAGAGAGGTTTCCCAGTGCCAATAAATGGCAATGCGTTATTCTCCAGGGATGCCTGGCGGCGTCAGGACTTGCCGAACTAACAAGTACAGAACCTCACTGTTTTTTAAGGGATCGGTTATCGTTTGTAACTGGTGGCGTGTATTTTTCAGCCTGCATCCCCATGTAGATAAAAAATCTGTAAGCAAAGCAGGGCTTCCAGATAGAGGCCATCAGAGGAACAGCCCCTTCCCACTTTTCCTATTAACTCCTGGCCGGCACTAGGAAGAGCCACCTGAAGTGTTTGGTTGTTTAACACTCTCTCAGCTTGCATTTGGGATCGTTGGAATGTGTCTGAGAGTGTCCTCTTCTGGTTAAATAGGAGGGATGGCGGAGGCATTCTTTCTTGGCTTCATTGCTATACAATGTTGGCTGTGCATCCTTTGATCCAGGGCATAAAAACTCCACGGAATGCAATGGAAAACAAGATTGTTTTAAAAACCCAAATCTCCCCAAATCTGGTGGTTGAAGCAAGCTGCAGCTCTCACTCGAGGGAGGAGACGAGTCGATCGTTAGACTGACGTTCCCATAACCGCCGTTGTTCTTCTCTTTCAGGATACCTCAACGATTATTTTGGGAATTACGACGCGGCCTTTTATTTTGCCGGAGTCCCCCCCATCATCGGCGGCTTGGTGCTCTCAGTCGTCCCGCTCATCCATCAGAGGATGCTGAAGAAGCAGCGCCTGGATTCCGGCAAAGACAAGATGCTGGTGTCGGAGACGGTGGTGAACGGGGAGCTGCTGCCGGGCTGCCCGGCCTCCGAAGCACACATGTAACGCCGTCACTCACCGACACGCACTGTCGCCACCAGCAGCCTCCCCATCGCCCAAGCACAGGCCCTTTTCTAGACGGACCGTAATTCTCAATGATCGCAGATGAACTATGTTTGTAAAGGAAAAAAAAAAAAACCCAACAAAAAAACCCAAACCCACAAAAAGTTCTTCTAGTTAAAGGCTTTTAACTAGCAGAAGCGCTCATTTTCAGGACAGTTTTGATTTCAAAGCTGCCTTTTTGGGTTTTTTCCCCCCCTCTAACCATTTTTCTAAGGAGAACTCTCACCAGGATTCAAACGTGATCGATCTCCCGCTCCTCTCCCCGGTTTTCTATATGTCACGACAGAGGTTTACAGCTAATAAATGCCTTTTTAAAGCAGGCCACAGATGGAGCGTGTTGAACCTTGCAGCTCTCCATCCTCCTCCAGTGCCACGCGGGTGTCTCGTCCAAGCGAGATGGCCCCCTCCCTGTCCAGCGCCAGAGGCTGTTTTGGAGCCAGCAGATCTGAAGGAGGAAACGCTGCTTTAATCCGATGCGCAAACCAAATAAATGGTTGTTGAGTCCCGCTTTAATCTTCTTCTCTCCTCCTTTTCCGCTGCTCTCCCACGCACCCAGGGAGCTGCAGCTGGGATGATGGGGAGCTCGGCCAGCTCCGGTCCTGCCACCTTCATCAGACGGAGCCTCGCAGGAGCACCCCCTTCCTGCAAATTATGCCTTAAAAACGTGGGGACAAGACCAGCGGGTCTCTCGGCCGCTTTCTGCCTCTGTTTTCTCACCTGGTGATGAATGATCGGGCATTTGAGGTGCAAAAGAGAGGGGCAGCTCCCAGCGCAGCCCGCGGCGGCCAGCTCTGCGAGGTGAAAACCGCGGGCAAGGCACCCAGATGGGCATGTCGGAGGTGTCAAGGCATGCAGGGTCGGGACAGAGCCCCGGGTGTGCCGTGGGTTTGCTCCGTGCCGGGAGGCAGCTCCCCTGTGCCCAGGGATGCCGGGATGCAGCCAGCTTGGGGCACCCACAGATGCAGGGGTGCATCTGGCTCGGGGCACAGGGTGCCACTGCTGGTTTTGGGGCTGGTTGTGTATTATGAGCAATAACCACGAGTCAGTATTGGCAGGGGAAGCCTGGTGTTTCCGAAGGGTTTAAAAGCCCTGGCAGCGTTTAGCTCGTAGCCCGTGCGTTGCTGTGCAGAGCTGGTGCGGGGTCAGTGCCGTCCCCGGGGGGAGAGGGAGAGAGGACAAGAAAATGGCACAGCGTGTGGGTACCCACCACACAGAGCGAAGGCAGAGCTCAGCCTTGCAGAGGAACTCGTCATCTCCAGGTATCGCTAATGAGCAGGGCACAGAGCAAGGGAAGTCCTCTTCCCCCGGGGGGTCTCTGTGTGAACGAGGTGCTGGCTGGGACCAGGGTACCTTTTCCTGGGAAGAATAACCCAGGAGAGAGCAAGAAACAAAGCTCGCATTTATCCTGGCTGCAAAACCATCCTTCATTGGATTTTTATTTTACTCACCTGCTATTAAGAGGGACGTGTGCTGTGGGAGTCATCCCTCGGTCCCATGGGGGTTTGTAGCACCAAGACAAACCTTTGCTGTGGAAACTTGGTTTGAGTGGAGGTTCCCTTCCTGCAGGCAGCAGCGGGAGCTCTGTATATAGGCTCAGGGTCCTGCATGTCCCTCTGGCCCTGTTTTCAATCCGCGTTGGCTAATGCATTATAAGCTCTTGTTGTCTTGTGGCTCTTCTGTCCCCCTACGAGCTGGAAAATTACGTGGTGTGTTGTGACGTGTCTGTTTGTGACTATAAACCGAGATGTCTGTTTGTCTCTTTCCTCGATATGTTTTTCTGTGACTGTTACTACCCTTCATTGCCCGTATCGTATCGTCTGCTACAGCTCTGCTGCCCCACGGCTCGGTTTGGGAAGCCGGAGGAGGCAGCAGAAGCTGCATGGGAAGGCAGGGCATGCAGACACCCATGCGTCGGTGGGAGCCCAACCTTGCTCCGGCTCCGGTGGGATCTGCCAGGCTTAGGCTAGGGCAGGGCATTAAAGTGATGCTTTTCAGGTGGGGGCATTGGCAGTGGGGCATCTTCAAAGCTGCTTGACAGCAGCAGGAGAGAAACTCATCGTAACTCCTTTTGTGAGGTGTGGGGCTTCTCTTCACAGCG
The DNA here is from genome assembly GCA_013400135.1 of Rhinoptilus africanus. NCBI lineage: Eukaryota > Metazoa > Chordata > Aves > Charadriiformes > Glareolidae > Rhinoptilus > Rhinoptilus africanus. Next base: position 778,513 of record VXBO01009241.1, read on the forward strand.
GAGTTTGATGAAGTTCTTTAAATCATATTTTTGACCTTAATGCCCCCCACAGGAGAGCTTATGAGGGATTTAAATTCCCAAAGAAGTAGCTTCTTCAGACCAAGAAGAGGACGAGCAGAGCTGCCTCAAACCCACCTCCGGCCTGAGCGAGCGGCAGCACGGCAGAGCCCACCGGTGACTGCTCCCAGCCTTGCATGAGACTTAGTTGCGGTAAAACCTCTCTGGCCCATAAGGTGATTTATAGTTCAAATCCCAAATTTCTACAGAGTTCCACTTGCCTTAAATGCTCCATCTGCCTGCAAAGGTCTTTGTCCTGGGAGAAGCCCACATTCGGTGCAATGGGTGCTTAATGCTGCAGTGGCATCAGAGCAGCTCTGCGTCAGCCAGGATCCAGCGCTCATCCCAGGAGGGATGGATGGTGGTAGCCATGTTCATCACCCCTAAATTCTGCTCTTGGCCTGTGGCTCTTATTTTCAACCCTCTAGGAGATTTTGAGTGACGAGGTGCAGTCATGGACCACCTGAGTTTGATTGAAAGAATCCACCCCTCATCCTATCCCGGGCCAACCTCCGCTACCAGCCTCCCAAAACCACTCTCAGCATCTTTCTCTGGTCGAGATCCTGCCCTTGGTCGAGAGGAAGGGTAAATTCTGCAGCGAGGAAGGCACGTTCGAGCAACGGCAATGAAAGGTTTGCCTCCTCTGCAAACACAGATGGGAACGGGAAGGGCAAAGGTTGGAGTAGTCTGTCAACAAAATGGGGAGTATTTTTGGGTTTGTCTGTCAACTACATGCTGCTGTTGTGCGTCCGGTTTGTCCTTTGAGTATCAGGCAGCCTGCAAGAATTTTTGCAGACTTTTGGCATGTGAGAGGTGGGATTGTGGTGATCTGAGCGTCTGTAAACAGGGAGAAATTGCACTGGTCTCCGAAACATCCTTTTTAGCCTGTTGTAGTCTCGTGCTGTGACACCAAATAGGCCCCTACCTGTTGCAAAAAGCTTCATCCTAAAACCCCTCCTATTTCTTCCTATCAGGATCTGCTCATCCTGGCCCAGCACGTCCATGACCTCTTCTGGGCAGGCGAGGGCTGGGTGGGAAGCAGTGCTCACGGCCAAAACTACCTTTAACTCAGTTTTCTAATTAAATAAAACCCCAAACTTCTCCCTTCCTTGTGAGTGCCGGGCTCTGATTCCTTGTTCTGGAAGGGGAAGGTGGAGCCCAACACTCCAGGCTCAGGCATTTTTGGGAACCAGCGAGGGGACGGGAGAGGGTCGAGGCGCTCTGGGATGGGAAGGAGGTGGACGGGAGGAGGAAGGGAGCAGCTTCGCTCCGTGCCCGGGGTGTTTGGAGAGCTGCGGGCACGCGTAGCTGTGTGTAAGTGTACGGCAAGCGCCGGACGTGTCCCAGCAGCGCCCTGCTCGGGGCTTGGCTGCGGCTGCCTTTCTAAATCTTTAGCTTGAGGGTGTTCAAAACCGAGTTGTTGTCTTTTCTTCTTTTTTCTTTTTTTTTTTTTTCCTTTTTGTTTTGCTGCTGCAGAGCGAGGCGCTGGCTTTAACTCCTCTGGCGCTGGCTGGGGGCCGGAGCGGGACAGCCAAGCTGGAAGGGCTCGGAGGGGTGGTCGGGTTTTCAGCCTCTGGAGGCTGCCCCGGCCATGGGAAGGCTGGTGGGGCAGCGGCTGCCGGAGCTGCCTGGGAAGTGCCATGATTCACAGCTTAGAGCTTTTTCGAGTTGTGAAACAAAGCTGGAACCATCTGCGGGAGCTGCTTCATTGCAGCATGCCCTGCCCTGTGGTCCTGCGGCCAGGGAAATACACATTTCCAAGTCTCATAGCTTAACACAGATTCCGGCTACTCATTGGCTGGGGTTGAGGTTTCCTAACATTTCCCTGCTGCGGGAGCTGTGGGAAGGCCACATCCTAATTGCCATCAAAGCTTGAGGGCTTTTGCAGGTCTGCTGCGGTACCATGGGGTTTGGGGACCCTCAGTTTCAAGACGGTTTGGCTCTGCCTCCCACCATCGGGGTGGTTTGGGGCTGCCCGTTTGGCCACGCTGGCGGTCGAGGAGCTTCGTAACCCTTGGTGCTGAGCTGCCTGGTCTGGAGGAGCTGGGAGAGGGAGGTGGCCTACAGCTGGGCAAGGATATTCCTGCCCTTCCATGCCTGACACTGCCGCAGGAGCCCTTTGCACAGCGACAGAGGGTGGCTTTTGGCGTTGGTGCTGAGAGCGATTTGCTCCGGGCAGCCTGGTTTTGTGCTGAGGGTCTCATCTACGCTTCCTCAGATCACTCCAGTTCAGCATCTCTGGAGGCTTAGGGTGGGTTTTAACCCTGGCTGACACCTGCATCTGTATGTGGCCATAGAGTCCTCGGAGAAACAAGGTGGACTTGGACCAAAGCCTCTGGAGGCAGAGGGGGACAGATCTAGCTGAGACCCTTCCTCTCCCTCACTGCAAACCATTACTCACTTTCACGTGCCTCTGTACCCAGCAGAGTTTTGTTTGGGGGGTTACCCTGGTTATTTTAGCTTCAATAATTTTCACGCTGGCAGAGTTTGCCTCTCCTGATCCAGCTGGAAGCAGAAAACTGGAATGACTTTGAAAGCCCCAGCTCCTTTGCCAAGGGAAGCGGGGCAGCCCCCTCCCGCTTGCCGGAGCTGCTGCCTTTTGCCGCCAAAACCCACACACGGGCAGCACTTTGGGGCACTTTCCTGTAAATCCCAGCTGTCCTTGTAACCTCTGGGGAGAAGGGTGTGATTAACAAGTGCTCCTTAAATACTCCTCCAATGTCCTCTGTGTAACGCTGGTCAGGGACAGAGCCGGTACCATAGAGGGGCTCCACCAGCAAGCAATGAACCAAAGTAAAGACATTTCCCTTCTTTGTGAGAGCCTTTGGAAGGGAAACAGACACTGGGATGGATGGAGCTGCCATCCCCGTGCAGCTCCGAGTGGGCTTTGTGGCTGAGCCGCGGGGGTGGCTGCAGGGCTGACCCTCCCCGTGGCCGTGGCTCCAGGCGCTTTATCAGCTTGGCACGGTGGCTCCGTGGACTTTAGTCCCGGTGACAGTGAGGTTATCGCTGGGCTTCAGTGGGCTCACCCTGCACAACCCCTTTCAGGGAGTGTGTCGGGGGGGTGTTGTTGATTTATTTTTGCAAACGTTGCAATGCCCTTAATGCTCCCACCAAGGGCAGACGCTGTGGGTGCCCTCACATCGCCTCTTCTCACCGCAGCCGGGCCACCATAGCTGCAAAACACCGGCATGGTCCATCATGGGCACAGGGCTTGGGTCCCCGCTCCCGGCAGAGGTGAGGCAGGGGAAGACAGAGACATGGTCCCTCCTATTTTCTGCAAAACATGGCTTTGGAAGGAGGCTTCGTACTTCCAAAATTTAATAGGAAGGAATTCTTTGCTGTGAGGGGGGTGAGCCCCTGGCCCAGGTTGCCCAGAGAAGCTGTGGCTGCCCCATCCCTGGAGGGGTTCAAGGCCAGGTTGGACGGGGCTTGGAGCAGCCTGGGCTGGTGGGAGGTGTCCCTGCCCAGGGCAGGGGGGGCACTGGGGGGCTTTAAGGTCCCTTCCCACCCAAACCATTCTGTGATTCTACTGGTCTGTGAAAGGTTCTCCTGTGTAAGATACTTCCCAACACTCGCCCTACATCACCTTCAACCGGCAAGGCAAGTGCAGCTCTTAACTGTAGCGTTAGAGGCAAGACTTAATGTCTATTTTACTAAGGAATGAAGCTTTTTTTTTTTTTTCTTTTTGTACATTTTTAATCGTGGCATGTAAGACGAGTTGTTTACTGGAGCAGGTTTTTGCGTAGCGTTGATGCTCTGCTTCTGGTCAGTGATGGCCAGATTGCCTGAATGCAGTTGGGTTTTTGGCTGCCGAGTGCATTCAATCCAATCGTTTCGGGAAAGAACACGACTTCTCAAGGCCTGAGCTTTCCCAGGATATCCTGTTTCAGCCATTTAAACCCACTAAAGCCGGAGGCAGGACTTCTTGGGGGAGGTGGAGGGCAATTAGGAAATTACCTCGCTCTCCCTCCCCTGCCCTGAAATCCAGCAGGTTTAAGCCAAATATTTGTTTTCAGATGGGTGGTTTTGGAGCCAACTCCACATCAGAGCACTGGGGTGGCAGCTTGAATTTTGGCCGTTGTGGGTAATTCATGAGACAACTTGTTTTTAAAGCAGGACCTCCAACCCTGCTGCCATCACCCCCCTGTTAGTGGGTCCCGATGCTGTGCCTTTCTCCGGCCCTGCCGCTCTCTGGGGCTGTGGTAGTTGGCATTAGCTCCATCACAATGGAAAAAATCCTTCCTGTGTGGTTTTTTTTGGGGGGGGGATGCATTGCTTTGCCCTACCGATGTGCTGGTAACGCTCACCCTCGCAGTGTCTGTACCAACTAGAAGGACCTGGTGAAGGGCTGCAAGAACCATCCATAACTTTGCAACCCCATTTTTTTTCACTGTGCTCCTGGCTCTGGCTCGGCAGGATCCGTGCGTGGCTCCGAACAGGGTCCTGCGAGGTGCCCGGGGCTGCTGGGCACCCTGGGCAGACCCGCAGAGCCAACGGCCTGAAAGAAAACGCTCAATTCGATGCAGAAGTCAGACCCTGAAGTCTAAAATTATTCTTTTCTTTTAAATTTTTTTTTTATATATATCTGCTCCTTGTAAGCGATTTATACTCCCTTAAAATTTTGTATCTGGAAGTAAAGTATTTGAATGTATGTCTTGAAAGTGTGACTATCCTTTCAAAATGTGAATTTCTGATTGTTGGTATACAAAAAAAAACTAAAAACAAACCTACCCCATATTAGCACATTTTTTTTTGTAATTAACGTTTTATGAATGTTGTTTAAAAAAATTGTGTAGAATAAAACCAGTTTAAAGATAAAAAGGGGTTCGTGCCTCTGTCTCACCAGGTTTCCTCTCCCCATGGGCTCTGGTCCCCCCGGCAGCTTTCCTGGCTGCTGCCAATCCTTTTCCTGGTGCCTGCCCGGGATCCTGAAAGAAAAGGGGCTGGAGAGGTGGGACTTTAACACAGGAGTTATTTTTATCAAGTCTTTCATACACCTTGAGGAAAGGCTGTGCCCAGGTCCTGGTACCTAATGGGGGAGAAGAGGTTCCCGACGCAACACAGAGGGGTGAAAGCTGGAGGTGGTGTCGGCGGGGGGAGGATGGGCCTTGTCCCACCTGAGGCATCGAAACCTAAAAATAATAAAGAAGGAAATCCCTGAGAGCATCTTGGCGCCCGAAGGGGTGTCAGTGCTCCGTCCCCCTGGGCGCAGCGTTGACTGTTATCAACCAGCAGCTTCGAGGGGCTGCGGCTCCACAGAGGCTCTCGCGCAGGGACAGCACCAGGGCTTTTGAAAATTATTATTAGTAGTATTTCTTCCTTTTGGCAACAGTTCAGGGACACGGTGAGGCCTCCCAGGTTTTAGCAGTGGTCACGGGAGAGCTAATCTTTTCTGTCAATAAGAGCAGTTATGGGAGGGCTGAGGGAGGGAAACACCGGGGATGATTATTCATAAGTGAGGTTACTGCGGCTGTGAAACCCTGAAAACAAGGCTTTTATCAAGGACTTCATATTAATGATGTGTTTACGCTAGGTGCTTTAATTGACATCAGATGAAAGCTGACATACACATTAATTTCATATACCTCAGGCTTTTTTCTTTTTTAAGGCGCATCTCAATCCTTTTTCAAGTTGGGGATATTTACTGCAAATAGTATTTAAAAAAAAAAATAAAATCAAAAATGCACCAGGAGGTAAGAGAGATGGTAAATAAATATTCAAAGAGGATGAGACAACAGCAAGGAGCCCCTCCGGAGGACTTGGTGCTGTGCATGCAGGGATGGAGCGTGAGAGGAAACGCTGCATCCATTCCTGGGAGAAAGCACCGTGCGAACACATGGGGCAAAAGAAGCAATGCCAGCCTAATATTAGAGCAGTATTCTTGGGACGGCTGCAGATTTGGGGTGGGGGGACTTGGGGTATGT
>VXBO01009241.1:786489-804398 GCA_013400135.1 Rhinoptilus africanus
TAGATCTAAGGCAAACACAGCACAGGGGAGGGGGGAAAAAGAAGGGAGAGAGGGGAAAAAGAGAGCAAGAAGGTGTGTGGGGCCACGAGGGTCCCGGTGGCCGGGAGCCGACGCTGAGCCTGCAGCACCCCCGTGCCGGGGGGCAGCCCGAGCCCACCCCACTGATGCGGGAACAGAGAAACACCTTGGGCTGCGAGAAGCGCTGATTGCTTTTGGACCCGGTCGCTGATGCACGCTTTATCCTGGCCGAGGCTTCGGGGTATGCTTTTTTTAACTTGTATTTTTTTCTTTTTTGGCACCAGAGCAGCGCTAAACGAGTCTCTCCCGATCACCCGCAGCCCCGCTCGATCCCACGTTGGAAGCACAAGCAGCGTTCGGGGGCTTTTTCGGCAGGGTTGTGTAAACAGCGACTGGGGGGTGGGGTGCGAGCGGGGCCCGTGGGTGTCCCCCCCGCCGCCCGCGCAGGCTCCAGCTATTGTTCTGGAATGCACCTTTTCCGCCCAGGATCGGGATTTTATGGTTATAAATCTGTTGTCGTCTCATCTGGAGCATTGTTCAGGCCGGGCCAGCCCTGGCGTACGTGGTCAACATCGCATCACCCCCCCCAGGGACCCCGGTCCCCAGGTCTCTTCTTCTGGACTTGCCAGATTCCAAGCATCCCGTGGTTTTGCTCCCACCCATATTCTTGCACCTGTGTTGATGTTTTTACCAGTCCTACTCAGACAAGCACAGTTCAAAAGTCTTTGTTTTTTTACCATTCCTTAGTTTTCCTTCAGTTTGATTCACCTCCTCATTCCCTTCCCCTCCTCTCTCCTTCATCCCTTTCCATCATTTCCTGGCCCCCTCGTTCCCTCCTGGTCACGCCACACATGCAGGGGAGACGGGTGAGCAGCACTGCCCGGACACCAGTCGACAGCAAGTGGCTCCCAGGGCTTTTCCCAGCCTCTCCCCTTCTACATGTAGTTCAGTTTATTTAGCTCCATCCTTCCAAACTAAAGCAAGATCATCCCAAAGGTGCCAGCAGCAACAGCCGAGTCATTTCCAAGTTTATTTAGGATTTATTTAGTTTATTTAGAAGTCAGCAGTACCTACAGAGATTAAACTATTTCTTCCAGTGTGTATTTTCCTGCCTTTCACCTGCCTGGCACAAGTGATGCTCAGGGCAGGCACCCAGCGGTCCCACCTCTCTTCCTATCTCGGCACAGATCCCTGCTCAGGGATGGGAGATGAACCCTGTGGGCTCCTGAAAGAGCGGCGGTTCAAGAGCTTTCACACTCACAACAGCCTCCAGCACCAGCAAAACCACCAGCCAGCCCACGGGCAAGGTCTGGCTCTGCAGACACAGGGCAAGTCGTGGGGTTTCGGTCTGGGGCGGTGTCACTGCTGCGAAAGGAGACTAGAGCGGTTATTAAAGCCAAGAAACCAAGCCAGGCGCTTTTTGCTTCACGGTGTTTCGTACAGGACCCATCACAACAAGCAGAGCTGCTGCTCCAGAGCTAAAAAAGCCCACTGGCCGGTCATGAACTTTCAGACTGGAGAAATCATGTTCTGCAAATCCATCCCCAGAAATCGAACCAGTGCAAAAAAAAAAACCCCATCACCTCTGCTGGCAACCAGGAGCCCGGCTGGCCCCACTCCTGCTGCCACAGTTCCTGGCCAGCTCCAGCGATGCCATCCCAAGGATACTGCCTCGAAAACTTTTTCCTTGAAAACCCAGGACCCTGGTGGCGTAGGGTGCCAAAACTCAAGAAACCCTCAGCAAATATGAGTTGACTCCTGTATTATGAAGTAATCATTGTTGAGGGGACTTGATGCCTGGATTTTCACATGCTCGGCTTAACAGGGGATTTATTCAGGGGCACAGTTGGAGCATGCAGCATCAGCATCTCATTAGCGCCAGAGACAATGCCCCTCCAGTTTAAGACTAAAAAGTGGGTTTAGTTTTCCCTACATAACTTTATTGTAAGGGTTTAGGGAGCCACAACAGAGACGAGTTTAGATTCATTATTATTAAAAGCCCCAAAACAGGTTCAATCCCACTTGAAACAGCTGGGAAGGGCAAGCGAGCAGCCGACAGCCTTTGCTTTTCTCCCTTGTCTTTATTCCCAAACACTCCAGCCCACTGAGGAGGGGTCAGAAGAGCCCTTTTGGAGGCGAGGAGCCCCCGAACGGACAGTTATTCCTGCAGCCCCATCGCTCTGGGGTGGACAGGTTTGCCAAACACAACCTTTCTCCTTCCACCCAGCAGCCAAACACATTCCCCTGTGAAGCTGTGGATCTGCCACGGAAATATACCCTGAAGGGAGGAGTAGGACAATGTAAAAGGTTACGGGGTTTAAGCACCGGGAGGGAGGAACAAGGTTATACAAAGTTTTACAGGCCAGAACAAAGACCTTGAATATATTAAAGAAAACAAACATGGGGATGAAGTCAGCCACACACGTGCTCCAGGGCTGGTTTGGACTCTAAGCAATTTGGGGGCTGATAGACAGTTTTTAAGGAACAAATACAGGGCTGCTCAAACCAAAGGATTTCCGACAGGGAGATTTCGGCCTCCCGGCAAAGAGCTCCTGGTGCAGAAAGTGTGGGAGCCGCTGTGGGAATGAAGCCACCAAAATTAAAGTTAACGTTAATAAATGTTAAAAGACTCAATTTCAGATTGAACTGTACACTCACAGAGCAAGACAGACCACGGACCTCAGGACAAAGCATGTGGGAATGGGGGGGGGGAACCCGCCCTTTTATCCAAGAGCTCTCCCCACGGAGAGTGAAGCTGGAGCAGAATGAACTCAGCGCCTCCCTGGAGAAGCCCACGACTCCCCTTACCGAACAAGAGCATTGCTCACCGTGCTGTTAACATCAGCCCAGCTGTGGTACCGCTACACAAAACACCGGGCGCTGCGTGTTTTCGAGCCACGCATCACCTTCCTACCCCTTCTCTTGTTCCGATGCCATCCCGCCCCGCGCGGGGAGCGGCTCCCGCTTCCTCCTGGAGGGACGGAGTTGAGGTGAGGGAAGCGCCGATAACAAAGATAGCTTCCCACGCCCTAAAAAATTTCCTTCCCACTCAAGTAAGCGTTTGCACGTACTAATCAGCTACTAATTTTAGGACGAAGCTTTTAGCCATATGTGAGAGGTTCTCATGAACGCCGCTGAACACTGCAAAGGGTATTTCCAGGGAGACTCAGCCCCGACCACCAGCTCCTGGTCCTGACAGGCACCCACAAAAGTCACAGCTGCTACTTGACAGACAACGTGCCGACACGGCTTCAGTATCCCACATTATCCACCGACAGATTTACACAAGTCTGGGACACAGTGAGATTTATTGCTTCAGTTTTATGAACTAAGGAGCAATAAATTCTTCCAAGAAGTTAACTCTATACCATTCCAGTTCGTTCCTTTCTGCCCGGCCTCAAAGGAAAACATGTATGAAGGAAATAAATTCCTACTGCATCCACCATCCTTTACTCCAGCACATTCCCACCCTAAGAAGAGTAAACCCAAGGAGTGATGATCAAGCACAAAATGAACACTTCATGCATTTTATTGAGTCTATTTAAATTTGCATTATGACATCTTACATAGGGAACAAACTCCTCCTAATTGTTCACTATCAAATCTGTTCGAACTCTTGTCCGATGACTTCAGAGTACCATTTTGTATTAAACAAGTCCAGTATAAACAGATGTAAAGCACTGTACAAAAAAAACCAAAAAAAAAGAGAGAAAAAAAAAAAGAAAACTTACATTCTCAGCTGAATTCAGGGCTTCCCAACCAACAGCCTTACTATCAGACAGCAAAACTCAGGAAGGGGACTTGGGTATTTTAGCTTAAGGGAACAAAACCAGATAAAACAATCAAAACAAATCCAATGGTATGTCTTCCCAGCAGAAAAAGAAGAAAAAAATAAAAGGAGATACCTCATATCCAAAAGAGGTTGGGAAGCCCTGGTATAACAGACGCAAACTGCTTTTCTTTTTTAGCACGACAGAGCTTAGATGTACTTTGGGTAAGTTGCCATTGATTCTGTCCCTTCTCCCTCCTCCTTCCCTCCCTAGTCAAGGAGAAATAAACAAAAAAGCCTAGTGTATGTAAAGGTTGGAAATATTTCTGAATTTGTTATGAATTCCCTTAAGGTGGCTGCAAGCCAACCCTCCTCCAAAGCACCTCCTTGTGGGAGAGGCAGAGGAGCGGGCAGCGATCTCCACCAGCGCCGGGCTCCTCCGTGCCCTCGCTCCAGCAGGGCCAGCCCCCGCCGCAGGAGCAAGGCCGGCCGCAGGGAAAACCCAGACACCAGACAGTTCCGCAACCAGACGCGTTAATAAAAAGCACCCCAAAGTCAAGGCTAAACCGGCGGGATGAAGCCTTTGTGGTTCAGTGTGACAGTGAGGATGACGCTGGGATGGTCAACTGCACTTCTTTCCTCACCTTCACATTAGACCCTCGTTGCTGGGAACCTCCTCTGTGGGTAGGGCCCGTTTCAAGACAAATATCGACTCAGATCTACCAAGGAAAGAGTCCTTTGGACTCCCCGCATTTGCATAATCCAGACAAGTGACAGGAAACGGGGCTGACAGTCATTACGGTCCATTGTGCCAACTTTGGTGGGAAACCCAGTCGTTTGCAAGTTGACACAATGGACAATTATGGCTCCTTCAAAACTGGTGGGGTATCAGGGCAGCGCAGCTGCTCGGCCTGCGCATCAATACTTCCTACAAAACCACCTTCCAACTTTTAATGAGCAATTTCTAGGCATGCAGTACCTACACTAATCAAATCATTTTTTAAAACAAGTCCATTCACTACCTACAAGTTCTTTGCAAAAAAACCAACTTGTTCGAAGAAATAAAAAAAGTGCACGTGAAAGGGAAATCCAACAAACCCCAGGAATAACTCTCCAGTCTTTTAATGGATAAAGATCCAATTAAAAAAAATTAAAAAAAAGAAGAAAGCAAGCACCCACAACTCTGTATCTGTTCATAATCTGAGTTAAACTATCAAACACTCTCAAATACAAAATACTGTGTGTTTTTCTAGGTTCTGGCCTTGTAACTGCTTTAATTGCTGCTGTGGGCACAGGTCTGGCCTGTCAGAAGGGAATCGCGCTCAGATACGCTCCCAGCAGGAGCTCAGGGGTTTGCAGTTTATAAAAAACCCCACGATAACTACTGCGGCAGGCAGTAACACGGAACCTCCTTCAAGAATAAAATCAAGCAAGTCTTGAGCGTGAAAGAAACGGTGCTGCCCCGAGCGAGACGCAGGGAAGGCTGAGAGGCTCCCACAGGGTGGCACTGCGGGCCAGGCAGCACAGGCCCTGCCTGCTCACACTCAGCATTTCTGCACTATCAGGCCTTGCAAAAGCACCAAACTACTAACTTTAACCCTTCATACGGCTACATGTGTGAGTTGCATAGCTGCATCCTTACTGTAAGGCCAAAACCGCATAAACTGAGGGAAGCACGAAGTACAGACGCTCCATACCAAAATGATTCATAAACTGCAAGTTAGGCTAACTGTAAACCTTCTTACGAGTCTTTCCTATTTCGTTAGCAACTGAAGTGTTAATACAGGCTTTTCCTAACCCCAACTCAACTTTAGAAGAACAGAAACTGAATTGCCACAGAGGCTGACAGATGACTCGGTACATGAAGAGGTCTTCGCTCTATCAGCAATTTAATTTCTGCCAGCTCTCCAGACACCAGGCAACAAACCCCCACCGCCTTTAGCAAGCTCAGCGATAGAAAAGGCATAGAAAACATTGAGAACATTAGAGGTCTCCTGATCCGAGGTTAAATTCTTTGTTCTTGGTAGCATTTGGGAAACCTCCAACAGTTTGTTAGTTGCTATTGTTACAGAAAGCTAAAACGTTAAGGCATGCCACTGTTAAACTGTAACAAAACTGTAAAGTTGATTTTACCAACGCAAATAGTTACTGGAAACTCAGAACATTAAAAAGCAAGCTATGTCGAGTGACACAAATCACAGCCGCGCTTCACCTTAATTAGCACCAGCGGGCTCCTTTCTTTCTGGTCACCAGCTTTAGTCCTCAGAGATGTACGTCAGACTTTCAAAATCTAACACGGCATTCACAAAGAAAAGGGTTCTCTTCCTTCTATTTCTATGCTTCAGTAAGTCAGTAAAAGCTACTGGAAACTGCAATCGATAGCACGTGTTTGCTATGCGAATGCTACTGGAATAAAGTCAGAAAAGTGTTATTTCGTTAAGGAAGTTTTAGCGTAGTGTCCAGCACCTGAAGTTAATAGCCAACGTCTGATTTTACAGTGATGCACGTCAGAGGGAAATATTCAAAAGCATGAGCTTCTTTATTATCCTGTTCAAAAGGAATACGTGTATCCCCTCTGCCATGTCTCACCAGGAGGGAAGCAAGCTCCAGAGCCCATCAGGGTTTCCCACTGAACAAAACACCACAAAACACACACAGAAAAAAAGCTGGACTTTCGGGCTTAGAGCAGAGACAGACTGTAGTTTATGTAACCACCGCTATAAACCAGCAGAAATGTGTTTTAATTAGGAAAAAGAGACAGCCCAGCTTTGGTTTTGTCATCCAAGGAACATTTCCCATATAGCCAGCAAGAGCAGTTCATAGCCCTTCATAACTACCACCCTGGAGATGAAATAAATACTGCCTTCCCTGGAGCACATACGAAAAAAAAAAAAAAATCATTAGGGAATAAAACAAAGAACAGGTCACTGAGGGGGAAAGTTGTTTTCCCCTGACACTGATGAGAGCTGAGACACATCCTCCAATTCCCACTTACACTATGCCACGTACATGAAGTAAATTCAACTAATTTTAATCTGTCCAACAGGAGTATAAAGAGTTTGTTGGGATTTTTAGGGTTATTCTTAGAATCGGCTACACATTTAAGTGTACTCCCATAATCAATTATAATTTTCAAATTTAACCCAACACTCTAATAATCTGTTTTCCATTTAATACTTAAGTTATTTTTCTGTGGCACTTGAGTCGCAGGCTACCAACGCTGGATGTATCAGCACGGTCACTCAGTGGATCCAGAGGTTACTACCAGGCTGAAGCTGGTGGGGAACTAAAAAAAAAAAAATCAAACCACCTGTCAATACTCATCTGCTGAACTGTTACACAGAGACACCTCAAAAACTGAAAGTCGATAGAAAAATTGTGCATAAGAACGGGTACGTACCGGTTTGTATTATTACTTACTAGTAACCATACCAAGAAATAACCAGCCAGTAGAACACTTTCTAATTTTTATCATCTTTTCGGTGGCATTACTGAGCCAAAATACTGCAATTATAACATTTAATTTCCATTTTTTTAATGCAATTAAGATGTCTAATTCAACTGTTTTTATATTACAGTAGCTGTTCACATAAATAGTACAGATATGCACTGCTCTTGACAGGTACACAGTTACAAAAGCAGCTCTCTTGTATTTAGTTCGCTCTCCGTGTGGTGGGTTTTGTATGAAAAGCATTCTTGATTTCTAAGCATGGTACGATTTTAATTCTTAATGCGTTAGTACAACAGTGCATTGGAAAAGTACTGAGCTTCTACAAAAAAGCTTTACAATTTTAAAACAGGTTTGTTTTCTTTTATTTAAACAAGCATAGGCAATTCTTATATTTCCACAACAAGATAAATATCCCAATTAAGCTAACAGCTCATCCTACAGCGTGCCATAGTGATGGGGAAAGGGCTAACATTAGTGTTATTTACACAGACATGTCCAATATTAACCCAGTAAGAAAATTAAATGTTCAAGTGTGCAATTAAGTTCATATTATTTTTTCAGATAACTGAATTCCTGGCAAAAATTCCTCTACGACTCATGTACATTTAGCTGGGATGACTTCTCAAAGAACTCCTCATAAGCACAATTTTGAGGACCGGGATGGCAGAGGCTGGGTGGGCGAAAGAACTTAATACTCTTCACAAAGAAAAAAAAAAATATTGTTAAGGGGGTAGATGTCTTTGGACAAGTGAAATTTAACACCCAAACTGACTAGATCTTGAAAACCCTAATCAAAGAAATTTTCCAATTTTAAAAGCTTGAATTCAGAGAAAATGCCTTCAATGAGGGAAGATTCACTCCAAGTTATTACTATACATTGAGGTACCACTCAAAAAGTGGCCATAAAGGAAGTGACTTCTTTGCCCATCACTATCACACTAGCTGCTCGGCCATAAATCCAGATCTCAGACAACACTCTCTCTGTTACCAGAAGCTAAGACGGCTCTGCGACAAATGGGACAAGTGGAATTTTCTGATAACCAGCGATCAATGCAGTGGACATGATACTCGTGCGAACAAGGCAATTTACGGAGCTTGTTGCCTTCCGTGTACTCTGTAATGCACACACTACAGGTTTTCAGAGCATCGCTCTCACCAAAATTCCTCATCGCTAGGTTGTCAATTTGTTCTTTGGTGAGTCCTCTTGGTTGGTCATCGTCATCTTCATTTAGTAGGAAAAATTGTGCTAGGCTAAGGAATGGTAGAGAGCCACTTTCTTCAAATGTGACCGATCCCCTTGTATTCCGACCTTCCCGTCTGGCACCAGATGTTGAACCACCTTCATTGCCACCTTCATACACCTCCCCTGAGCTAACATCTGTATTTTCATTGCTTGAAGTACCACCACCTCCGTTCTGTGCCTCAGAAGCATCCACGTTCTGATTTGGAGTTGGGCCACTAGGATCTGCATCGCTATCACTATACATAAAGTAACTCAGCTCTCCGAAGCCTGTCATGATCTGCCTTAGCATAGTCTGAATAGCAACTGACGTAGTCTCACTCAAGCCTGTGTTTAAGATCCTACGGATAGGAATCCTAATGGTGCTGACGTAAGTTCTCACTCCAGCCCGTTCTGAACGTGAAAATGTGCGCCTAAACCCTCCCCGCTCACTTTCGTAAGTGACCGTGTTGTTAGGTGTCTGGGACCTGGACCGAGTTCTGTTGGCTATGCTGTCTCTTTGCCGATACTCTCCTGGACGAACTCTTCTCACCTGAAGATCAAGTACTATGGTAGGAGGCCTCTGACCAGGAGTTGCAGACTCACTGGTGCCATTAGTTTCTGAAGAACCTGCTGCTTGAGGAGCAGGTCTTGTTTCAGGGGTTGAAAACAAAACTGCATTTTCACTTGGCATCTCAGTCCCCACTGCATGCTGCCTTAACGTTACATGCTGCCTAGTTCTAGAGCTTCCCTCGGCTTCATTCACTGAGGAGTGGTCAAGTGTTTGAGATGATGTATTGTGATGAGACCTGCGAGGAGGCTCACTCACTGGATTAATAGGTGACCTACTTCTATCAGTCCTAGCCCGCGTTCTCCGCTGTTCTGGACTCCTACTTCTCGCTCTCCTCTGCCCTCTAGGAGGGGAAGCTTCCTCAGTTGTTAGCTCCTCCGAAGTGCTCCTTTCTGACCCAGGCTGCCTTACAGATGGCGATTCAGACCTTGGAATTTCAGAGTCACTTTGGCTGTTTTCCAAATCCTCCCCACTGGAAGGCTCTACAGATGGCTCATTCTCAGTTTCTGGATTTGTGTTCCCATTATTACGGTTGACATTTATTTCCAAACTGAATCTGAAGTCACCACTATTTGGGTTAGTCCGGCTCACTGCTCTCCAAGACTGGTTTCCTCGTTGCCCGCTTCGTGTTGTATTTCCAGTCTGTCGGACTGAATTAAGCCAGTCTATAATAGAATCTCCATTTGAAACATCTTCTGCGGACTCTGCACCTGCGAAAAAGACAGGGAACTACCAAAATTAGAGTACTGAGCTAGTTTTGGCGTGAATTTTTCCAAGAACATAATTGTTTAGCTTAACAAGTGACAATTTAGAAGTGCTTAATCCTACCAAGTGCTATTGTGGTTTCACACACAGCATCGCAATTCTTTTCTACCAAAGCTCTTTTAAGGGAGCAGGAGTGGACATTTTTCTAACGTGTAGATAGGCTGCAGCCATCACATAACAAACAAGTCACCAAAATAACACATTTTTTATCATAAGTAAATGGAAAGTCACATTTCAAGTGTCATAACACATCAATATGCTGTGTTTTCCTTTCAAAACAATTAAGTGATCTATCGACAGCTAAATTGAGAACTAAGTTGGTCCTGACCCTTCACTTGAAGAATGGCTTTATAGCAAATCTATGTCACTAAAGAACGAACCCCAATAGTAAGCTCTAGGTGTCCTCCACCAATTGCTATAGAAAGGTGATAACGAAAGCCATATAGCATCTTTGGAAGGGCAGAATGGCGAATTAAAAACAGAGATTGCCAAAAAGCATCCCAGAAGGAAGCAGACAGGAAGGCAATCCTAAATAAATTTAAAAAAAGAAGAAACAGGCCTAAACGAATCTTTATCTTGATGCAAATAACAGATGCGTTATGAGTGAAATCTGTCCCAAACTGACCTCTGCAGCAGATATCAGACATAACGTTCACTTAGTTTTAAAACAAAGCTCACCTTGCACCTGCCTAGGCTTAACTTGTTCCACTCCTGCACTCAAGTTAAGGTCCGTATGGGGTGCTAAAGTTAAGGGTTTTCACAAATACTGTATATACCTCTATTCTCATCACTGTTTTGCTGTGGCGGACCTTCTTTAACTTGGTGTAGCCTTCTCAGCAACTCTTCTTCAGTAATTTCACCTTAGAAAATAAGCAAAATTTTCCAAAAATATTTCCAAATCATATGTATGGCAAGCATTATCAAAAGCTTCTAAAGAAGGTACAAGCCACTGCTTGTCTTTTTTCCTAATTAAATCCTGCCATAATGAGACTGCCAAACAGGTTGCTACAGGGAAGTTCAGACACTTCAGCACCAGTGTCCCAAGTAAGTTTTGCTGAAGCTGAAAGATCCAACAGTTTCAACCTATTTAAGACAGATGTACTTTCTGGTTCTGTAACCTCTACAACTTATCAGCAATTCTCATCATCCTATACCAACTAAATGGCTGTCCAGAGTAAAATAAGATAATACCTTCACAAGCATGAAAAAAGGTTTAAGTTTGTGGAAGTCATGTTTTAAATTAGAACTGGTTTGAATTAGGGATCATCCTATAAGAAGTCAATTTAAAAGAATAAGTCAATCGAAAACTGAGATGAAAATGCCCATGCAGAATCTTGCACCAGACTGCTTAACCTAGTTACAAACTCTTAACCTCACCAGCACAAAGTTTTCACACAGATGCTTAATGGAGATCACTTTTTGATCAAAAATGTGTAAGGATCCGTAACTGGAACAGGGTCAACTCTGTGTTTTCCCACCAACTTGTGTAAACACTTGACTTTTGTATCTGATGAATCCATATCATCCTGACTACCTCTCCACTAGTCAGGGGATCACTCAAATTTGAGTATGCAGAAATTAGCAAGAAGCTATTTCCTACCATGGAACATAACTGCAGCACACAAACTAAATGGTGAAACAGTTTCAGGAGAACAGAAAATGACAAATTGCCTACAACCAACTCTAGTAAGATGTACATACATAAGCATTACCTACCTGGTGTTCCTAGCAAATTGTTATCTCTCATAAGCCTGTAGTCCTCTTCACTCAGGTTGTTTACAAACTGATAGAAAGCTTCTTCTCGATCTAACCGATCTAGCTGACTCTGGCGTTGTGCTTCTGATTGATCAACATTTCCTTTATCACTAGAATCTGAGCTTTCCATCTTGATGAGTGGAAAAGTACCTAAAAAGGAGAAAATAAATCCTTCATCCAGCATGTCTGTTTAACCTACATCCTTCATTGTTATCCTTAAAATTGGCGGGGGGTGGGGTGGGGGGAAGTAGTTTGCTAACTGAAGCTTCAGTTAAAGTAAGCTGCATAACCACAGGGATCACAAATGAAATAATTCTCAAAGCATGAGCCTCTTCAAGAAGTTACAAACACAATCTATGCCCATCATTACCAAATACTCAACAAAGCAGCAGGTATGAACACGTGGAATAATATCAGCATAACCCTTAGTCCATCTTCACATAGTCATGGACACATAATCAACTATCCGCTTTTTAGCATAAAATATTCCTAATAGTGCAACTGCCTCACAAATCACAAACCGTGCCTTACAGTGCCACACAACAGTGTAGTACGAGGCACAAGCAAGCCATCCTTGATCGTGATCTCTAAATGAACACGGGATTAAGTATTCATCACTTCTTCCTGCCCTGCACTACGGTAAGGAAAGCAGGAATCAATCCAAAAACTTACCACCTGCTATGAAAAACACCCTCTTCAACATCCAAGTGAATTTTAACAGAATGAAGGATTCAAATATAGAACGCAGAAGATGCCATGGAACACCATGCGTGCAAAAAAACCCCAACCAACCCAGACTATCAGTTTTCTCAAAAAAGGAAGAGGGTTTGTAAAATCAACTTTGTAGTTTAATGTCAAGAGAAGAGTTTTCTTGCAAGTTTCAGCATTTACTGAATTACTGATGTTGACGACTAGAACTTCCAGGACAGAACTCCACAATGTATGACAGGTTTAACTTCTGCTATAAAGAACCATCTTTTATTGTGTGTTTTTTAATAACCTTCTCCTCATATTGTTTTTTATTTGGATTAAATCCTTGACAACATCTGTCTCTCTCCAAAAAATATCAATGAATACCATGTCTCTATTTGATAAATATTACAACAAAATACATGCAAATGCAGAATACATTCTTGCACTACTTGAACCATGCAAATATATCAAATGAAGTTAAAGTAATAACTGGTTTCCTTAATCACTATCCTTGTTATTCACAACATCAAGAATTTTCCTGTACAACTGGTAGAATCTAGTTACTCAGAGAGGTGATTAGCAAGCTAATCCTCTCTCTGCATGCTAAAAAGCTCTGCAGTAACATTCCCCATCAGAAAACATTCCTTTCATTTAAACCATACTTCATGTGACATGAAAATACTGGAAGAATAAAGCTTTTCTGCTTCTCGCTGGAAAATTTCCAACACTTAGACATCTGTCTAGTGCAAAAAGCATCTTTTTTTGGTTTGTCAGCACAGCTGTCAAGTCAAGACTGCCCACAGTTTACATTAGTGCTCCTCCACAGAAGAGCAGCACTGCATGATCTCCAGGGGTAGTTTATTTCATCTGCTACTGGGAAAATTAAAGTGCGCCTCAGTATGTAACAGTAGAAAATTCCATCCCATTATTGCAGACTTGCAGATTATAAAATAGCTACTCCAGCCCTCTTTGTCTTGGATTCTGATGCAGCAAAACTTGTTTTTAAGTTAGTCAGATTGAGGCACAAATGACTTGTTGCCACTCAGTAATACAGCACACAAGGCTACTAGTACTGTTTGGTTTGGTGAAATTCTGACATTTCACCAAAGAAGTTAGGCTTATTTTTCACCCTTTTATCAGTAAGCATCATCAATCACTCGGCTTACCACCATTTCAAATGGAAGCCTATCAGCTTTCCCTGCACCGCTAAGTCTCTGGTGCAATCCACGGACTGCACGGC
Organism: Rhinoptilus africanus; assembly: GCA_013400135.1. Taxonomy (NCBI): domain Eukaryota; kingdom Metazoa; phylum Chordata; class Aves; order Charadriiformes; family Glareolidae; genus Rhinoptilus; species Rhinoptilus africanus. Next base: position 799,971 of record VXBO01009241.1, read on the forward strand.
CTGTCTGAAGACTTGCATGTGACGTGCTGTCAAACATAGGGATAAACAGGCCCATTCACAGTGAGAGTTGCGCAATGGTTTCAGCAGGTACGTCCAACTCTGACTGGGCTCAGTTACGAAATCCGTATGCCCTTCAAATCTTAGGCACAGATTTCTAATGAGAACACAGCTTACTTGAAACTCAAACTACTTTTTACAAGCTTGCTGTAGCAGAATGACGACTCCGAGTAACTTCACTTACAGACATATTCAATCTAGAGAAGATAACAGAAATAAAGAGACAGCTGCTTTTAAAAGAAACATCTGAATAAAGCCTCAAGTAGAACGAGAGACTTGCATCCAAAATAAAACCCTGAAAGACGCATTAGTTCTCTGGGGATACACATCAGAACTCTAACTGGCATTCCCTTTCTTAGGGCAACAATGAAACAAAGTTGACAAAAAGATTAAGAACACAAGGGAATGTAGTAAGATGCTAAGGGACAGCAGCAGCATAAAGTTTTGTAAAATATTTTCCCCCCAAATGACTGCCACCTTAGCATTTACGGACTTTAAAACACATAGAATGTCTTCATAAAGATAGCAATGTTAACATATTTGTAAGAATGAGACTAATTCTACAACAGCTTTTTAAAAAGAAAGCCGTACTATGCATACAAAGCGTGACATTTGTTTACTGCTTATGCTTTGAAATTCTCCTTTTAACTGCAAATTCCAGTGCTTGCAGGCACCTGAGCTACAGAATGTCTATTTGACTCAAAGACATTTGCCTGCTCTACTCCAGAAGATGAAGGGACACTTTTCTTGGTCAGGGAAAAAGGCAGAGTCAAAACAAGTGCAGGCAGGGAGGAGAAACCTCTTCACCAACAGACTGATGTACGCTTTGATAGGTGATCCTTGAGGAAATGCTCAGAGTAAGCCAAGTCAGACTTATTTCCAGGTTCGCTCCTCTATTCTCCTCCGTCATCTCCTATCTTCCCTCATAAACCATAAAATCAGCTACTGGCCAAGACTGAAAAGATGCAATTGCCAAGATAAAAGCCTCAGAGGTGGGATCTTGAATTAAGAGTTTAATTTACATTAGGACTATTTCTACTAGTGATAAACACACTTTATTTTTCTATTGCAAGCAACTGTAACAGATTAAACTAGCCCAATATACTCCAACTTCATGCTGTTTAGCTTCAATGTCCTAGAAATGCTGTTATCTCTATCAGGGATGTTTACTTTGATGGAAATACAAATGGCAAAGAAATGCACAAATACACACCAACACATTCTCCCCTGCCTTACTGTTGACAGCAAACAGGACAATACTCTTCAAACTAGAGGTCTGATATTATAACCAGTAAATGGAAAATAGGATTTCTACCCCAAGGCTTCTGTTACTTTCTATCTCTTCACTCAGCTCATTGCCCACATTGTCCGTTTTAAGCTTCATCTCCCGGCACCACTGCAGAGCACTGCAATACCAGAGTGAACTTACTAGAATATTTAGACTACCACTGTCTCAGCGTGGCTCCATAGGTCCCGTCTCGTTGTACAACAGGATTTCCACAGTGGCAGTTACTACGTCACCTCACTCCTATTTCAGGAAGGCAGAGCGTTGCAGAAATAACTTGAAAACCTGTCCCTCATTCAGGCTTCTGCTCTCAGCTCATACACTGCAGAAAATTAAGACTGGCTAAAGGAAGCTGGCTACGGTAACACAGGGAAACCTGATGAGGGAAAAACCACAGGTATACTATTAAGCTACAACAAAATAACCAACATTCGATTATCCAATAAGCAGGTGCTCTTCAACTCTGCTTCTCTTTCTTCCAGTGGTTTAGTTCAACTCAAAGTACAACTTTGTTCTTATATAAGTTATAAGATTCAGAATTTCCTTCTTTGGTGTCTTTCCTTGTCAGCTCCGAGTTGACAAAGGGTGGGGAAGGTCACATCTACGAGCAGGAAGTTGATTATTGCCAACTTCAGCTGAGATATCCAGCAATGAAAATCTCTCTACGGGAAAACCTGGGGTGGGGGGAAGGAAGTTTGCACAAACCAGAATCATAGCTAGAATAAATGATGTTCTCATTAAAAAAAAAAAAAGACAAGAAAAAGAAATTAATGGAAATATTCTTCAGCATCAGAATATCCAGACATGTTAACTACAGCAAATTCTTAATTGGCGTTCCTATCCTTCCAGAAGTCAGCAAAGTATCTTCCCTGCAGTTATGCTTCAACAGTCTTGGACATTTCAGAGCAAAACCAACTAGCTGTCTTTCCACTGCTGCTAGAGACTGCAGGAGCAAAAAACCAGTAAACCCACAAACAGTATTGTCTGTGACATTCTTTTATTCAACAGGAAGTAATATTATGCCTTTTGCATAGAAACAATTTAAGAGTACCAGATATTCCTTTAATAATGCAAAATTATAATTCTTGGAGTACAAGAAATATTTTACTTTAGATTTTTTTACCTGTGCTTAGAAACAATCTAGTGGGACAGCAAGCAGTGATAAAACGCTTGCGTTGTCCGTTTACCTTTAACAATAACACCGTGTATCTCCATACTGCTTAACACTTACAAACTACAGAATTCTTCCCAGAAAAACTACTAATGGACCATATGGCACAGTGATAAACCACTAGCTCTTCCTCCTTCAAGGTTGTGTAATATCTCCTAACACTAGTTTTCTGTATGAAATACCAAGACACTACCTTAGCCTGCATCCATTTTATATCTTAAAAAATTACATAAAATATTAGAGCTCCCATTAAACTAGCTAGGTAAAACTTAGATGATCTGACGAACTCAGAAATCACTCATCTGCAGGGTTAAAAGAAAAAGCAATACCTTAAAGTTATAATCTTCATTAGATCTATGGGGCAAGTCTGAAATGTTAACAGGAGAAACACACCACATTAGTTCAACTGCAGAAAAAAAATTCAGATTCTCACAAGCTAGCTGTGCAACAAAAATTTCCTCTGAAATTCCCTCCATGTAGGTGCTACTGGTATTTTAACGTTACATGAGAATTTGTAGTGCCCTGCATGTTAGGAACATTTCCTGAACTACCTCACGTCCCAGCAACATAATTAATACCTTTGTATAAACAAAAAAGATGATGGCAATATGAATAAGTGTTTCATAGATGCGCTCAGCAGAAGGCTAATTTCTCATTTATGATTCATAACCTCATCTTAATTAGGTACTTCAACCGGTAGAGCACCTTGCTTACTTCCAGTCTTCAGAAATTATCAAACCCTTTGACTAAAAGAAGTGACTCAGTAGTGGAAGCCTGAAATACTTATTTTCTGGTTTGGGTTGTTATAGATGAACTATTTTTTCCTCCCTTGCTTTCGCTGAACATACCTCAAAGACATTTTAGCTCTACAGCAGAAGTACAACACAGCTGCTTGTTCAAAGCGCTTTCCATGAACTCTGACTTCAGCAGCTCTAACATACCATCCCGTCTGGCAGGACCAGCCCCAGCCAACAGCCTCTCCAATTCCATTTCTCAAATGACACAGGAACAGCAGCTAGAACAGGCAGTTCTGTTACCCTGGGGTTCTTTAAGCATAAACAGAACCAACTTCAGGTGCAGTATTCATCTGACCCACTCCACCTCCCAACAACTAGATTTTCCTAGAAGAATTAAAAGTTGAAAAATAGTTTCCATGCCAATCAGTATCCAATTTCTCAACACTCAAAACCAGCAGAAAGTATGACATAGCAGAAACTACATTTTCATCTTAAATATTTCATCATTCAAGTCTGCAAGCTCAAAAGCAGAAGCAAAACCTGACTGTCAGTGAATCCTATCATTAAAGGAAAATGATACCATAAAACAGTGAAATTAAACAGCTATCTACTTGCATTATACAGGGAGCTTCATTATGTCAAGTTTGGGTTTTTTGGTTTTGAGCAGGTGCACGAGTTTCCTTTTGCGATCACACCAAAGGCTTGGATAGCCTAGGTACTCATCTACATCTTAGAAACATTAACAAGTAACAAACTTTTCTGGTTTTCAAAGTTGCATCATGAATTTTGGATATACTCTTTTTTTCCTGCTATTCTTGCCTTCTATTGATGCTCTGATGAACCACAGATCTACGCTCCTACTAGATTTCTACCAAACTTACTACATATTTGAAATGCTCAAGAACTCCCCACATCCTCTATGCCTCAAAGAATATCACGGAACACGTACCACTTTTGGAAAGCTGGAAGAAAATTTTGTCTTCCATGAAGTGTTCCACATAAACTGCTGTAAAATTTAAATGACAGCTTAAGAAGGAGTGTTAAACATCAATTCAGCTATTTCACTACCCTAACGTGTTTCAAAGCAAAGGCCCTACAAGATGTCATTCTGAACATACATTTTAAACAATAGAAAGCAGATGAATACTTTTGCAGAACAGCTGAAGAAAATTCCACTG
>VXBO01009241.1:806318-829746 GCA_013400135.1 Rhinoptilus africanus
GGGGGGGGCCAGGTAGTGGAGATCAGACACTTCTGTTTTCCAGTACACCTTGGCATGTCTATGCATTCAGTAATACGGAAAATAAATATAGTACAGATGATAGCCACTACATGCTAGAAAAATGCTGGTATGGTTATTTCAGTGACAAACATTTATGTAGTCAGAACTGCTGATGAAGAGAACACTACAGTTGTTATGCTTTAGTGGTCTAACATAACAAGAAGGCTTTAATTTTATGATGTGTGGTGCGTTTTCTCCTTTTCAGGAGGCCAGAGGTAATTCCAAGCTATAATTCTTTTAATTCCAAAATGGTAAACCTGTAGAGGGAATACAGTCAGTTTAAGTGCTAGTTGACCACTCCAACAAAACTAAGCATCTGACTCTCAATTAAGATAATTAACTGCACAAGAAGCAGCCAACTGTTTATTTTTTAAAAAAGACTTGACAAGTAGCTGCAATTAAAATTCAGGGACAAATTGGTGTCAGAGCTTCTTTAGCATTTTGACAACAATTTACAACTTGAAATTAACCAGTACTGCCAATATGGACAGGGAAAATAAATCTGACATGTTATACAATCCTGCTTGAATTCTTGTTTACAAGCTTCTCTGTATAAAGACTCTATGTTCCTGACAAACGGTGAAACAAACAAAACTATTACAAAAACAAAATAAAATCTCTCTTTTTTTTTCTGTGAAACATTTTGTCAGGCTCCTTCCCCTACACACTACAATCAAGACACATAAACCTTAATAACAGTATTATACTACATTATATACTGTTATTGTTGATATTGGAACCTGATATTGCTTCTGCATTAAGGCAGATCACTGAAGACAGAGTAATACATATATCTGGCTGGACTTTACAGTGGTTTTGAAACACGATAAACAGAAACCTTAAATGTCAACAAACAATATTAAAAAGGGAAGCAAGAACTTGCACAGGAAACTAAGGTGACAGAGCAAAGATGACAAGATTAACTGGAGAGAAGCTAACAGAATAGGAACAGCATATATGATAGGTTTTAGCAGGTCACCAGCCCATCAAGACCCTTACAACAGACACAGAGATATGAAGAGTTCTCTCTTGCCCGTGTCCCACAACAGAGCTTCTTGTCTCAACTCAGAGGAAGAACAGACTGAAAACACGGTCCTGAAAAGCTACAGGTCCTTAAGTAGGCAATAAACAGTACGGCGAGGCCCAAGATAGTGCCTGTAATTTCCCCCCACGCCCACCCCTCCAAAAAGGGACTAAATACAATTCCTCCTCCAGCCCAACCGAACACCTAGAGAGTGAGGGGCCCAGCAGCCCTCCCCGAGGGGGGAGCGCAAACCCTCCTCCAGCTCCAAAAGAAGGAACAGGTTCGCCCCGCTTCGGCGTGAGGCCCTGCCACAAGACCCGGGAGAAAGGGGAAAAGTCCCCAGGGTGACAAAGCCCGGCCCATCGGGGGGAGAGGGAGGCCGAGGATCCTCGCAGTACCCGGGGCACACCCGCGCCCAGACCGCCATCACCGCCCCCAGCTCCATCACGGCACCCCGCTCCGCCTCTGCCGCGGGGCGGTTTCGGCCTCCCGAGCCCCGCCGAGCCCGGAGCCGCCCTGCCCAGCCCGGCACCCCGCACTCCGCACGGCGGGGGCCCAGAGCAAGGGCAGAGGTGCTCCGCGGCCCTCCCGGCTCCGGGCGGGGGCCGCAGCCGCCGCCGCCTCCCTTGAGCCTGGGCCTCTCCCTCTCCGGGCCATTTTGAGAGTCCGTCTCCGGCCTCGATACTCACCGCCCGCCGCCGCCACCTCCCCAGCTCTCAGTCCGCTGCTCTCCCAGCTCCTCAGTGGGCTCGGTTCCGGCTCGTCCCGCTCCGTCCGTCCCCAAACAGCCGCAGCGTCGCCCTCCCTCCCCTCTCAGGCGGCCATTTTCTGCTCCATTGTTACCAAGGAACGGGGGCCCGGAAGCGGCCGCCAGCAAGCGGAAGTGAAGGCGCGCGCGCCTCTGCGCAGGCGCCGTCGCCCCCTCTGGGGTGTCGGGGCGGGGGGAGCGCGGCCCAACGAGAGGAGCGTGGAGGACCGCGGGGTAGAGCGGCCCCGGCGCCGGGGGGCGCCGCCATTTTGAAGAGGGGCAAAGGCCGAGGGCTGTGGCCCGGTGGCGGGGGGGCCGGCGGGGGTCTTCACGGCCACCCCCCTCAGCCCGCTGCTGGCCCGCGGGCCTGCGGGGGGTCCCGGCACTCGGCAGGGACTGCCTGTGGTGTCATTCGGGCACGGCAGCAATAGGGCTTGTGTCCCCCCAGGAGCCAGGCCTGTCAGTGCAGGGGCCGTTTTGTGGCGCCTCAGGTGTGCGCCAGGCAGAGGTGGCAGCACTCGAGGCCAGCGATCATGGACCCACTGAATGTGCTGGGTTGGAAGGGACCTTTAAAGCCCATCCAGCCCACCCCCTGCAGGGAGCAGGGACATCTTCAACTAGAGCAGGGTGCTCAGAGCCTCATCCAGCCTGGCCTGGAATGTCTCCAGGGATGGGGCCTCCACCCCCTCTCTGGGCAACCTGGGCCAGTGTCTCACCACCCTCAGGGCAAAGAACTTCTTCCTCATGTCTCATCTAACCCTGCCCTGCTCGAGTTTAAACCATTGCCCCTCGTCCTGTCGCTCCATGCCCTTGCAACAGTATGGCCAACACAATGGCCAACAGTTGCAAAAGCCAAGGGAAGAGCTGTCAGTGAGCGCGGGGTCTGTTGGTACGGACACTGACTCCCCTCGCCTTCTAACTGTGGCAGCGTCTCCCCGCCGCGCTGGGCTTTCTCTGCTGCCTAACCTGGTGTCATGTGTTAAACTGTCACACTGTATAAAAGCAAAGATACTCCTGTTTTCCAATATAAGCCTTAATTAATCCAATTAATCCAGACTTCCCACGTTCTCTAAATCCTGTTCTTAGATTAATTTTTTTATGCAGTTGTTCCCCTCACCTTGGAACTGTAAATTGCAGCTGCGTTACCTCCAGGTAACGCAGCTCCTGTCTCCCTTGTGGCATTTTGGCCGAGAAGTGAAATCAGGAATCAATACGACATAGTGGGAAGAAAACTGTGGCTGAAAAGAAACAGAAAACCAGGAGAGAAAAACACTTGTCTCAGTTTGTAACCCAAGGGACTTGCGCCATACCGACTGTCAGTGCTAGAGCAGATGATCGGCACACAATTGATACGCTCTATCATGGAAAGCCTTGTGCCGACAATTGATAAGACAGCCACCGAGTGTGAGTATTGGCAATTAGTAGATCAGCAGGACGTCCGTCAGAGTGCTCCAATGGCAGACCTCAAAGAACCGAGGCAATAGGAGGCGATGTGACTGCCACAGAGTGATTTATGCAGGAGAGTGAATCCTGCCTTTTCGCCCTACCTTTTCTGACTACGAGGCAAGGTCAGAGCAGGATGAAAGTGGCTTTGTTATACACCAGTAACCTAAGCAGCAAAATGTTAGGGATTATTGAGCAAATGGGAGGTGGAGCATATTCTACTATTTGAAGGGAGGGATAAGATGCTCTTGGAACAGCCTCTTGGTATTTTATGACATCTGACAAGTAATTTTATTTGTTTTGTCTCTTTCTTTTCCCCTCAATAAAATACTTTTAATTGATTCATCTTACCAAAAGTCTTGAAGATCATCAAATGGCAAGCAACGGAGGAATAAAAAATGTTATTCGTTACTTCTGGGGATGAGTTCAGAGTCTTCAGGGGGATGATTGCCAGTTTGCTGGGAGATAAACACCCAGCGATGCGCAGAGATGGCAGCTGGGTTCTGCTCATTCACGCCTTACTGCAGCGGTTAAACCTTGTAGCTGAGGGCCAGGGCAGACAGCGAAGGAAAAGTGCCTCCCTCGGTGTGATTTGGGGGAGTTTGTTTGCCTTCACAAGGTTGATCAGGTGCAGAATAAGCTCTGATTTTTCAAAACCACTTGGTGGATTTCAGTATCCAGTTGACATTAATAACAATTAATGGCCTTTGCGCACATAACTCCTTAACAGCTTTGAAAAAATGAGGGTCAGTGTAGCTGAAAAGGCTTGTAGAGGAAAGAAATTTGCGTAGAGAACTTTGCAGTACAGGGAGAAAATCAAAAATCTATAGCAAAAGCACGGTGTAAGTCATACTTAAGTGTTTTCAATTTGCTAATGTATGTATAGCGAAGGAGAATTACAACACTTTTCCATGGTAAGTTTAATGTTGTTTCCTTCAATGAGGGTAAATAAACTTGCTTTAAATCCCCCAGGGTCTTCAAAAGTGGTTATTTGGTGTGCAGTGATATATGAGAAAAATGTTGGTGTGGGGTTTTTTTTTTTCCTAAAAAGAGATTAAAATAATTTATTCACAATATAGATAAGTAATAATCCAAATGCAGTGAGGTGAGAAAAATCTGAATCTCTTGGGAGCTTCTAAAACTGGAGCAAAAAAATAAAAAGACCCGACAAACTCAAATCCTTATGTGCTCAAAGTATTAGTAGAGCCAGGTACTGAGCAGGCAAGTGAAGCCAATTTACACTAATGTACTAGCCCAGAACAAACTTGAGAGGAAACCTCAGGATATAACAACTCCTAACAGTCTAATTTGGCTCTTTTCTCCATCTCAGAGTCTGCCGGCATTGCTGTGCCGTGCTGGCGGACTTCTCCCGTGGTAGGCAGGTGGATGGAGTGCCCCTTCTCTTCTGGTGAAGGAGAAGCCCATGTTTATGTCTTATACAACAAAGTATTTTCCCTTCTAACAATATCTCGGGAGTTATTTTTAAATCAGCAGGTCGGGCATGCTAAAGTTTTAAAGAGCTGGAGGAGAATTTTGGAGGCATTTCTAATAGTGTTCATTAAATAGGTTTGGGAAAGACCTTTAAGATTATCAAGTCCAACTGTTAACCTAACTTTTGGCACCTTTTGAGAGAGGGCAAAGGCCTCAACTTACCATGAGATGTGGAGAAGAGGCTCAGCAGGATAATGATACTTGGTGGTACGCCGTATTCCACAAGAACTGTGACAGCCTCAATGACAGCATTACCAGTACCTAAAAGGGGAAAAAGTGAGACTTTGATATTCTTTTTTCCCCTGGTTGAAGAACTTGTCCTAGGCCATCCGAAAATACCTGCGTGGGACTGAATGATGAGACTGTCCTTTCTCACTGGAAAACTCTCACCTCTGCACGTATTGATTGTAGAAAACTTTGGTCGCCTGATGACCTCTCTACTCTGAAATAGCCAACCTGCCAGGTTTTAACCACTGAGGCAGGTGGATTTTATTAAAGCCTTGAGGCAAGAAAGCTCATTTGAAATGGCAATTAAAAGCTCCATGTGTAGAACCAGAATTAAATCTTAGACTGGAAAAGTTACTTCATCCTGACAAACTCCTTACCAAGCATACCAGATATTTTTTTTTTGGTAGTACAAACTGTGTTTCATTTTAAAGTAATTTACTTCTAGGATTAAAATATTAATCCAAAAATGTCTCCTAATAGCATGAGAAAAATACTGATTGAGTCTTTTCTTATTGCAAATTTTTTTAAAAATTACGTTTTTATCAAGTCTTAATGCTTCAGCCTTTGTCACAAACGCGGGCGTGCCCAAATGATTTGCTCTGCATTCATGCTGGTGGCAAGCTGACTAATTCTGGCACAGCCTGATAAATTCCCCACTGTGCCGCCTAAACCAAGCAAAAAACCTAATCAAAGCCCCTGAAATTTGGAAGTTTTCCTTTAAATGCAGCACAGTCACTGTTCAGCTGAGTCTAACTGTACTTAATGATGAAAGACACTTAGTACCGGGTACACGAGAAGAACTTTTCTCCTGCAAATGTCTGTTGGAAACTTCGCATAGTACACTTTCACTCTTTGAGTCTCCTCGCCGCTCAGTATCAGGATTTTTCCAGTGCGGATCAATCTACAGCAGTCTCGTAAACCTTGTTCGGTTGCCTCTCCCCAAAATGAGCAGCAAAAAACCCCAGCAACAAAATTATTACATGCTAAGAAACAGCACAACTGCAGGATGCTACCATGGAATAGGCTGTCCCAATACTGTATTGGTGAAGAGTTCTGAAAAGAAGATTTTTTTTTTTTTCTCGGTTCTAAGTGTTAAAAACACTCGAAGCTATTTTCCTTTTTTCTCTGTTTAGACAGAAAAACGAGTCTACTCGGTGTTACTTAGCTCCCGGGTATGAGTGTTCCCACACAGCTCTCAAAGGCGAGAGCTGGAAACGTCAAAACAAACGTGTGGGGTTTGGAGCCCATCGTTGAGCCCTGCCCAGAGGCGGCGCAGAATGCGGTGCAGGAGGCAGTGGAGCCACTGGATTTTACATCGCAGATACAGGGGTTTCCACAGCATTGGGCAGAATAACGAAGACTCCACCACCACCGAGCAAGGTTTGTTTGGAGACCCGTCTCTGAGCAGAAGGCCTGGCCATGCACAGGTAATTGTTGCTAGAGAAGAGGCCAGATGAGATCTGCTGTGGCTATTTGTCTCCTAAAAAGTTGAAAATGATGAAAAAGTTGAAAATTATGAAACCTATTACTTGACATGCTGTGATCAAGGCTATCTCAGACAGAACAACTGTCAGGGTTGGGTAAAACTTTGCTGTGGAGAAGTGTGGTTGCAAAATTTTGAAAGGAAGTTGGTTACAGCTTTCCAAAACGTTTAATTTGTTCTCATTCAACCAGCAGAAACTGCCTACCACTTCTCATTACGCTGACTCCAGTTTCCCTTTTCAAACCTGACTCCTTCTTACTTGTATAGCGTAGAATAATGTGGGTACGAGGCCTCACTAATTAATCATATTGAGAAGATACTGTAACATTATGAAAAGTAGCCTTTGTCAAGTTAACCAGATACTTTCCTTAATGTCATGGTTGAAAGTAGCAGCGCTGATAGAATAAACCTTCAGTTCGTAAGACACCTGATCTTGTCTTTCACGTTGTTTTGATTTGAGAAGGAGGAACGATGTCAGTCAATATGGCAAATATTAATTGGACTGAAAACTAACGGCTAGGTCTGCAAGTGTAATTGTAAGCAGGAGTGTCGCTGAACAAGGCACGGCTCCCTGCCTGTCGGTTCTTGACCCCACAACGCTTAATGCGTGATCAGTGACCTACAAGAAAATAGAAAATCATTACTGAGGATCTGCAGGTGCACAGAAGTTTGGGGCAGGTCGCTGATACCAAACCTAATCTGGATCACTTAATGAGCTGAGCTTAAGCAAACAACATGTTTTTCAGTGCCACCAGATGTAGAGTCGTCAGTCTAAGAATAGAGCGGGCAGCTGGACTACGGGGCGGGTGACAAAGTCATGGAAAACAGTGATTCAGAAGAGGAATAATCAGCTGAACATGAGCTCCTAATGAGATGCTATGCCAAGAGGAGCTAATGCTCCTGTGGAAGCAAAAAGGGAGACCAAGGAAGACAAGGGAGGCTTTATTACCTCTGTTGTGGGCTCCAGGAAGACTTCCCCGAGGGCTGGAAAACACACCTTCATGAGAAACGCCCAAGGAACACAGTTCATTAAGAAATAAAAGGTTAAGGGACACTTTAAATGCAGTCTCTTTGGAGGCACATGGCAGATTTAACACTAAAGGGTTCTTTATCTTCCAAAGTGCTGCTTGGTAGCTGGACACCAACACAGGTTGCTGTACATTTTTAGCAGGGGTGAAAGTGGTCCACTGAAACAGCCCACCCACAATTTGCCAGCGACGGCAGAGTGCCTGTCACTGAAGAATCGCTGGGAATACTTAATGAGATTTTTTTTTTTTTTCCAAAGGAAACACTCCAGTTTGAACAAGAATTAATTCAGAGCAAGCCGGCAGCCTTCATTAGGCTGGAATTGGGAGCAGGTTATTAGAACAGCTCCTGCTAGATTTCTTCTGAATAACTACAGAAACGCTAGGAGCGCAGGCAGGGGCGCAGGGAAGAGGTGAAGCAGGCAGGCGCAGGCAGCCTTAGCTGCAACACCTGTGTGCTCCCAGTTAGGTGAAAAGGCCATTTTGAGTCATCTCTCCTCCCTTTTCAGGTTTAGGCCATATCCGTAACGTGCTACAGCTTTCCAACACTTTATTTTCACCCGTGTACCATTGTCAGTGTGAGCCGTAGCTGCCCTGAGCCGCACGAGCCGCCAGGCAATCAGCATTTGCAAAAAGACAGCCACCAAACCGTGCCTCTGACAGTTTTATTGCCCTGCCTTTTGCCTTAACTCCATGCTGTATAAGTTAGCCACTGGGAAGCTTTAACGTGTTACAAAGCCAGAATATCACCAAGAAACGTCAGCTTTATTGCTGTCCCTTGCCATTTTGGAAGTATTGGGAGCCTGCTAGGTTTTAGTTATTGTTTAAAGACTCTGGGCAGGCTCTGTCTTTTCATTCATTTATGTTGAAAAACCAGAATGGAGGGGTTTTTAAATGTCAAAGTCCTTAAGAGAAAAAGGGGGGAAAGTGGGAAACACCGGATGGGGTGAGAAGGAAGGTCGATCTTTCAAAGACATTTTCCTATTCAGAGTTAATGGTCACCCTCTTATTTATATCCCAAACACAGGTTTGATGGTCGCTCACCAATCCTTATCTTCGGGTGGGATTTCTAACACGTGGGGCTTGAGTGTGAGTGACTTTGGGTGCTGCTGCCTGGTCGATCACAGGGGGGGACTCGGGCTGGGGTTCTGCCTAGCCTTTTTTTTTTTTTCAGCTGTTTCAACAGCAAATGCTAATTCCTCTCTCAATGTTTTGCTCTTTCTGGGAATTTAAAAATAACTTGCCTAATGAAGCAGTGCTGAGCAGCTCATATGTCCAGGCAGATAGGAGTGAAATGCTTCAGTTCAGAAAGCAAAGTCGTCCGTGGTGGCAGTGCCTTTGAACAAGTCCCCCAAGGCCCTTTTTCAAATAATCCCAGAACTGGCTGAAATTAATGCAGGAAGAAATTCAGAGAAAGGGGGGAGAAACACGTCAAAGGGCCTGGGACTTGGGAAGACATTTCTGGGTGAGCTGTAATCAGTCCCATCCTATGACATCCCTTCTGCAGTGCCGTTTAATTACTCCATTACGGGCAGGGTTTGATGTATGTGTTCTATAGCAGGGACATCCAGAACATGAAAGAAAAACGTGGCGCTTACTGAATGCTTTACAAAGATCAATGAAGCTCCTTGTCCCTTGTTAAAGCAACGAGAAGCTGAGCCCAGAGTGACAAAGCTGCCTGTCCAAGGGCAGCCACCAAAGCCCAAGCAGAGATACTTACAGGCTGTGGCAGTTTTCAGTTTCTGCCTCCAAACCCCCTTGCTTTGTTACTCGTCTTTGGCTTTCTGTCCTCTGTGCGTGGAGATGACCATCCCCATTTGAGTTTCCCCCGCAGGGCGCAGATCTGCCTCAATAGGACAGGACACCTGAGAACTGCAAAGGGTGAACATCCATGTCTTTCCAAGAGCAGCTGCAAGAGCGATTGCGAAAACAAGCCGGGCCCTATGTGCTGGGAAGCGGAATTGCTATGGAGAGGCAGGCATGTGGCCCAGGGGGGCGCTTGGCTACTTTGGTCCAAGACTGGAGTTGGAAACCCTTCTCCTGCCCACTTCTGGCTGCCTTAGCGCTTGGATTGATTTGCAACATTATTGTTTTCTCGTTCTTTAGAATTAAATCATTTACGGTGCAAGTCCTTGTGGTTTCAGACTTACTTCTGTGGGTGCCACAGTGCTTCTCAGAGAGTAAACATTACTCTTTCTAATATATCAATGATAAAATCCTTTTTTTCCCCAGGTAGATGAATGATTATTACATTCTTCAAATCAATTCTCATTTTTCTTTAACTGCTTCTGATGCCCTTGGCACTGTTGAGTGGCAGGGTCGGCACTCCAGCCTTGGAGGCTACTGGGGTAACTGGGCAATCTCCTCCCCTGCCCAAGAGGAGAATATCATAGAATTGGTGAGGTTGGAAGGGATCTTTAAGATCCTAAAAGGCTGGTGGTTTCATTTGGGGTGGAGAGGATGAGGAGAGTCATTAGCCAACGCCGGCATTTTGCAGCATTATCCGGTGGGAAATGAAGGAGGGATAAATTCCTTAAAAATAATCCTCATGGTGGTGAATGATGGGGTTAGGCAGGCTGCCTAATTCTCCTCCTTGGTATTAAACTGCCCCATTTGTCACTGGTTTCAGCTCTGCCCCCTCCCTGCCCTGTCCCGTGCCCCCTCCTGTGCCGCGGCACCGGGCTGACTGACACACCACGGCCTCGGCAGCTGCCTGCCCTGAAAATCTGCCCTTATCGCTCAGTCTGCAGTTTATGCTCAGTCTCTTTATTTTCCTTCATGTAATCATCAGACATTTCTGCGTTCCGTCGTGATAAATACCAGACTGTTGAATCTTCGGGGCTGCCAAGAAATGCATCTCAGCATAGCACAAATAGAGCTGCTATTTTTTTTTTTTATTCATTCCTTTAGTTTAACATTTATTCGTGCTATTGTTGTCCTTAGAAGGATAAATAGGGCTGCATCTTGCTAGCAAGTTGCTCCAAATACATTAGATGAAAGAATAAATAACATGATGTACCGAAGGCTCTGAAGACTAAATATATTTTATTGAGATAGTCGAGCAAAGGATGTGATAATGTGCTATTCATTATACAGGTGCACCAGTGCTCACTACAGGATAAAATTAAATTGGCTCATCTGCAGGTCATGTACCTTATATGGCTCAGAATTGGCAGAGGTTTTCTTCTGTCTGTACTGGTAGTGCATTGAAAGAGGAGCACGTCAGTCGTAGCCCTGCACTCCACCTAAAGGTTTCTGTGATCACCCTGTATTGTACGGTATAAGGCACGAAGGATCCTGGTCATCACGGCTTTGGTACCACATCTGAAGGCATCTTTTCCATTTCCACTTTTTAAATGCCGTAGGTTTCTCTTGCCCCTCCTCTCAAAGAAGATAGAAGATGTGCAATGAGCGAAAAGATAAGAAACACACGGCCTCTGATAGACGGGTTGGTATGTCAAGCAGCACCCAAATTACTTGCTCGTGATTGTCGCCTGAGGGTGCGTTCAGTGATGCTGAGTGACTCTCTGAAGCGGCGATACTTTGATGGGCAAAACCAACGGGCACAAAGGGTGGCTGTTTGCGGCCGCAGTAACTCGTGCTGTGTTTTCAGACAGCAGGACAGTCTGGCTCTGTTTTCCCTATTTTCCTTGATACCCGCATCCCCACCCTGCCAGCTTACAGCCACCGTTCTTGAGACACTTCTGCCACACAACCTGCGCTCCAGAGAACACAGCCCTTCAGTACTTTTCTCTTTGCAAGCGGATTTGCTGTCTGAAGCTGCCTTTATAGCCACCCACCCCTATTGTGTTTTCCATTAAAAGGCTGGAAGCCTAATCTTGCATAATTGCGCAGTCTGGAAGATCTCTAAATGAATTCTGATGGTAAAGGGAAAAAAAAAAGATGTAGGTATAGACAAGAAAAGGTAGAAGCATGTCTTATGCTTTGTGCGGGAAACAGTGAGATGCAAGATGCAAAATTTCACAGAAACTCACTTGTTTGGTTAAGTCCTTCCGTCTCCCAGAGACAGGGATCAGTAAGAGCCTGCGATGTCATTTTGGCTGCCTGGGTTATCTCCCTGGGAGGCTCGTCTGCGGGAAGGGCTCTTGAATGGGTGCCCTCCAGGAATATCTGCTGGCTGCTCTCTCTCCGAATGACAGTTGCTCCCCCTTCTGCATTTTAAGATGTCTCAATATATAAACATTAAAAGAAAAATTCGGTCAGGGCTTGTGATACCTTGTGGTATCACACAAAAGGACAAGACGACATCGATTTTAGCACTGTTCAGCTTTTAGCAGCCCAAAGGCAGACCTAAGAGTGCCACTCGGTGACTCAGACTTTGCCGTTCCAAGGTGGCCTGCAGCATCGGTGGAAGCTGAAGCCGATGCTCCGCGGGCTGCCCGAGCCCCTTGCAGGATGGCAATGCACAGACTCTTCCTCCGAACCGGGCTCGCTGCAGGGCAGGAGGCCCAAGGGCACAGAGCAGAGCATCAGCAAAGAGCTGGATTTAAGCTTTTATTGCAAACACATATTTCTCAAGAACACCATTACAGCCTAGAGGAGCAGAAGCTTCCTTTTTCCCATTGGTATTTATGAGATTAGTTTTTGCCAGTGTCCGATCTCCCATTCTTGAGCCATTTCCAAATGCCACGTTCAGCCACTGCGCTGAACATGGCTGCAGCCATGTGTGTAATTAGCCATACATGACCACAGTATGGTCACTGTGGCTAATTACAGGCTGACCATGAAGCCCTGCCATCCCATCCCAGCAGGAGCAGTTGGCCAGAGCACACCACGATCATTTCTGTGAGGCAGCACGTGAAGCCCCGGCAGGCTGTGCTCTCCATCTCGGGTACCTTC
Organism: Rhinoptilus africanus; assembly: GCA_013400135.1. Taxonomy (NCBI): domain Eukaryota; kingdom Metazoa; phylum Chordata; class Aves; order Charadriiformes; family Glareolidae; genus Rhinoptilus; species Rhinoptilus africanus. Next base: position 818,681 of record VXBO01009241.1, read on the forward strand.
GCACAGCCGGAGACGTCTTTTCCTCTGCCCATAAGCAGCAGCTATGGGTAACGTGCATCTTCTTCGCTTGTTTGTTGACTGCTGCCAGCAAAAAGACATCGCTGTTGCTATATGAGAATTCCATATGGCATGAAAAGCCCTCTGTGTCCTTAAACTCAGAGCTGGATCCACAACAGATTAGGGAGGCTTAGGAGAGCAGCGTTACGGCGTCATGGACACCGGGCCCGGTGGGACGCCTCTAGAGTAGGAGTGAAATTACATCAAGTATAAAAGACATTTTAAGGGATGTTGCAGAATAAACAGCTTTTGTGTGGCTTGGGTTAGTCACCGCAAACATTCAGGAGCCCAGCTACAAGATGCACAAGGAGCCTGGAAGTGCATGGGGACTGGGCAAGAGGATGAGCCAAGATGGGAGCCAAAGAGGGGAGCTCCGGAGTGTGCAGATGGTGGGCAGGGATGGATGGGACCAACATCCCGGTCCTCCCACAGCTGGGAGCAGTGCTGTGAAAAACAAAAATTCACCAATTCTGAGAAGAAGGGCAAGTGGAAGAGGGGAGCTCGTATGGCAAGGAATGAGGCAAAGGTGGGAGTGATGAAAACCTTGAAGTAGTGATAGGCAGGTGGAGATGAAGATCACAAGGGAGGAGGGCAAACAGCGGGCTCAAGGCAGTTTCCAAATTTTGGGGTCAAGCAGCAGAGGGGTCACTTTTTCAGACACAGAGAAGGGCCAGCGTTGCACCGTGAGGGATCTGGGCCCTTTCTCCTCTCCAGAAGACAGCTCCCCATCAATGCCAGGGCAAAGCCCAGAGCCATTGTTTGTACTGGCACGTTCCCAAGCTCAGCAAAATTAAGAGATAAGCAGGGCAGCCAGCAAACTCCGTGACCCGCACGGAAGATTGCCACTTAATAATTACTATAGCTATAGCACGCTTAATACAAAACTGTCCTCGTCTCATGCCCCATGGTGGTGTCAAAAAGGACTGTGGTGGGTTGACCTTGGCTGAACACCAGGTACCCACCAAGCTGCTCTGTCACCTCCCTCCTCAGCACGATGGGAGGGTGGAGAAAATAAGGTGGAAAAAACCTCATGGGTCAAGGTAAAGGCAGATTGATAAAGCGCAGGCAAAGGAGCGCCACGCACAGAAGCAAAGGAGAACAAAAGATTTCTTCTCTGCCTCCCATCAGCAGGTGATGTCCGGCCAGTTCTCGGGAAGCAGGACTTCGCTGTGCGTAGTGGTTGCTCCAGAAGACAAACATTGTAATAACGAATGCCCCCCTCCCCTCCTTTCTCCTAGCTTTTCTTGCCGAGCAGATGCCGTATGGTACGGAATATCCCTTTGGTCAGTTTGGGTCAGCTGCCCTGGCTCTGTCACCTCCCAAGATCTTGCCCACCCCCAGCCCACTGACCTCTGGGGGCGAGGGGGGCAATGCTGGAGAGACAGCCCTGGTGCCGCGCAGCCCCGCTCAGCGGCCACAGCACTGGGGTGTTACAACGCCTTTCTGGCCACCAACACACAGCACCGTGAGGGCTGCTAGGGGGAACATCAGCTCCATCCCAGGCAGACCCAATAGACCTGTGTTCCCCCTTTTCTCTTGGAAGAAACCAGAAAGATCCTTTGCAGAGACAGAAGTCCGAGCAGAAGGAGGGGGGTGTTGAGAAACAAGTTTTTGGGTGGTAAGAATGTGGTGAGAATTGGGGATGGGGGGGGATTAAACGAAAAGAGAAAAATGGAAATTTTACTTCTTGAAAGCCAATGAAACCAAGAAAAAGAAGAGGAAGAATCTGGCCATCCTGGTTACTTCTTTACACCCAGGACCCGGCACCACAGGGACATAACAACTCTTACTGTTTCAGGAGATGTGGTGAGGAGTAGCACCAAACACCGATAAACGACCTTTCTCGCATTGCTAGGATTTAAGCTCGTTCTTTTTTCTTAATTTCCTCCAACCCTTCTGAGTCTCAGCTCCGTCTCTCACATTTGCCTGCGTTTATCTCTTCCAAACACTTGTAGGGAGTTACCACGTCTTCCCTCACACCGCTGACCGTCTAACTTGAACTAGGGACAGCAAAATGACAAAAAAACCTGAGCAAACAAAAAGGCGAAGAAATGACAAGGGCGTTTTGTCGACTCGCAGTAAAGCACAGTGACTCCTGTATTTCTGAGCCGCCTCACTCTCGTGTATTTAAGTCATACACGTTTTCCACGAATAATTCCGATAAGCTTGCAGACCCCTGTGTCTTCTGAGCGCGTGTTAGCTTGTGAGCAACAGAGCATCGGAAGACATCGGTGGTGTAGGACATCAGTGGTGTAAGAGGACATCAGTGGTGTAGGACATCAGCAGGAGCCACCTGTCAGTCCCACACAAGGTGGGCATCATGGGCACCATCCGTCTTCAGCCGTCAGCAGCGATCCTGCCCCTGTCCCAGTCCCGGGGTGGAGAAAGCTCCCCATGACAGTGAATGCTGCTGGAGAAACAGAAAACCACTCACTTGTTTGCATGAAACTTGCTGGAGCTTGGTATCTTTGGGATCCTCTTATTTTTCCCCAATTAGATGAAATTTATCACAAGAGTTCAAAAGTTATGGAAATGGCCTGGAAGACAGGCTGGCGATGCAATTGCAGAGCTGGCTTTCCTTAGGAAATCGGCTTAAAAAATCCTAATGATAGGAGAAATGGCCTCACAGCCCATTATTCAGTGGCCATTTACATTTCAAGGTCCCTGTCTCCAATGAGAGAGATGACGCCTGAATCTTTCCTCTCTCATGATTAAAGCTTATGAGCTGGAGACTCATTTTTAAGGTGCCCCTCTCTCTTGATCTTTAATGCCACTGTAGAGGTGATAACCAATAATATTAGATTTTAATCAACTCAGATTTGGTCACGGATGCTACTTTCAGCTAGAGGAATCGAGTTAACCGCCTCTTGCTTTTTTGCTGTTTATATTTTAACTGCATTGCGTGAGAATAAAGTCGCATCTTCATTCAGGCAGAATTAGGCATTTACTTCATGCAGAAATCTCCAGCATGTAGTAATCTCACCCGTACTCAGCCAAGCAGGTAAGCACATACTGAAGTCTACAATTAAAATCCTTAATTAAATCCTTAAATTAAGCACATACTTAAATGCTTTGCTAAAGAGGGATATAATCTCCAACATGCTTAAGATAAAGTGTGTGTTTAAGTGCCACACAAAGTATATTTGCGAAGCGGAAGCTGCTATAGGTGTAATCCCACAAAAACCATCAATTTGATGGGGAAAACCTGTGTGCATTTATCACCATAAACCACACGCTGCCCATTCTGACACTTTGCACCTGGAATTTTATGGTGTGGGAAAAAAACCCCATTTGGATGTGATGTTGGCAGGCCAGCGGAGCGCCATCGGTTGTGCCGGGACGGTGGCAGGATGAGCAGCAGCGTGCACGGCTGCGGGTAGGAGACGGGACAGTCCCAGCTTGGATCCTGGCTGGGATTTGTGTGGCTTGCCGGGCTGGGGAGGCGGCGCTTACAGCCGAGACTGGGACAGGTTGGGTCTCCGTGTTGGCTTCGGGGGAGCACCAGGGCGGGAGGTCGTACGATGGCAGGAGCGGGGCGAGGGGATGGAGCCCACCCTCAGCACGTTTGCAGAGGACACCAAGTTGGGAGGGAGTGTTGATCTGCTGGAGGGTAGAATGGCTCCGCAGAGGGATGGATCTGACACTTGGCCGGGGGGGCTGTCAGAGCTACGGCAGGACATCACCCAGGCAGGGCCGGCTCTTCTCCTGGCACCGCAGCCGCTAGGCAGCGGCTGAAAGCAGAAAAGGACAGCAAAAGGAGGAAAAGCGCTTTTGTTTTTCAGAAAATAAGAAAAAAGGGGCTGGATCCTCCAAATCTCCTCACCCCGGCTGTCTTCAGTCCACAGGTGGGTCTGGCCCTTACCCAGCTTGAGGCTGGCAGCGTCCCGTCGGAGAGGAGCAGCCCAGGAAGGCTCGGTCCTGGGGCAGAGAGGAGACAGACACATCATCAGGCCACACTCGAGTCCTGTCCCCGCAGACCGGGGTCAAACACGCCAGCAAGATGTTGTGAATATCCCTCATTCCTGCCAGAAACGGTATTAAAAGAGAGTTGCAAGTACCATGGCAGCATTCCTGCTGCAGGTCCCGGTGTCATTTAGCGCCCGGAGTGGCTGTGCCCAGCTGATGAGCCGCTTTTCGGTATTTTGTTTTAACCTCCTGGCCGGTGCGTGACTTTGGGCTTTATTCCCTGGCTGCTACCCAAACCCAGCGCCAACGACCAGGCCATTTGGTTCCTCACATACCTTCCTGCCGGAGTTCATCACTCCAGTACCCAGGAGCGACGCACGAGTTAATGAATGCAGCGTTGGAGAAGGCTGGGGGAAGGATTATTTCCATGTTTCAAATTTGGAGCTTAACTGGGCTCATTTGAAACAACCTCTCATTTTGGATCCACGATTTGCAATGGCCAAGGCTTTGTTTTTATTTCATTTACAGCAAATGTAACAATAACTATAGAATAGTAAACCATTGGGAAATCAGCCAGGCCTGACTCAGCATATGGGTGTTAGCACCCCGAATCCTTATGAGAAACAGTCTCCACTGAGCAGAACTTGGAAGTGTAACATTTAACACAGAACAAATCTGTAAAATTGGAGTTTTTTAATCCTAACCCCAATCCCTGCTTTGGGTGGTGCAGTTCTGCCTGTGTACGGCGTAAGGGGTTGTCTGTGCTTTGGCTGTGGCTTCGCGGGGATGAATCGGGAGCCTGGCACCGCATCCGTTCTAACCCACACCGCGTCCGGCCGGGCACCGGCCCGCGGTTCCGCTCCTGCCCAGAGAGTGTCCAGGAGCCCACACACCCTCTCATCGGCCTCCTAAATTGTTGTTCCCGGCAACACTGTCATGGCTAAGTTCGAAATATATTTAAGAGAAGCCCTTATGAATACCCAACACAAAGCAATTCCCAGGTATTTTTTTTGTATTGACTGTTTTTGCACGAAGAGAGAAAAATACATCCGCAATCCAAACCCATTACCTGACACCCTCTAGAGGCCTCCAGCCTGCAAACGCTTCAGCACAAGCTAATTTTATGGGAATATTCCCACCTTGTGCTAACTCGTTTCAGCTAATGAAGCCGGGAGGGCCAGTGGCACGTGTGCCCCGGGCTGGTGGCCGGGCTGTGCCAGGGCTGGCGGCGCAGCAGGGGAGGGTTCATTAGCGAGACAGACACCAGCTCATGGACACAGGCTTGGAAAATTAGAGTTTTGAGTCCTCAAGACACTCGGGGAACGGCTCAGCAGAGAGAACAAATGGTGCCGCAGCCCACCAGCCTTTTTGCTTTTGGAAATGGCAGGTACAAATCCCAAGCAAGGTTCCGGCACGGCGTACGCTGCAAACATCTCTCTGATGTTTGCGTGTCCGTCCCTCCGTGCAGGACCCTTCATGCTGGATCTACTACTGGATCTGAGTGTGTCCTGCTTCAAAAGCTGGGTTTGCTGTGAGCAGAGGGAACGTGGGCAGAGCTGCGCTCGCCGGCGTCCCTGCTCCGCTCCCTGCCCTCCCTCCAGCAGCCCTGCTCCGCAGCAGAGACCGCCAGGAAAAGCGACTTAATGCATCCCGTTTCCCAAACGTTTAAAGACCCGTATTCGCTGTGGAAAGCAGCGCGTGGAGGGGCAGGGTTTCTCCCGTCGCAGCTGCCGGGGTGATTAGGTTGGGTATTAAGGAGGCTTTGAGTCAAGGTACGGCAGCGTAGCCTTTAAGCTCATAATGGAAAATGCTATAGGAAATAGATTCCAAATGTAATTCTTCCCAGGATGCGTGCAGGAGGGCTGCCGGCAGCGCGGCTTTATTTGCCTCCTGACCTCCCGGCTCTTGCTCCTTCCGTTACCCGGACGAAGCAGGTCCGCGGGTTGAAACACCGTCGGGGGGAATCCTGCCGGGCGCGGGTGAGCGCGTCCCGGGGAATCGGCTGTAAAATGGTGTTGCTGCCTCGGGCCTCGGCGGAGGCAGCTGGACCAAAGGGAGGACCAGCCAGGAGAGGCTGGCGTTAGCCAGGGCGCCTTTGTCCCCAGCCCGCCTTCGCCAGCAGCTCCCGCTGGCAAGACGGAGAAGCCGGTGATATGAAATTACATCCTAATTAAAATCTGACTCTGCTTTCATTCACAAGGACCCTGGGCCGTATGCAGACGGGTGATGGTTCATCCAAAGTTACGAGCGTTTTAATTATATGGGCAGGTAATATAAATGCCTTAGATAAACACTAACCCGCTTTAACAGGGCCCTTTCTGTGGCATTACTCAGGTACGTGAAGGCTCTGCTGCTTAATTAAATGTGTTTTATTTGGGTAGAAGATGGAGACTTCATACAGTTAACAGCTGTCTTATTTTATAGGGCAGTTTTCACTATATTTTACTTTTTTTTTTTTTATTTTAAGTGTGGGAATCTATCCCTTTAAAGGAGCACTACCGTGATGAAACCTCTGCCTTTTAAAATGCTACAAAGACAAGACCGTGCCATTCAAGCGGAGGATAATTTTAACCCTAATTTCCCCTTCCCAGCTGGGCTGTTTGTCTTCTCTTCAGTGCTTTGCTTTGCCACGGCAATGACATTTCGGTCATAGTCCCTGGCTCTGATTCGCTTTGGTCCCACTTGAATGCTGTAGCAGGGGCTGCTGCATTGATCCTGCTCCACCATCAGAGGAATTCGCGCATCAAAAATAGCTCCCCCGGCATGTGAGAAGCCAGTCGTTAAACCACCTGTATTGATGGGCTTTCCCACAAAAGTACAGCCAGAACCAAAACTACTCGAGTCCTGCTTTTCAACACCTTTTCTAGAGCCGCAGTTTTTATACAAACAGCGTCAGAGGATGGGGGGTGATTGGGAATGAGGAGGATTCCCGCAATGCTGGCCCAGGGAATGGCAGCGCATGAGCTCCCCGAGCTGGGGCTGGTCTGGAAAAGAAGAATTTCCCCTCTGGCTGCTGCGGAGAAGCTCTGGGCGGCTCACCCGATGGATGGATGGATGGATGGATGGATGGATGGATGGACGGACGGACAGACAGACATCCATGGCTTCACTCAGCTCTGCAAGAAGCCAACCCCCCAGGAAGCCCCCGGCTGGGCGCTGTTCCCAGTGCATCCCTGGGACGGTCCCTTCCATTGAGCCACGCCTGGCATCGCCGGCTTTAATTACCAAAGCAAAGAGGCAAATGGCCTCCCACGATTCTGGGGAGGCTGCGCTGGCCCGAAACCAGTGCGTGAACGTAGGCAGCCCGCAGAGGTACCAGGGCGGCTTCTGGGGGTTGTTTCCCACCCCCTCGCCAAGGCATCTGGAAGCAGCTGTGGCTGCTGAACATGGCGCTGAATTAGTTCCCCTCCCTTCATTCCCATCAACATTAATCACTAGTGAAAGAAATGGTATTTTTTAAAAAAACCTGTTTTTTAAGGCATTTTGCACAAGAAAACCAAGAGGAAGACAGCAGCACTCAGTGCATTTCACTGCACTCACCTGCTCCTTCCCAGGAAAAGGCTGGTCCAGGGATGCGCACCGGGCTCTGCCGGGATGGGGATGCTGGGACAGGGACCCGGCTCCCTCCGAGCACCGTCTGGGAAGAGCTGCCCTACCTCATCGCCGCAAGCCGTAATTGCCGATTTGACGACGTTTCCATTTCTCAATTAAAACCAGCCACGCTCCTTCAAAGCAGAAGGGATCTGAGCACTTTTCCCCACTCCTTCCCATCCGCAGCCATGCCTCCGGCTCTAACGCACTTCACGGTAACGAGCATCAGCCCAATTAATCCGATGGGTTGGGACCAGGAGCGTGCGCGGAGGGGGACGATCCTCATCTATAGCAGCGATTTGTTTAAAGAAACGATTCCTAATATTCAATAAATGGCAGTTTTAATTTCTTCTTCATATATGATCTTAAAATGAGATTTTTAATTTTTTTATTTATTCCATAAACAATATAACAAAACTCAGCAAGTTAACAATATGACGTTTTCACCATACAGAGTCAGTCACAAATATTTAAAACCTTTGCAACAAGAACAACAAAACCCAAAATATTACAAGAATAATTTACAAGAGGATCTATAAAACAGCAAAGCGCTCACAAATTTTCCAGTTTCCTTTACACAATATCACTACACTCTTTCACAACATTTCTTTTTATTACAAAATTCCCAACAAAAGTTTAATTTTTTTCTTTGTATTTTGGTTTTTAAAACCAGAAACTTTTAAGTATACATCCTTTTATTAACACCCGAAGGTGCAAAAAAAGGGAAACCTCACACATACAAACACTTCACAGCACTTTTCTAAGAAAAATATACACTTACAAAATATTTTACAAATTGGCACACTTAAAAATATACAAGATTTTGTAGGCGTCTTAGAGTGATCCTTAAGAATTATACTTCAATTGACTCTACAGAATATTTATAAAGCTTATTCTAAAAGAAAAAAGGCAAATCATTTCCAAACATGTTAAAATTGCAGTGTAAAATGTGGAACAGAAATGGATATGTTACATTCATAAAAAGGGCCATTTAATAGTTCTTAAATGCTCGAGGAGGGGGAGGGGGGAATAAAAGTTTTCTTTAGCACCATAAAACAGGAGCAACTTCCTAACGAGGTGCCTCTAGTTCTATGGAAGGGAACTCAAGGAGCAGTACATTCACATCTCTGGAGGCAGCAGTCGAGGTGCCCCGGCCGGCGCCGCGGGCAGCGGAACAGAGCAGCTCCTTGGATTTCTACCCTGCTTCCCACTGGGAGTAAAGAGACAAAAGGAGTTTAAGTGGTACCTTTCTTTGTTTGTTTTTTTTTTCGTGTGTGTGGTTTCGTCTAGGTTTAAGTCTTCCCTTTGTGCTTTTGAAATGGACGTCTGTCTAGCTAGCCAAGGGTAGTGGGGAACACCGATTTTAGTTCTGGTTTCCTTTCGCACCAAGTGTTCAAAGGCTCAGTAAAACGTGTCTGGCAACCCAAGCATCCTGCGGGACGGAGGGCATCCTCCTGCTTCAGATCCCAATTCCCTTAGATGGCTGTTACTCCACTGTCATTAGTGTCACTTGTTTACCTGAGAAACAGATTTGAAAAGCCTTGCTTCTACCACAGACATTGTACTTTGCTTATTTTTTTCTTTTTTTTTCTTTTTTTTTTTTCCCTTTTTTTTTTTTTTTGCATTATTTCTCACGCTGAAGAGATAAAGAGGCACATTCCCAAACAGATGTCAGCGCCTGGAACCATACAACTTCCACTGGACCCCCTGGGAGCTGCACGGGCAAAGGCCAACACACCGAGATGAGAAAGTAAGACCGAGGGCCTGATCCTGCACCAACTGAAGTCCACGCACCTGATCCTCTTCTCACTTAATCTGACCTCAAGGGAGTTTGTCTCGCGATTTAACGCCGACGGCCGGCTGCCATCCAGGAAAGCACTTCGGGAGCAGGAGCCCCCGGGAGCCAGCTCCCACCCAAGTGCTTTGCTAGATCGGGACCTTAAGGAAAGAAGAACATGGTCCAGCAGGTAAAGGATGAAAATGCTTCCAACGGCTTTATTTTGGTTCGTGGCTCGTTTGAGCTGTAATGCCGACAAAAATAACCGCAATCTGGTTTCAAAAAGCGAGCCGGGCGGCAGTGGTTTGGGAAAGCAACCGCCGCTGGGCTGAAGCCAGCCGTGGCTTCTCCTCCGCGCGGGCCTGGCCTCGGCGGGACGGGGCAGCGCCAGCCGGGGACAGCCCCGTCTGCCACCACCCACCTCCTCCTCCCAAAACGCCTGCCTAAATCCCGTCCGCAAGTCATGATTCTCGAGCTGTTTTTCAAAAAAAAAAAAATCCCCTTATGCTTATAAAAAGAAAAGCAAGGTGTAAACCTGGCAAGATTTTTTTTTTTTTTAAAAAAAACGGTTACTCGAATCCCCATCACTGATATATTTCTATTTACAAAACCTCTCTATGCAAGTACCTCCTGCCAAACGATGGCCGCTGGGGTGGGCTGGCTGCTGCTAGGGCGCCGTAGGGTTTCTTTTAGGACACTCTCCTCCGCACGGCGCAGTTGCCGCGGGGAAACGGGTGCTCCCCCCGTACGGCAGGAGCCCCACGCCTCTGCCCCCGCTCGCAGGCATCTCCTGCACCCAGCCGGGAGGTGGAGCGAGCCAGGGGCTCACGCCGAGCTGCCCCGCGTTGTTCTCCTCCCTGATGGATTTTTATGACCTTCCTTTGCCAGCGGCCGGTTTCTGCTTCCCAATTTCGCTGCCGATTACAAGTCACCCAAACCGCAGTGTGCCGGCACAGCGCGGCGTAGGAGCAGCATCGCGGAGAGCGGTCCTCTCACAGGGCGCCTGGTGGGACACCTCTAGAGTAGGAGTGAAACGAGACAAAGTACAAAAGACGTTTTGAGAGACGCTGCAGAATAAACGGCTTCTGCGTGGCTTGGGTCAGTCAGCCCGAAGAGCCGGGAGCCCAGCTAGAAGGTGCGCGAGGAGGTTGGAAGTGCACAGGGACTGGGCAAGAGGATGAGCCGAGATGGGAGCCCGACACCGGGAGGCACGGGGAGCCCCGGGGTGTGTGGACGGATGGGAGCGATGTCCCGGTTGTCCCACAGGTGGGAGCAGCGCCGTGAAAAACAAAAATTCACCAATTCTGAGAAGAAGGGCAAGTGGAAAAGGGGAGCTCGTATGGCAAGGAACGAGGCAAAGGTGGGAAGTGAGGAAAACCTTGAGGTAGTGATAGGCAGGTGGAGATGAATTTTAGGAAAGCAGACTTCCAGCTCTTCCAGGGGACACGGGAGCAGGACGGAGCTGGCAGAGCTTTAAGGACGCTTTCCACAGAGCACAGGAGCTCTTGATCCCCAGTGTGAGAAATGAGGAAAGGAAGGCAAGAGAGCGGCACGGCTGAGGGGAGACCTGCTGGTCAAACTAAGGGGCAAGAAGGAAACGGCCAGGCAGAGGCAGCAGGGACAGGTGTCCTGGAAGTGTGTAGGGACGGGACACTGTCCAGGTGTTGGGATGGGGGCAGAAAGGCCAAGGGGCAGCTGGAACCAAACTCGGCTAGGGACACAAAGAATAATAAGC
>VXBO01009241.1:835174-854643 GCA_013400135.1 Rhinoptilus africanus
AGTTTTTTTTTTTTTTTTTTTTTTTTTTTTTCATGCAACTTTTGCTTTCAGGAAGGAAAAACTGAGGAACAGCGGGCTTAGCAAGTGGGAGGGAGGTTAAGGGGCATTCCAGCCAGTTTGGTGCAGCATTACCTCAGTTTCTCAAAAGCAGCTGTCACGGGGGGGTCCTTGTGGGGCTGTTCGCGGTCCGTTCGCTTTATTTTACAGTTCTCATCCCTCAGCGATTTCGAACTGGATTTATGACGGTAGAGTTTTTTATGGGTAGGTCCATTATTGCCTAAAGTGCTCAGGTTACTATAGTTTTTATCAAAAAAGGGAGCGTGAATGTCCGTGGTGAACCCGGTTGAGCAGTTGGGGCGACCGGGGTCGCCGGTTGCGGCTTTGCCGTTTTTGCTTGAGCCCTTGGTGTTCGACTTGTGGTTCTTCGCCGCCCCCGGCGAGCCGCCGTTCGCCTTCTTCTTTGACTCTTGGGACGTCCCTGCCAAAATTTTAAGAGTTTTCAGTTTCAGGCTGTTGGACTCCGGCGACCGGAATATGTCTGGAACGCTGTTGTGGCCAACAGGCCCCCACAAGGGCTCGATGGAGGCCATCATAAACCTCTGGACGTCCGCCATTCCCGATGCGATGTTGGACAGGATGTTGGAAGGTTCCTCAAACTCCCGCTGATCGTCGTCCAGGAGGCTGGTGGCATTGCCCAGGCTGGCTTCCGACCAGCCCGTGCCACCCTCTTTTCCCAGCGCCCACTCTCCGGAGAGCCCGTTGTGCTTGCCCAGTTTCACCCCGGCCGGGCCGCAATGCTGAGTGCTCTCGGCAAGGCCCTTGGTGGCGGTGGCCACATTGCTCAGCTGGTTGACCACCCTGCCACCAACAGCCGGAGCCTTCTCGCCGTTGACTCCCACCACGTTTTTCCCTTTCCTGCTTGATTTGGGCGCCTGCCTGGAGTTTTTCCCTTGTGGCTTATCGGTTCCTTTGTTGGTTTTGGGCGATTTTTTCCGGGTGGCTTTCTGGGAAGAGCTTTGGTTTGTACCCACATTCTTGCTGGATGAACTTTTCCTCTTCGATTTTGACACTTTGCTATTGGTGCTAATTTGACCAGATGGCTCATTAAATGTTGACAAGCATGGACTCTTTTCGAGAAGGCTGACAGAATCTTCATCGTTGAACATATGGAACTGGAACTGGTGATTATTTAAAGCAAACCCATTATCTGCCTGATCCTCGGTCTGCAGGACCCCGCAGTTCCACTTGACCTTCTCGGAGCTGTTGAGGGCGGCCTGGGGGCTCTCCTGAAAGCCCTTCAGGGTGCCCAGAGGCTTGGCGTCGGAGCCAGCTATCTGTGGGGACAGGTTGGGAGTGTCTGGAGGGGACATCTCCGAAAGCGACGACTGGCGGAACTTATCAGGCGTGAAGTTGGAAATGTCTAAAAGGTCCGTGGACTCCTTCAAAGGGGTGATTTCGTCTATGCTCTGCTGGATCACTAGCTTGGGACTGCAGTGGGCCAAGAAATCGTCATTAATATCATCCTCGCCGTCCTTTTCACAAGACTTTAAACTTAAAGAACTGTAATTGCTAGAACTAACTGACAATGAACCCACTGAATCAAAACTAATGAGCCTGCCATCATCTGTACTTAGTGTACCTCGTTGGAAATGAAAGCGCCCCTCTCCATTATTAAAATGACATGACTGATAAGAATCATCAGACTGCACTTGTTGGCTATCCGGCATGTAATTTTTTTGGTAGAGCAATTTGCTGCTATTCAGATTGACTTGAGTGTATCCAGAGGCAGGGAGGCCATCTGCGCCCGCGGCACCGCCGCCCCCGAACTCGCTCGGCAGCCCGGCCGCATCCCGCATGTCGCCGGGGAAGTCCTGGTGGTTGCTGCCGGCAGCTTTGCTGGCCGGCCACATGCTACCAAAGCTGCTCTGCTCCATCTCCAAGTGGCCGGGCGACTGCTGCAGCTCCGACTCGGAGGGCGGGGAGAGCACGCAGCTCTGCGACGGCTGCAGAGCCGGGAAGGGCTTTTCCGCTGGGACGATGCTGGGGAGCGGGTGCTGCTGCTGCTGCTCGGAGGGATGCTGAGTGAAGTATGAGATACTGGTGTTGCTCGACAAATCAGAAGCATCTAACAACGTCTGCAGATACCCTCCGGGAATCAGGGGTACATTGGTGGTGATATTAGCAGATGGCAGAGGCTTGTCTGAAGAGGAGGTGGATGGTAGGAAAGGAGAATTTTTAGCAACCTTATCCTCGTGGCACTCCGGGAGATGGGAGCTGTCTGAAGCACAAGGAACGTTTTCGTCCTTCAGGCACACTGCAGAGTCCTGGTTTTCCAGTGCCGGGGAGCCCTCCACCGTGCTGGCAGCAGCTTTGATCTTCTTGCACTTCAACCTGGCTTCACTTTTGAATTTGATTCTGCGGAGCACTTTCCTCTCCGTCCCCTTGTGCTCCCGCTCCTGCGATTTGCATTTCACGGCGGCGATGCCCGTGATGTCACTTACGTGTAATCCGTTGGCACAGCTGGGGGTGGCGATGGCTAACGCCGGCAGCCCTTTCAGGCCCGTGTCCTCTTTACTGCTGCAAGGCTGCTTGTGATCAGAGGAGCAAGAGCCCAGCTTGTTCACTGATTGCTCGATGGCTTTAATTCTTTGAATCCGGTGCCTGTTTGCTAGCTTGCATTTTCGCTTCCGTGGGTGAGGGAGGAACGAAGCATCTGAGCCGTTAAGATAGAAATTCTGCTTGTGGTAGAGAGACGATCTGAGCAAATCCAGCCGGCTCTGCTGCCTCTCTTGCCAGAAGCCCTTCAGTGGGGCCAGCTTTTCGTATTTGCTGAGCAGCTCCTCGTTCAGGGTAACAGTTGTCTCGTTGGCATCCACTTTGCTGAGCTTCACCAGCATATGCTTCTCCCCTTTAAACCTGTTAATGATGATGTACTTGATGATAACGGGGGGCTCCTTGCGAGAGACTTTTCGCCGTTTCTTGGGGCACCACTCGTCATCGTCCTCTTCCTTGGGCCCGTCCGGCAGCCACTCCTTCTTGTCCAGGATCTTCTCGTTCTCGATGGAGTCCACATCGTACAGGTAGTCGTCGCTGTATCGCACTTTCCTCTTCGCCCGCAACCCGTAGTTCTGTTGGATGAAGGAGCTGGAGTGGTCCCGGGACAGGTACCGGCTGCAGTCCTTGATATCCCGCAGCACGTCGTAGGAGGACTCTGTGCAAGTGCTGTCATCGCTGAACTCCCCGGAGTCCTCCGTGGAATTCACCGAGTCCAAGAAGTGGCTCCTCTTGGAGCCCACATACTGCACCATCTCTGTGCTGTTGCAAGATTTATTTAAGGCAGCTTTCTCCTCCTCCTCGCCGTCCTCTTCCTCGCCATCCTCCTCCTCCTCCTCCCCCCAGATGATGCCTTCCTCAGATTTGAATTGTGAAGAGTCGGTGGCACCGCCGGGCCCCCTTTTCAGGGTGCTCCTGCCGTCCCTTTTGGTGCAGTTGCCAAACACGCTGGGGAAGAAGTTGAACTGGGCGTCCTCCTGTAGGGTGGTGGTCTTCTCCCGCACGTTGTCCTGGAAAGATTCATATCTAATCTTTAGGGAGCAGACATCGCTTCCCAAGGTGGAATCGTCGTCATCGAACATGTAATTATCCACGTCTTCCTCGGAAAACAGATTTACAGAAAGCTCATTTTTGGAGCAGAGGTCAAGCAGCTCAATTTTACTTTCACTAATGAAAGATTCAAAATAGCCCCATTCCTGGTTGGGATTTGTTAGTAAAGGTTCCTCACCATTGCATTTGTCTAATAGTAATCCCTCGTAATAATTTTTCTGAGTGGGGTCCTCTGAATCACTGTCAGATTTTTCTGCATCTCTTTTGTCCGCTGCCCTCGATTTATGCATAGGGAAGCTTAAAAGCTGGTCTGAAAGCAGTTGATCCCCATATCTCATGGTTTCTCCTGTGCTCATGCAGTGAATCCCTATATCAGAGACCGAACAGGTGTCATAATCCCTATTTATATCCCCCACTTTCAAGCTTATTCCCGGCTCTGCATCAATGCCGTCCTTAGATTCAATAAAGCAGCCCAGACAGGTCCGGCTCGGCTGCATCAAGCAGTCACCCGTCAGTGCCGACATGCCTCCGGGCTCCATCATGGTGAAGGGAGCCTTCTCGCAGTCGCCCGGCAGCGACCAGGAGCTCATGCCCTTCGTCACGCAGGACGTGAGGGAGATGGCGTGGGCGGAGGAGTCATCCGAGGCGTGCTCGGGGACATCCGTGAGCCGCAGCGGCGACGGGGGGCTCAGCAAACAGGGCTTCTTTGAAGTCAAGGATGGCGGCGCCCGGTGGCACGCGTGGTTTTCCTTCTGAGCTGTCGTCAGGGCTGAGAACGTGACCGCGGCCTCGGCGGCGGTGCAAGGCCTCTCATCGCCATCCAGGGAGTGCGGCTCTGGGAGGGAGGGAAGGAAAAGGGAGGGAGAAAAGAAAGGAAAAAGAGAGAGGGTTTACAACCCTTGCAGTGCTGCTGGGGCTCGCCACCCCGCTCCCCTTCTCCCCGGGCTTCGGTGGCGACTTTTCCCAACTGCTTCTTTGGGAAGCGGCAGACACCCTTCCCGCGGGAGCGCGGTCCTTCCCTTCTGGATCTAATTAACGTGGTGATGTGCAAGGAAGGGAGAGGTAAACACCCCCCCCCTCCCAGCAGCCAGCTGGAAGAGGTACAAGAGTTACGTTTGAAAAACTAAAACCATCCGTTCTTTCCTCCTCATATACATACCGTTACCTGGATACTGCCTTTCAAATCTGACAAGGTTATTAAAAAACAAAACAAGCCTCATAAAAAATGTTCCCATTAACATTGAAAAAAATTAATGGAAAAATAAGATTCTTAAAGAAACAAAGCATGCCCCCTGCGGTGTTTGCAGCTTAAACATACCTGAATGGCATTACGGCTCGAGAGTCAGAAAGTTATGGCTGTTTTTAAAAGCCCAGTGGTCTTTTTGTCACCGTACACGCCAAGGGAAAGCAGAAGGTAACACAGAGTTTAAAGCAATTTTTGTCAGAATTATTGTGGGTTTTGCCATTCTTCCGTAATCTCTAAAAATACCTTTTTAATAACATAAGGGTGTGGTTTTTTTAACCTAAAGGTTTTTTATTTTTACCTCGTCGCGCTCTTTTATGGCAGAATAAAGTTATGAATATACTTTTATCTGACTTCTGGCTCAACGGACGATATGACCCTTGAAATTTAAATACGACGTCTTTTCATCCATGAACACGCTCTGATATCTGTGTATTAAAAAAAAAATATATATACCAATGTGTGCATTCACACCACCTGGAATCTGCTGCCACCTCAGAGCGGAGCCCGTAGCTTTTGTCGTGGCTCACATCTTACCTTTTCCACGGCTCCGCTGAAGGCCGGGGGGGCGAGAGCAGAAGCAGCGCAGGCTTTCCGAGAAGGGACAAGTGCTTAAAACGCAACTGGAGCACCAGGCTGTGGTGAGAAATGGGGCATCCGAAGGGATGTGGCACCTACACGGTTGCTGCGACCCTCGGCGACATGCGCTTTTATTTAAAACCGATAGAAAAGCAAGCCTCCCCCCGGCACGGATGCCAACCGACATAAGGGGCACGATGAAACACCCGCCGCACCGGTAATGCCGAGCAGAGCCGGGCTCCCACCCGTAGGTGGGCAATCCGAAAAGGAGCGGCATGCGATGCCAAGCATAAAACCAAAAGGAGGTCAAAACCCCCCGATCTCACCCCAAAAGCTCCCAGAAGTTTTGTGCTACGGGGGACTTTGGGATGGAGCCATCGGTGAAGCCCTAAGCCAGCCCAAGCAAGTCACAGTCAGAGTCACAGTCAGACTTTAAACAACTTCCCGAACACTGAACAAATCAAAGCTTTAGTGCAAAGCCATGCCTGTAAACATCTTCAACACGCGTGGCTTGGAAAAGATCAGGCTGATTTGCTTGAAATCCGTGCTGCTTCCCTTCCCTCAAAAAGGGTTAAAAAAAAAGTCATAAAAAAGCTGATTTTTTGAGTCCCTCCCACCAGTTTTTAGCTCAGAAATGCAGAGGTGGTATCTTTTTCCTTAAGCACCAAAACAAATTAACCAGTGCAGTTCCACTCCAGGAGTAAAATAAAATAAAAATCAGCTTGGAGCTGATAGGAAGCATGGAAAATTTGAGGATAAAGGAAGAATGCTTGTGAATGCTGTTAAGACTCAAAAAAGGGGGGAGACAGAAAGCTGAAATTCAACCTCAAATGCTGCATTCAATACACAGAGATGCCATTATATAAAATAAACTCTCCCTGGGTGCTTCTTTAGGTTTATCCTTGTGTAAGTAAACTTAACTCCTATGAAATACAAATGCCAAAACTCGATTTCTTCTATCATCCTAAAATCAGGCGCACGTTCAATTGATGCTCTAAAGTAAAGAGTACTCTGAAAGACCACAGTTAAAAAAGAAAACGCTGGAGAAGCAACACCACCTTTCCGGATTTAACTCAACAGCAATCCAAAAGCACACGGGCAGCCTGAGCGGAAAAATACGGAAGCATCTTGCTGTGAATCAGCTCCGAAGGGAGACCAGTCCCTAACTGGGCACCGCAGCAGCCCGAGGGCTGCTCTCGATTCTCTGCAGCCAGAACCCATCTATATTTACGGCAAGAGGAGGCAAAAAGCATCATCCCCATCTCCAGTGTCATCAGTGGGGAGGTGGTGGCATTGGAGCCACTTGCTGGCTCGCTGCTTCAGATTCAGCAGCAACTCCTACACAACCACGTTTAATTAAAGCGCTTTTTAAGCCCTGTTTAATTGAATTTCATGGAAGTGGTATCAGATTCTAGAAATCCCCCATCTCTACTGAGCAGGTAAGCACTGATTTCACTGCCGATGAGATCAGACAAGGGGATCACAGCTAGAAAACCTCCTTGCAGTTCCAGCAGCCGCAGTTTTACCATGGGCGGTCATGAAGGAGATGGGCTGGCGAAGACAGATACCTCCGCAATTACATCGAAGGGGCAAATGCGAGCGTATGCTTCACCTGCCGCCAGCGCACACTGCGGCATCCCCACGGGCACCCGTGTGGCTGGAGTCACTCCAGGTTTTTGGTAATGAACAACAACATTTGCCTCTACACACCTTGTTTCGAGACGACAGAAGGATCTGAACAGACATGATGTCAGAGGACCAAGTCCTTGATATCTAATAGGGTCAAATTTATATCTAAACAAGTATTTTCCTCTCTCTTTCAAGATTCATAGGCCAATGCAAGAGGTAAAAAGCCATGAAATTAAACATAAAAACATGGTGAAGAATGAAAAAGTCAAGTTTTGCCTCAACGTTGGACTGGCACTGCACATACTATGGTCAGCAACTGAAGTCCAAATGACTTGAGAAAATGCTCAAGGGAATATTTACGTCAGTTTTCAGGCAGTAAAGTGCAGTTACTCCTAATCAGTTACTGCTTTTGAAAGCAAGTAGGGAATCGATTAAATAGATACAAGGGTAGGTGTTTTTTCAGGTTGCTGGAAGGGGCTGATCCTTCCCCACCGATGCTGATAGAAGCTGGAATGACGCAGTGTTTCCCCGGCGCACGACTGTGGCCAGCAGCACCAGTGTGTGTGCAGAAGCGCTGTTAGAGGCCAGGGGATCCCACCTGCTGGCCAACAGGCCATCGTGAAAAGTCAATAACGAGCTCACAAGTCCGACCTTTCCTTTCCATGGCTGCTACTCCGGGTTTCTTTCTTCTACTTAACCCCTATTCTTTCCACAGTTTGTAGGGACTGAATATCCTTCAGTCAAATTTTGCTGAGATTGGCTAGTGGCTTCAAAACTAATTTTGAAAAGATGGAAAGATTCACAACAGACAGAGGGGCTACATGGTCTTCTACGACCTTTTTTCCCAAAGAAACTAAACTAAAATACATAATTCAAACTGCATGTGCACATAAACATTTCCAACCATGCATATGCACGGGAAAACGCAGTACTTGTTAAGACCTAAAAAGGTGTAAATTTGTAGCTGGAGTGACATCTGCACATTTACCCTATTGCTCCACATTGCAGACATACCTGCAAACCGCTAAAATTAAATACACGAAAGGAATTAGGAAAATAAGTTGGCTTGCAAGTTGTCGCTGCTCCCTCATGTACTGTAATTAAGTTCCTTACCATTTTCTTTCACCCCATTAATCAGGATAGTTTCTTGGTCTTCTGAGGCACAATCCTGCTCTTGTTGGTCATCCATCAATTTAACCTCTTTCTGTTCACTCCATGCCCCACTGCATCTGGCCAACCTGCACATTTCCAGAAACATAACCACAGTCAGTACAATTCCCAGAATCAGCTCAAGGAACCGTGAATAAAAAATAACAATAATAAAAAACCCCCGCACAACATCATGTGGTGCCCTTACCCTGCTTAAGAACACAAATACTATTTATTTAGGCCATCGTACTTTCACTTTCCCACTCCAAAAGCCAAGTCCAGTGTATTTTCGCAAGGTTAAAATGCTATATATCCCCATTTCCTTCCCCAAAGCCCTTCTTTAGAAGGTGGAGCGGTGCTCTGCACCTCTGCGGCACCCTTCCCATCGCCAAAAACTGCTGTGCAAAGGCAGGGAAGCGTTGTCATCTCCAGAGAGGTGAGTGGAGACATACAGAGGAGAGGACTCACCCCAGTTCAGACAACGGCAACTCTGCGTTGGAGCTGGAGGAGAAACGCAGATATCCCGAGTGACAACTGCTCGCCCTACCTACCAGCTACCGCTCTCATCTTCCAAGCGCTGGCAGGTATGAAAAACTCCCAAAAAAAGCCATTTTGGGGAAAAAATATCTCTAGTCCCATTCTTCACTCAAAACACTTCTTCATCGTGAGAGCTCCTTCCTCGGAAGCCTTACTCCCCAGCCACCTACCACCGCTCTCACGGTCCCCGCTCATCTCGGTTGTGTGACCACCGGTCGAGGCTGACTGGACTTGGCGGTACTTCTCTGAAGCAACGAAACCGAGATGAGAATCAGGCCCAGGTTTTCTCCCTTCCTTCACTGAAGATCCCCCCCCCGTTACAACAATCGCCTGCCGAAGGAGGATGCAGCTGAGTCCCTGGGCACGGGCGGCACAGGACAACCCTCATCGCTGCTCCCAAGGGACAGAATTTCACCTCTTTGACTGTAAATTCAAGCCAGAATCTATTTGTTTCCTTCTGGCAACTTGAACTCAACTTTTTCTCTCTCATAGAACAGGTACTACATTGAAGCATTGTTTTAGGTGCATTTTGTGGTTTTTGTTTGGGGTTTTTTTTGTTGTTTTTTTTTTTTTTAAATCAACATTTGTTAATGTCTGATCTTCCCACAGTATTCACTGCCCTGGGTTCAGCAGCCAAACTTCATTCATATTCAGATTTGCGGTGGAGTCCTCTTAATTAATGTGAAATCTTTACAACCCTCTTAGTAAGTGAAACCTTCACTGAACTTAAAGATGTTGTGACACCCAGAGTAAGATAAGAATAACAAGCATCAGTAACTCAATTCCTTTGCATATTTAGAGGAATATTTAACTAACCCTCAGAGTTTCACTTTGATGCAAATCCGCATTTCAAAGCTCTGGCACGGCGAGTCGGTTTGCTGCAGAAGGAGCCCTCCCTCCCGCCAGCGCCCGCACCCTCCCCACCGCCCCGGGCTCCCACCGCCGCTGGGAAAAGCTCCAGCCCAAGCACCGCTGTAACAGGGGCGACGCAAAACGCCAAGGCACGGGTCAGGCATCATTGGGAGTTAGCTCCATGCAACGTGAAGAAGATTAACTTGTAAGAGGGAAAGCTGATCCGCGTTTTCTGGTAACGGTCTACAACTTCATGCCTCCTTGATAATATCTCCTGCCTATTAGATGTATCCTAATGAACATAAATATTAATAAATTAAGTTTAAAAAGTAGCTATTAATGAAAATATTAATAAAATACCTTAAGCCTCAGGAGAACCAGAGGCTTCTCAGGAGACCAGAGAACCATCACTGGCCCCACACATGGGCCAGAGTGACTTCTGGGGAGGGGACTGTTTGCTGCCTGAGGAAGCTCTGGGAGAAGGAAAAGCTGAGTTGAGTAAGGAGCTTCAGTAGATTGTGCCCTGGAAGATGTGTTTTGCGTACCCTCATGGTCCCAGGTGGGAAAGAAATGTGCGAAGATCTTCCACTTCAATGAGCCATGGGCAAGAAGGGTTGGAGGACGGCTCATTTGGCTACGCACATTTACAGATCTGAACCTGCTGCTCACTTCATGGCGCTCAGTGTGGGTGACGGGACCATCACCTTCAATGCACAGAAGGTTATAATTCACATTCCTGTATACTCTGATCTCCACCATCTTCCTGAAGTGCAGAGGTGATGCTCTGATAGAGGCTTATCCATGCCCGGCCACCAGCAGACGCAAAGGAAAAGGGGAGAGGTCCCGCCATCGCCTCTCACTTGTGGCTATCTGCAGCTGAGGGGCTTCAGTGTTCAGAGACTACACCCGCAATTTATTCCATTAATTTCCCTCATTATTTTCAACCTTGTTGAGGCTGCTGGCCTCCGCAGCACCTCGGGGCAACGTGTGAAATCACGCAGCTTCAGTGCTGCATGAACCGGACCCACTTTTGTTGGGTTTGAACCTGCTGTCCTCCAAAGGATGGGCCGTGTCTTCTCACAGAAATACAGCCTCAGTCCTAGAAAGGATGTGCAGTATGACCATTGTTTAAATATTCAATAATATTAAAATATTCTTTAAATATATAATAATATGCACGGGAGAATCACGGCAACATTTCAAGTTATCCAAGTACGTAAGCCAAACCAGGGTACTCCTGAACTTCTTCTCACTGTTCAGTGTTTAACCCTCAGGACCAGGTCGAGGGGTAAGAGCTGATCCAGTGCTTCTGTAGAAGGTTTCATCCTGCAAGTCAGGTCTTTGCTTTACCAGCACGACAAGCTGAGACCCGCAGCTGTAAGCTCAGAAGCACAAGCACCGTCTCCACACGGCTTTGCTCACCTGATCTCCGCCTGGGTCTACTGGTTTATAGCGATTCGGTGTAAAATGCCACAGGTGGCCCGTTTTCAACCGGTAACATAATCACAGCCATATTAACGTAATGGCTTGCAATGAATAAAACATAAGACACAAGCAGAAACAATAATTCTCCAATAATGTAAATTTGTCACTTCCAGCGCACAAAACATCTCCAGAGAAAAAATAACACGGACACAAAACACTAGCGAGCTCACCAAGTAAGATCCCAAGCATTTTAAAGAAGGCATCATCCTGTTACAGCTGGGATTTCCAGTGGAGGAGGAAGGAGCAGGGTCTGACGCGTGGGTTGCACGTCCCTCTGCCCACCTCCTTCTTGCTCTTTCCGTCTGTGGAGCCCCTGGTTCGTCTGCGGTTTGCAAACAGGTACGTGAGGGAGGATTCTGCCTTTCCTTAATTAAGGAAATTCCTTAATTTCCTTAATGCTCAATGGCCAACCTTCAAGGAGAGAGAAGGGCTCGTTTGGGCAACAGACTGAGAAGGCAAGTAATGGGCAAGCAACAGGCAAGAAACAGGTAAGTAATAGGCAAGCAATGGGCAAGCAATGGGCGAGCAATGGGCGAGCAATGGGCGAGCTGGGAGCTGAGCAAACAGCGGCAGAAAAAGAGAGTTCATAGGTGGGGAAACCTGTGGGACTTTTAATCTCCTATTATTTTGGGGGATATGTGTGTATAAGGGGTAGGGAAGGACAGAAGGGAGGTTTCCAGTGGATGCGATCCAAAGGCTGGAGAAGACAATGAGGGTGATGAAATGCAGGAACGAAGGGGATGTGCCTGTGGATGGCTATTTGCCTCAAGTGTGGTATCTCGGAGAGCAGAGCTGAGCTCTAGAAACGAGCTGGAAAGAACTGAGAGGAGTTCAGACGGGGGATCTTCACATACGGTCAGAGAGAGATGAAGCGCGAATGAGCCAGACAATCTGAAGTCTGCAGAGACCTGCTGAACAAGAGGACCTTTGGGGAGCCGTGTGGCCATGAAAGGTCAGATCCCAAGAGGGACAGGGAGAAACACCAGTGACTGCGAAAGAAAAGCTGACAAAGGGGCTTGACGTGATGCAGAACAAGAAGAAACCAAAGACTGTGAATAACAAAAAGGAGAAGACCAGCTGGGTCCCTGGGAAGAAAAACTAAACTGAGAGAGGACTGGGGTATAAAGGCGATGGGTAGAGAATACACCAGGTAGCAGGAGAGCACAGAACACAGAGCCATCTGCGAACAGAAGAATAAAAGGGAGAGAATATGGATTTCAGACAGCGTCAGGCCATTGAAGAGATACACGGCTGGGGTCACGCTATTATGAAGAACCGACTGGAAGAAAATCAGTCACCAGCTTGAAGTTTATGAACTTGACTGGAGCTAGAGTGGATGCAGGAAGAGGATGGCGGGCAGAAGACACGGAGTCAGATGAAGTCCATGTCTCTGGAGGAGGAGGGCAGGAGCACAGCTTGGCAGGCTGGGCTTCAAGGACGGGCATGGGTGGCCCAGTCATCAGGAAGAATTCAGAAGGGCTTTTCTTGATTGCACCATGTACTTTAGGGCATTGGTCTGCTAAGATCACAGCTGGCATGAGAGAGAAAGATGCAGGCTAAGAAAGGAGATCAAAGGGAAGAAGTCGCAGAAAGCAAGCAGTGGAGCTAAAAAATAATCCAACTAGTTTTAAGCACAAGATGGACAAATTAATGGACAGAAGGACAGGATGCAGTTGCCCGTGACAGTGGTACACAGGAGTCGGTGACCTGGAGAAATCCCTTGCAGCCCTGCAACTAGTGTCGGGTGAAAGACTGCAAGCGCCTCAAAAAAACCCTCAAGATCACAGCTGAGAAAATTCTCCATTCCTCGCGGTTCCTGTCAATTTTCCCACTGCTTGTGCTAATGGGGTTGTTCAAAAGCTGTTAGCGTCTATATCGCACGCACAAGTCTGGAAGAACACAAACGCAGCACGCAGAATGGACCCTCCACCCTAAACCTCCCGCTGCCTTACGAGCAGGTGTCCTCAGCCCAGACGGCCAAGTAACCCAAAGAACTTTTTAATTCTGTTTTAAACCCCAACATGATACTCAAGAAGTTTTACTGGCATTGGTACTGCCGGCGGAAGCGGTCAGAGAACGAAAGCCCCTGTCCCAGCTGAGGTCCCACTAGCTCCATCTGCTCCTAGCCATAGTTAGGAGCAAGATCCTGGTAGAACATCCCTTCATCGCTTTTTTGGGGTAAAATCAGATTATTTCTTTTCCTACAAATTCAACAGGATATGCAAAGCAACAGCATCAGGAGCAATGCTCCCTGTAGGAAATGAAATCGAGGGGTGCTGGTTATTTACCTAGAACAGGAGGAAACACCCAAAGGACAAAGCTAAAACATCTGGACGTGTTCCCACGTTCATCTCCAGTCACATAAACGATGGGCCTTACGTTCACTTAAAACTGGCATTTTTTTTTACAGCTTGGATTTTAACATGTTCCTACTAACATTCATTTTACAAAGGTGAAAGGGGAAACACCACCCATTTATACAACCACGAGGGAAAAATGCGTCTGCTCAATGCCCGTTCTCCACAAAGAAAGCAATAAATTGCTTTGCTTCTTTCTCAGCCAGAAAATGCCCGTTTCGCCCCAGTATTGCACGCAGCTGTCCTGAATGGACCTTTAGAAAGTGTGCAGGTAGGAGACCATCGCCTTGGTGCTGTCAGAGGAGCCACAGGGACAGGACCTGCCCTTCAGCCTCCCCAGCTGGAGAGCCCTGCTTCCCCAGACGCCGGCACAAGGAATTCCCAAGAAATTGTGCCGAGGGACCTGCTGGAGAGTTTTCCTCCCCCTGAGAGGACACTCCATAGACTCTTCCTTGGGAAGCAGCAGTGATTTGGCTCATGGCATTTCCCAGCAGAAGCAGTGATGGTCGCAGAGATGCCCTGGAAGAACTGAGCGGGGATAAAGCCAGCCAGCTAGCCATGACTGCCGCGTAATCCAGTGCTTGGATGCTTACACGTATATCCACAGCCAGTTGAACATCTCCTCCTTCGCATTTCCTGGGCACCAGCATTATGCTGTTGAAGCTTAATACACTCCTCCCAAGCAGAGGAGAAAAAACAATCTACCAGGTAAAAATAAACAGCCCACGAGACTGCCTGAAAGCCCACCTACACACAGGGGAATTGTATTAGATGGACTAGATTATGGGTTAGCGATAGCTGTTCCATAATTAAAGTAGCAAGAGTGTTTCGGCTTAAAGCTGAATAAACAAAAGGTCGCCAGCACCCAGACAAAACCCAGCGTGCCAGTTCCTATTTACACACAGCTTTTACATACCGAGGGCTTGCATTTGTAGTAGATCATGAGGGTAGATGGAGAGGGAGTATCCAAAGCGAAGGAAAATCTTTTTAAGGAGAAGTGGGGGAAGAAAGCGAAGAAGATGTGGCTTTTTCTCCTGCAGAGTTGTGAATAAGTGCAGGTGTTCTATATATGCAGTTGTATCTCTCAAAAAAAGAGCTTCAGAGAAATTAATTACATGTCAGAGCCTCTGACAGGTCTTTTAAGAATTATGATACTTTTGAATGAAAACATTATATACTTAAAAAGAAATACCATGTAAATGTCTCTGAGATATTTACATTCAGTGGAGTAATAGTAGAAAAGAATTCGGCTCTACCCGTGGTAGGAACGGATGCTGAACACACCGTGCTCTTCCTAACAATGACATCTCCTGCCCTTGCAGGACTTCATTAACTCTCCTGCAGAAGCACAAAACAGAGTTCAGGGGCAGCAAGACCTCTGCAGAGGAAAATATCCCAGTGATTTCCTATTAGGTTTTGGCTTTTTGGTGCTTTTTTTTCCCCCCCTTTTATTCCTTTCAGCCCTGACAGACCCTGGGCAGGAGGTAGGATAGAGAGCGCCCCACGGAGACAAAGTGGTGGGGCAGGGGGCTCTCTACGCGCCAGAGGCTACTGCAGTGACACCAGGCTCATCCTTCTCTGACTTGAAGGATGCTGTTTTCTTACCGGGTTCTGAAATTCCCAAATCCATTTTATTCCAGGGATTCCATTTGATCCTTGCTTATTCACTATAATTTGATAACTGGTGGGTGAAGGGATAAAACTCTTCACTTGCCAGCAGATGGGGATGTATTTTACCACTAAGTCTCTAAAAAGAGGTTCTCTAGAAGTACCTCTCCGAGTAAACCTGGTTTTCCAAGAATTTACATTTTTTGTTTAGGCCAAGGGCCTTCGAATTTTGCCCAGCACCATGACAAGATAAAAATACCGAGCACATGGGGTTTCCAGAACATACAGGGTGGCAAAGGTGACACTCATAAGGTAAGGTACAGTGCGAAAGCATCCTCCCACTCTGCCCATCATAAAGTGCTTCTCTGCTGCACAAAAGGGATGTTGGACTTACGAGTTCTTGTTTAAAAGTTATTTTCCCTGGAAAATCTCATGAGGAAATCACATCTTGCAGCAGTTCCCTAGGGTTTTCCTACCAATGATGGTGAGCACGTGGGAGAAAAGACCAAGTGAAGGAGAAACAGAAAATGAAGGCAGTCTTTGTGGGTCCATCCCAGCAGTGAGACATCTAAAACCCTTCAAGAAGTTAAGGTTTGATAGGTCAATGTTAGCTGAGAATAGGTTTGGCAACCTAGGTATAAATACAGATAAAAGCCTCCAATTAGGACTAAATCTGGGGGAAAGAAATGGATAAAAAAAGAGCTTGCAGAGGAAACGGAGAACACAAAACCCATGAAAAAAAGAAACAATTTAAGAACTAGTGTGTTCCCAGAAGGTGTAAAGGATGGATGGCTTGTTAATATTCATAGCAAGCCTCCACTTTTTCCTCAGCTGAAAGCAGATGCAACAATTATCGCAGAGCCCGAGCCCCAACTCCAGCAGACCCCGAGATTTGATACTAAGAGCAGACTATTTTAGAGCTGACTCTGAAATAAATGACAGTTTCTGACCTTACTCTGGGAGGACATAAGGTGCAAGTGTTTCAAGACCTGTCACAAACAATTTTAAGGAAAAAGGAAGGAAGTGAACAAAATTATAGCCTTCCTGACAAAGCACACGTAAAATACAGAAG
Organism: Rhinoptilus africanus; assembly: GCA_013400135.1. Classification (NCBI taxonomy): domain Eukaryota; kingdom Metazoa; phylum Chordata; class Aves; order Charadriiformes; family Glareolidae; genus Rhinoptilus; species Rhinoptilus africanus. The sequence continues at coordinate 851,289 of VXBO01009241.1, forward strand.
GAGCTTTCTCTGTAAATGTATTCTCACACATCAAGAACAGCACTATATCATAAAGGGAAAAAGGTGGCAATTAAAATCCTTGAGGAGCTAAAGCGCATGAGGGAATGTCTGAAATACAGAGTATTTCAGTATAACACTGTACTGTGCTAGGGAAAGGATAGCTGCTAAACCCAAAAGACAAGAGTCCTGAAATGCAAAGAAAGAGTGAAGAATCATTGCACTACGGGTGTGAGAGGGGGTGGTAACTGGGGAGGGGGGAACCTCATGGGAAAAAAAAGTCCAAGTAGTAACACAGAGAACAGAGAGGCTGACAAAATGGGGGGGAAAAGGATGGTCTGAGTCCAACGGCAAAGGACACCGGCCGTGGGTGAGCAGAGCTCATCGCCACGTCCCCAGAGATGGCAGTCGAGAACCTGTTAGAAAGTTCATGACTCAGGTAAGGAAGAAACCAATATCCCTCTTCACCAGACGTGGGAGGCATTTACACCGTGGGGACAGGGAACTTTTCCCATGGGAACACCAAGGGTGAGAAAATGCAGGAGCATGGGAGGACTGATGAGGGTTTCAGTGAGTACACCTAGTTTTAGGGTCAAGAAGCATAAAGAGGATTCCCAGCTACCAAGAGCAAGGGAGGACTATAAGAAGAGTCGTTGGGTTTCTTTTTGGTCATCCTCGCTCATAAGAGGGGAAGGAAATTAAGCATAATGAGCATCACCAGCTGCATAGCTTTGAAAAGCACCGTCAAACTGAGGACTCGCTTCACCTCCTGAAAATGAAAAATACAAAGTTTGGTTTAGGTGTGATGACCTAAAGTTAAAACATTTCTATAACTATTAAAAGAGATGAATAGCCGTATCCAAAGAAAGACGGTTTCACAACTGATGACAGACAGAACCGTATGAAGCTGTTGGTAAAAGCCTATTAACAAATCAGTGATGGGAACTGTCACAGGTATAGCTGCCACCTCGCTCCCCAGGACAGGCTTGTAATTCCGATGAGCTAAATACACCCTGCCTGTCGCAGCAGGCAGGCTGCTGGATGAGGACTTCTGGTCCACCCGGACCAAAGGTCACCTCAGAAGAAAATTAACAGCAGCAGCTACCCAGCCAGGGTTAGCTCCTTCTTTTTACAGCTTATTAGGATTACTAAAATATCTAGAGAAGCAAAAGTTATCTTTGTCTGGAATGGGATGAGGGGAAGGCAAGAGAGGATTTTAGGGATTTCCTAAACTTAGCTCTTGATACATCAAGACTGTAAAGAACGGAGAGAAAGGGGGGATTTGGTGGAAGAGCAAGACCTGAATGTATGTGAAAGAGGAAGAACGCTGATCTCCCTTCTCCATGGTGCAGGCACATATCTTAGGACTTGATACGCTCTATGAATCAGTTGGTCTCATTATTTTATAGCAGATCTGACTTCAGTAGACGGGAACTCAAAATAAAACGAATACTCGGGAACAGCACACCCTCTCTGCCTCTCCGCAGAAGACACATACAGAGACTTTCAGGAATATCTAACAGCAAACCAATAAACTGTTATGGGAGGCTGGCAAGGCCACGAAGCGAGTGAGTAGCTCATTAACAAGGCTTATTAACGAATCATAAGACCACAAACCACCACCATTGGCAGTAAACAAAAAAGCAAAAACAAGAGCCAAACCAGAGCGGCCCAGGGTTGAAGCCCTTCCAACCCTGGGGTTCAAAAACTGGCAGAGCGATCCCCAAACATCACCCGATACTGGAAATCACAGGTAAATTGACTGTTGTGTGAATCAGTAAGGGAAACAAACTTATTCTCTGAAACAAATACTAGGTGAGCCAAACAGAATCTAAAAAAGCATGTCGATCCTGATTATAAGAGATACTAAGAAAAACAGATGTTTCTTTTGGGAGAAAAAATGGCCGCTTTCGGACAACTTTAAAAAGGATCTTCTCTCTCAACTGTCTAATTTAGCTTGTGTGAGAGGTAAAACCCTGCCTCAGGCAGAACCAGGAGAGAAAGTCCCTAAACGACCCCTGAGGGAGGGAGATGCAGATATCGACATTTATCCAAAGAGCGATATGCAAGCAGATCCACATTGGTTTACAGCTGAATTTTAAGAGCTCTGAAATGTTTTAATGGCTCTGATTAATTAGATTGCGCATGGAGGAGATACTCCCTCCCACTGGAAGGGTCCGAAGAGAGCTGTAGTAAGCACACAGGTGACAGACTGTACCAACTCTCTGTCCTATAGACTCACTTCATCCATAGATATCAATGCCGAGCGTTGGCCGGCATGATGGCAGACAGCCACGCCATGTCCGAGTTGGGTGCGTGACTCCAGATCACTCAGGATTCACTGCAGGCAGACAAACTGCTGATAAAATTAAGAGGGCACTTAATGCACCATGTGGTAGTTACAAAAATAACGTTCAAGACACCATAGCAAAGTCTCGGGTCAAACTGAATGGGGAAAACGGCAAGAGAAGCATTTTTCTTTAAAGATGAGTTGAGAATTCACGTCAAGAAGCGCTGGCATTGCTGTGCTAGCATGGGGGGGTTGCCTCGATGGGGTTAGTATCAGCAAGCGGGGTGCTCACCACCACAGAGAGAAGAAGAGTCGCCGAAAGACAGCCCGTAACATCGCTTTTTGCCTTTCCTCCTTAAAAGCAATTGTATTCCAAACATGTAGTTTTCACTCAATCTCCGGATATAAAGCTAAGATAAATCAGAAATGTTAAGGGCCTGCATTTCTGAGAAAATGAGGCCGGAATGATTAAAAACCTCAACTCTTATAAATCTGCAAAGGTTGAAAATTCAGGGCGATACCGGGGTATTAACCTTACAAAAACAGGAGGACCTCTCCAAAGCTAATTATGTATTGGTCTAGTCTAAAATAACAAAAGCCATTAAAGAATAGTTCGGGATGGAGATTTCTTGATGGGCAGAACTGCTTCATTTAAATGAACTTATTACCAAAACTCTCTTTCTGCTGCAGTATTTACGGATAGGTCTACAAGACAGTATCTTAAAAGCTTAGCAAACTCTTCCTGTGAACCTAATCAGGAAATATGAGAGAACAAGGTCAAGTACATTAATATTACAAAAGCTTACTAAGAAAGGGGATGTTTCCAGTCCCTTGCACACTGGATATTATCAAATAACTCAGCCCGAGAATGGTGCGTAGAATCATGTTTAAAGATACGGATTAATACGGAGCCAGAACAGCACAAGGAAACGGACTTCACAGAGGTACACCGAAGAAAAGACCCAGTCCTAAACTTTATGATTACCTCCTTTTTTGAGTTCTTAAGGTTCCCTATCAGAAATATTCTCTTCCCGTCCCTGTTAACCACCAGGTTTAAAAAAAAAAAAA
>VXBO01009241.1:854685-880395 GCA_013400135.1 Rhinoptilus africanus
TTCAATACAAATTTGTAATATATTAAAGTTTGGACTAAGGAGGGCAATTAAGCTGGCTGGTGCTGGAGGAGGATATGAAAGCTCATCAGGATATTCGCAGTAACCCTAGTGGGGTAAACATTTCTCTTTTCTAATATCTTCAAATTAGAAATTTTATAGGAAAAAAGAAATCTTAGCAAAGCTCGTTTCTCTCTTATTAGCAATTAGCTGAAAAGGACTCGGGATAAAAAGTGTTAATTTCTAAAGCATACATAATTTTCATAAAAGCACAGCTAGAAAGACCAAACAAGTGAGTGCTCGGCTTAGGCACAGGAAGAAATTAAGTGTGAGCAACGGGAGGAAGGGCTCCTCCTCCTGCTTTTTTGTTGCATCGATGATAAAATGCTGAAATGCCGGCCATCATCGGCTTTGGGAAACTAAGGAAAGCAGATTGCTAGAAAAGAGGCAAAGGTGAGAGACCCCCTCAAAAAGGGATGACATTCCTCAGGGATGTGGAAGGCAAAAACCTCTTAGCCACTAGACCCAGGTTCCTAGCCAGATCCTTTGAATATTCATGAACACCTTGAAGTTTTAGAAGGATTTTTCCTTTTTATATACGTATAAATGTCTATATTGACAGCAGATGGGCTCTTCCATATGATTTCCTTCTGAAACTTTCAACTTCATGCAATTCCCACGTATTCCTTGCACTGGGAGAGGAAAGCCTGGGCTTTTAGCTCCGGAGTACAAATCTGGGGTTTCATCTCTTCATTTGCTGTTTCTTTCAAAACCGTTAATTACCCAACCAGGTAGCAGCTCTTCACCACATCATCATCATTTTTTCCCCAGAGACAACCTGGGTGTATTGGGTCTGCCAGGCGAAGCAAATCTAAACGTGATTTACACTTAGAGAAACTATACAGTACCTATGGACTTAGACATATTTTCATAATAGAGTGAGTAGTTTCCTAGAGCTGACACAGTCCCACCACCAAATTTTACAGGTAAACGGCTTCAGAGTCTCATCCTACGATGCGATTCTGAAGGAGCGAATGCTTCAGACTAAAAAGGGAATAAGGGTAGGTAGGAAAAGCAAGTGATCAAAACACTTATCACACCGAGAATAGAATTTATTAGGCCCAATAAGGAGTCTGAATTGATGACAATTATAGGATACCATCCACTTGTAGCTAATAATTCAGAAAAAGGATGAATTATTGGAGGAATAATATGCGATCATTTATTTAAAGACTTATTATAATGTATACGCTGGAGGAAGCAGAGTTAAGGTTGTATGAACGCTGACATTTGTGGACGGTTATACCTCACCATTTAAACGCAGAGATTTACTAGCACTGTATTTAGTTTTAAAATACTGCGGCTGGTTTAGTTTATAGGATTCCTACATTTATAAAACAGCAAGCCATTTTAAAAGGCTGTTTGATACGCATTCTACTTTTCCTCCACTTCCCTATTCACATTTAATAAATCTGCGAACATTTGCCTTTGAGAACCGATTCATTTATTTAAAATGCCCAAACAACCCCATCCACGACTCTGCATGCCTTAGCAGTTCACCCGATTAGACGAAAGCGTCAATTAAATGTAAAGCTACGTCTCTTAATTTTCGCTTGGAAAGATTTTGGGTTCAGCCAAACGCTGAGGGCGATTTCTGAAGGCAAAAATCCCGCATTAAGAGAGATTGCGGCTCCTAAGATATCGGTCCAAATCTCCATCCGTATCCAGGTAACGATGTGGAATGCTGATATTTAAGAGGAAAAATATCTGGACAGCTGCCCCAGCTCCCTGGGAAGCGATGTTTAGTTAAAGTCTTGGATATCACTGAAAGAAGATGTGGAGATGTCACACTGCGGCTGAAGCATTTTTTCAAGCACTGAATTATTCACCCGTGAATCTCGGATGTGAAATCCAAATGCTCCGGTACTGCCCTGGCTTTAGACAATGTCTAATTCCTTTCTGCGCCACTGCAGGGTCTCTTCATCAGCTTTCTTTCATCTATAATCACAGCCAGGTCATGGATTATTAGTCATATTCACTGCAGAATTCAAACCCCGCTACACCAATCAACCAGCCCGGGACTCCCCAAATGCTCCCCCCGCATTAACAGCGGCACGGCTCGCTGCAACGCTGGAGGACCCCAACGCTCCCGGCGCTGGTTTAACCGGGCACAAAGAGGGACATTCGCCCAAGAAGAGCAAGCTGAAGCTGAGGAGATGCCATCAGAACAACCTGCTCTGCCAGCAGCTCTGGGCACGGTGCAGAAGGTGCTTTAAGGGCCGGCGTTTGTATAACCGTATGGCACCAGGAGAGCCAGCTCGCCACCGCCACGCACGTCAGAAACTCGAGTTATTTTTTCTGTGTACAGCGCCCTTTCCTGGGATGTAAATTCCTTCAATTTAGGAAGGGAAGGAAAAGTCATTTGGTGCTTTGGGCTCCTCTTTCACTAGCCCCAGATAGAGCAAATGCCGCTTCCCATCCGACACGGTGCTCAGCGGAGCTGCCTGATGTGCAGCCCCACCAGCACAGCACCCTCCTGGGGACTGGGGACCCTTCACTGGGTGGCACCGGCCTCAGCACAGTCCCCTAACGTCTGCAGCAGTCACGCATCATACAATCCTAGAATTATAGAATCAAATGACCCTTGAGATTATCAAGTCCAACCGCTAACCTACCACTAAACCATGTCCCGAAGTGCTAAACCTGTCTTCTAAATATCTCCAGGGATGGCGACTCCACTGCCCTGGGCAGCCTGTTCCAACTCTTTTGGTGAAGAAATTTTTCCTAATATCCATCCTAAACCTCCCCTGGCACAACTTGAGGCCATTTCCTCTTGTCCTATCGCCTGTTCCCTGGGAGAAGAGACCAACCTCCCCTCTCTACCCGCTCCTTTCAGGGAGTTGCAGAGAGCGAGAAAGTCTCCCCTCAGCCTCCTTTTCTCCAGGCTGGATACCCCCAGCTCCCTCAGCCGTTCCCCATGAGACTTGTGCTCCAGACCCCTCACCAGCTCCGTTGTCCTTCTCTGGACACACACCAGCACCTCAAGGTCTTTCCTGGAGTGAGGGGCCCAAAACTGAACACAATATTCGAGGTGGGGCCTCACCAGTGACAAGTACAGGGGGACAATCACCTCCCTAGTCCTGCTGGCCACGTTATTCCCGATACAAGCATCGCTTGGCCACACACGGGCCACCGGTCCCAGTGCCGCTCCGCAGGTCCCGCAACCATCTCCCCCTCCACAGCATCCATTATTTTCCTTTTTGTTAAACTTTTTTTTAAACTAAGAGGAAGTCAATGTGTTTCCCTGTTCTTTCTCCATGCGAACACAGCAGGAAGAAAAAAAAAAAATCATAAACAAAGGCATTTATCAGCTTTTGCTGGAGGTGTTACTCTGCACATTGAGCCACACGGCTGCGACTGTTTCATTAGGAGGACCTCAGTTATGTTTGCAACGCTAACAAGTCTTGGAGAACAGAGGGAAAAAATACTACGGGCAATGCCGCAGCAAAGATAAATAGGTAAACATCCTATGCCTGACATTAGTTAATACATCACAGCTTTATTCACTTAGGGCAGCCGTGAAACCAATTCTTCAGTAAAAATAACATATTTGTATCCAAATCTGCGCTCGCAATACGAGCGAGGCAAGGAACGATGTAACGGGGAGGGAAACCTTGTCTTTGCCGTACGTTTTAAGTCTGCTGATTTGTCTTTGCCTAATGCAAAGCCCTGCTAAGTACTTTGTTTTCCACAAAACATGATTTTTGTCATTTTTCCTCAAAACTAAACAATCGGTCTTTTTTTTAAACTTTCTCAGAAGCCAGCAGCGATGTGTTCCCAGCCTCTCAAGGACACTTTTTATTGTCCTTTTCAAAGTATCCCGGCTAAATTGGTAGCAATCATGGAAACCACAGGAACTGCTGAAAATAATAAAAAAAACCCAAAACCAACACCTTCTCTTTGGTAAAGCTAAAAAACCATTTTAAACTGGTCAAAATCCCATCTTATTTCGGGATAAACTTCTGAGCCTCGTACCTTAAAGAATGAGACTCCGACAAAGTCAAAACCAAACCGAAAGCAGCCTGTTAAGTGCAAACTGAAGGAAAAATTGATGGTTTCATACCGATTCCTCTAAAAAACAAAGACCAGATCACAGATAACGCATCATCTGCAATAAAAATGAATCTGTTGGAGTTTCCTCCAGACCCCAACATGGCTGGAAACAGGGCTTGCTCTTCAAAGACAAGCAGGCATGACATCCAATCCAATAAGGCAAATTCTGCCCAGCGACCGAGCATTACAGCCCTCCGGCAGCGGCACGCCGGGACCAACGACAACCTCACCTTCAATGAAACGGGCTCGGAGGGAGAAATCCAGCTTGCGGGAATGCTGCAAGCATGAGGGTATCTGGTACCACTGCGGAGACACAGGCAGCTGCCACAAGCCTGGTATTTTGCAAAATAGATATGCATGTTCCACCTCGAGGCTTTCCTTGTGGGTGCTGTGGTGGGGTGACCCCGGCCGGGCGCCCGGTGCCCACCGAGCGGCTCCATCGCTCCCTCCTCCGCTGGACGGGGGCGAGAAAATAGAACGACAGGCTCCTGGTGGGATAAGGACAGGGAGGTCCCTCAGCAAGTGCCATCATGGACAAAACAGACTTGGGGTGGGGAAATTAATTTAATTTATGCCAATCAAATCAGAGTAGGGTAAGGAGAAATAAAAACTAAATCTTAAAAACACCTTTCCTCCCCCCCTCCCTTCTCCCCAGGCTCAACTTCACTCCCCGTTTCTCCACCTCCTCCCCTCGAGTGGCGCAGGGGGACGGGGGCTGTGCTCGGTCCGTCACACATCGTCTCTGCTGCTCCTTCTCCCCACAGCTCTCCCCCTGCTCCAGCTCCTGGGGTCCCTCCACGGGAGACACTCCTCCATGAACTTCTCCAGAGTGGGTCCTTCCCACGGGCTGCTGTTCTTCAGGAACCGCTCCAGCGTGGGCCCCTTCCAGGAGCTGCAATCCATCAGGAACAGACTGGGTCCCCCGTGGGGTCACAGGTCCTGCCAGCAAACCTGCTCCAGCGTGGGCTCTCCGTGGGGTCACAGCCTCCATCCGGCATCCACCTGCTCCAGCGTGGGGTCCTCCATGGGCTGCAGGTGGATTATCTCCTCCACTGTGGACCTCCACGGGCTGCAGGTGGGTGTCTGCAGGGGAATCTCTGCTCCGGCACCTGCAGCACCTCCTCCCCCTCCTTCTTCACTGCCCCGGGTGTCTGCAGAGCTGCTCCTCTCACTTACTCTCACTCCTCTCTCTCAGTTGCTGCCCAGCAGGTATTTTTTCCCTTCTTAAGAATGTTATCCCAGAGGCACTACCACCATTGCTGATGGACTTGGCCTTGGCCAGTGGTGGGTCTGTCTTGGAGCCATCTGTCATTGGCTCTATCGGACATGGGGAAAGCTTCTGGCAGCTTCTCACAGAAGCCACCCCTGGAGACCCCTCCCTATCAAAACCTTGCCATGCAAACCCAATACAGGTGGCACTTTGCTTGTGTCCCTGCTGCCACCCACCCCTCCATCACCTGCCCGTGCCACCCCGGCCCTCAAACACATGCCAAGATTGAAGGGAGGACCACCCTCGTGGGAGTGCCCGGCTCAGAGGCTGCCCAAGGGGCAGCACATCTCAGTTTTGAAGAGAAGGACCCGAGTGATGGATGGGTACCCAGAGCTATCCGAACCAAATGCTCCATTCACCAACCAAAATGATGGCTGACAGTCGTTACAGACCCCTGCAAACAGCCATGGAAGGGGAAATACAAAGGAAAATTGAACCTACAGCCTCTGGCTTGGCAGTAGAAATATCACTGGGGAGGAATGGTGTCATCAAGGTGGCTGCAGGGTGCCATGGGTACATGGTGCCATGGGTACACTGGGGTGCTCGTAGCTCAGGCAACAGCTGCCAACACTACTGGCCTGATCTGGACAAAATCCAGCTGCTGCCACCCCTCAAAGTAACTGTTCACAGACAGCCAGCTTCTCTCCTAAACCTTACAGACAGCTCTGCTGCTGGGATTCACAGAGGTAGGAAGGATGTGACCCCCAGTCCCCCATGAGTACATGGAGATATGGCAGCAAAGGGCAGGAGAGCCCTCAAAGCTGCCCCTTAACACCGCTTTCCCACCAGGTGAGTTTTGGCAAGCTCTTTCGGCTGAAAGCCACCCAGAATTGAGGTTCTTCAAGGCATTTAACAAAATCCATACAACACCTTATTTCCCTTTTAGCCTTAACAATCTTATTCTCTGATCTGTAATTAAAAGGTGCACAAGGCAGGAGCTTGGGGATCCCACAGGCCCTGTACAAACACCTCAAATCCCATTTTGGACCTTCCAAACTATTCAGCGCTTTTTTTGGGCAGCAGCCGTCGATTACGCAGGGGCTCTCGTCTATTTTCAGCTCGAACTGATTGGCAATTTTGAAGAACGTACTGCAAATTGCTCTGCTAATCACAGTGACTCCAGCCATGGAACTATATTAAAACAACATCAGTGCTGAGACAGAAAACCGGGAACAGCCAGGAAATGCTGAGCCGATCCTTCATCTTGTCCACTTGTACCGGGATGCTGCAGCCTCCCTGTTTTTTTCCCCCTCTGCAGCGATCTGGTTCCAGATTCCAGATGGCTGCTCGCACCAATTCAACAATAATAACACTTAGTATTTCAACGTCCGCTTTATGTTTCCTAAGCACTGGGGCACATTTTCAGAGAAGCGAGTGCTTCTGCAGCCGCCGCGCTTAAGTGATGGGCTGCAGGCATCTGCCTGATGCCAACCGCCTGCCGGCACACAGCCCTCCCCGCTGCAGTTTTAAAATGCGAGTGTCAACCCTACCTGGAAAAGGCCACTCATACAGCTGAAAAATAATGTATCCCTCCAAGGAAACATTGACAGACGCAGAATAAGGAGAAGATTTAAAATTCCTCTTATGCCAAGTTGCCTCTAAATCCTTTTACTGGAGATAGGGAGAGACGGGGCTTATCGAGAAGAAGGGGAAGCTGGCAATCTGCTCTGAGCACGAGGGTGCCTGCGTCTGCCCTCAAGCCCTCTGCAGCTCTGCCTTCCCCCAGCTCTACACCGAAGAACCTGAGGGATCACCATCCTCTCTGTTTCCTAACAGCCTGCAAGGAAAGGCTGGGTTTCCATCCCCTGCGGTGAAGGCAGACGGCTCCCTCCCTTGCTCCCTCCCGCCCTGGCAGGGAGGGATCCCAGCATCTCCCACCAAGGTCTGGAGAACTCGGAGCTCGAACTCCCACTCCAAGGTAAGAGCTTGAACACTGCGAAGATTCCCTTGAAAAGCGCGTCCTGAGTGTGTTGTCTTCCAGCTCATCAGTTCAGATTTAAAAAAAATAAATGCAAACGTTTCCTTTGGATAAACAAAACATCGTCCTCCAGATGTCTGGTCCATCCCTCAAGGCTGGTCCTGGTCACTGCCACTGGTCAACCGAGCCGTGGTCACTGGGTTCAGTGCGTGGTGCTCTCCCAGCCCGGGCAGAGGGGCAGGACCCTGCTGGGGAAGGGGATGTGCTGCATCCAGGCTGTCTGCGTGGGACAGGCATCAGCAAGCGTGAGGGAAACAGCGCTCCAATAGACCTGGATTAAAAGTCTTCAGGCAGAAGAATCTGCCTCCCATATGGTGAAGGGTGTCCCAATCACTGACTGCCCTAAACAACAGATAAAAAATGGGAAGGGGAACAATACCCTCGCTGCTGGCTGACAAACACAAAGGTCGATGTGGAAGGACAAATCACCCAGTTCTTCCCTTCCATGCATTTCACTTACACCGGTGACATATCCTCTACAATGGATTAAATCAAAGTCCATCGTCAAGTTCAAGAACACGTTTAATGTAGATCTATTCATTTCAAGGAGGGTCTGTACAATGGATAGCTTTCCCCTTCAAAAATTATTCAAAACTGCATGCTTCCTTTTCATTCTTCCGCATCTTAACATTTAAAAAAGAAATACGGTATATTTGTAACAGGAGAAACGTGTTGTAGAAATCATACTCTGCCGTAGAAAGTGTATTTCACAAAGACTTTCCATGGTACAGGGACAAGGACCACTTGTTGATAAATTACTTTCACTCAGAGAGTGGAAAGACATATTTGTGTGCACCATGAGTGGTGCTATTGTTGAGCAATTTGATGGAAGTCCAGTAAAACACGTTGTGCAGGTTTTATTTAACCTCATTTAAATCAAATCAACGGATAGGGATGGTGTCCAGAGACAAAGCGGAGTCCTATACCTAGATGCAGCAAAGAGCATCTTTTGAGTTAAGGAATATCTGCACCAAATCATTCACTCAGGCTGCCCTTATCCCTTTAGGGCTTACCTACAATAATAAGGACCCGAGCAGCATCCATGGGGCAGCTTCAATCCTATGTGGGTTTTTATGTCACACGAGGAACGGGCAGCAAGGGATGCCGTGCCAAGCACCGCCGTTTCCAAGAACTCTGCCGACAGATCCTACACTACCCCAGAACCTGCAACGACAGCAGTCTCCGTTCGAAGCTCAAGACCATGCACGTGTTTATGCTGATGGAAAGAGGTTTGCTGCTGCTCCAAGAGCTGCAGGTAGACGCCGCTGCATAAAAAACAAAATAAAAACAAAATCCCCACTACCATAAAGCCAACATGGAAACGGAGCTGAAAGCCAAGATGCATTCAAACCAGGCAGCAAGTTTTTAAAACCAAAGACACGGGTAAAAAGTGGTTCGGGTAAACACTGCTTGGGAAGTCTGGGAGAAGAGCCTGGGTTTTGTACCCAAACTCCTCCTGAGATGCGGGGGAAATGAGCCCCGGGGATCTGTGCCGGGGGCACCCCAAAAGGAGAAAGTTCATTTTGAAGATTTAGGCTTCTGGAAATCAGTGCAGCGCTCCGGATCACAAAGATAACAGGCTGCCTAAAAATGACCTGGGATTTCATTAGGGCTAATAACTGTGGAAAAAAAATGCTCCCAAACGTGCATTACAAATTCAGTCTGTAGAAATGCTTGCACAGTCATCTCAGTTAAAGCAAATGATGTGCAGGCATTTGATTTGCAGCAAATACGCGATTCTGCCTCCAGGAGCGGGAGCTGGTGGGACGGAGGCGGCACGGAAAGGCTGAGCCTCTGCCGGGGGTGGGATGGGAAGCAACCAAGACCTTGGCCGTGGCCCAGGACTGCCAGTGAACTCCACCTGCACGAGCGCCTACAGCTCCAAAGCAGGAATTGATGGAATCTCCTCTTTGTCGAACAAAACACAGTTGTAACATGGGAGTTTGGTGAACTCTAGCACGGAGGAAAACCGCGGCAGGGACGAAGAGTGAAGGTGAGCGCGCAGAGGTGCTGGGTGCCCAACCTTGCCACACACAGCACCACGCAGTCAAACACAGCAAGCTATCATCACTGGCTCTTTCCACTGGTGAACTGGAGATGTTTTCCTCATGGAAAATTGGGAAAGGGATCTCCCCTGCGGTCTAGCAGGTGCTGGCACAACCAGCACCATGAAAAAGCCAGCCTGTGTCTCAGCAGGAAGGATGAGAGCGGAGACCCACTGAAGAAACTTAAGAGCAATGCATAAATTAAACCTTAAACTGGTCTCAGGCTGTGTCCACAGCTCTTGTTTAAGGAATAGATGTTAGCGGCAACGTCTTGAGGTCACTTAGAGGGTTCCTGTCCATTACCATGGAGAGGTGACACCGGGAATGATGCAGCAGACAGAGCTTGGTTTTTCACCCTGGATCTTCAAAACGGGGATTGGCATGTTGAAGTCTATCCAAAGCACAGGGGACAGGCTGCTTTCACAGCAGGACAAGGCCCGCAGCAATTTAAAGCGATGGCTTTTGGCTGGCCACGTTGGAGAGGCGACTGGAGGAGGCACTGGACGGCATGCCTCCCAGCCTGTTTGTTAAACCCACGTGATATCCTGGCGCACGCTAAAAATCTCTGAGCAGGAACTGATAAATGGGCTGCGGCGAGCTCAGGGCTGCAAAGCTGAAACCAGACCCAAAGAAATGTGAGTTGTTTCAAAAAGAGCCAATTTACCCTGGGCACGGCGAGGTGGAAGCCGTCAGGGCCTGAATGAGAAGAGGAGCTGCCAGGAGCTGGGCCAGCCCCTCACGCGCTCCTGGGAGCAGTTTTAAAGGGCTTTTTGAAGGTTTATTTGCAAGTTTGTCGATATTTCGGAACACTGCGTGTGGAAACCAGAGATCTTCCAGCACAAGCTGGGGGGGAGGTAGGACCCCGAGAGCTACAGCCTGGCTCACCCCTGGGGTAAAATGCTTTTATGGGACGGGTGACAGTTTCAGGTCTTCTGCTCTGGGTTCACCCCCACCTGAAAAACACAAAGGTCTTGACAGAGGAACGGCTTTATGGCAGCAAAAACTAAGCGCTGTAGAAAAGAAGCAATTAAACCACTCGCAGTGATTAAGTCCATAAAACATTTTCACTGCTATTTGTCTGGGAATAACTTGCTAGAAATGGCCGACCTCACTTATGTCTAATAGGTTCAGGAAGCCGTAGAAATCCCCCGGGATGAGACGCCAGGCATCCTGCAGCGCTAGGATTTTGTAATTAAAAGCAGCCCAGAGCCCAGCAAAGGCTGCCCCGACGCCTCGGCTGCAAAGCTGAGCTGGGAGAAAACCCGACCGACAGGGAAGGGCAAAGCACTTCTGCGCAGGAGAACAACTGTGCCCAGAAAAAAAAGATGTCTGAGACAATGGAAACCTGTGCTAGAAAATACATACAGCTCAGATCACCACGCATGTAGTTACAGGGCTTTTGCTGACTATTGTAGCAAAAAAAGAGACTTAATTCAAAAAGTCTGGAGAAGAGAAGGTTCCAGGGAGACCTTAGAGCCCCTTCCAGTCCCTCCAGGGGCTCCAGGAAAGCTGGGGAGGGACTCTGGAGCAGGGAGGGGAGCCATGGGACGAGTGGTGTCAGTTTTAAACTGGAATAGGGGAGATTTAGGTGAGACATTAGGAAGAAATTCTCTGCTGTGAGGGGGGTGAGCCCCTGGCCCAGGTTGCCCAGAGAAGCTGTGGCTGCCCCATCCCTGGAGGGGTTCAAGGCCAGGTTGGACGGGGCTTGGAGCAGCCTGGGCTGGTGGGAGGTGTCCCTGCCCAGGGCAGGGGGGGGCACTGGGGGGGCTTTAAGGTCCCTTCCAACCCAAACCATTCTGTGAATCTATGAAGCGAGAGGTAACTGAAAACCACAGGAACCACAGCCCAAGGCCAAGATCTCCATGGTTTGCATTGACTGGAGATACCTTTAAAAGCTGAGAATATAAAACATTTCCTGGTCTTTTTTTATTTTTAATAGAGAGGCTCGCATCAAGGAAATAACCTATGACAACGCATTTGCTCCTTTCCCCAAGTGACCCACAGAACTGGGTGCAGTAGCTCCAGGGGTAAGGGTGGTGGTACAGAGGATGCTCATGAGCCCCAGGGCTCCATCTACATCTCTACATAGTCAACAATGACGAGCTGCCGCCCAGCCCCACGGAAAACAGCAGTGCAAACCGGGGCTGGGTAGAACTCAGGTATTTTCAGCATCCTCTTGGGTAAAAAAGGCTCGCGATCGTGATTTTGGGGACCTGTTCACCTTTTGCCTTGGCTCTGATGCTCCAGGTCCAGCCAGTTTCCCGCAGGAACCTGTCACGCTCCATTAGTCCATGGACAAATGGGAAATTTCCATGCGCAAACCCCAGCCCCGCTAAGATTTATTTACACGGGGGTGAGTAGTCTGGTTCCATGTCTCAGTCTGCCAGGTGACAAATGCCCTTGGCTCCCATTTACTTCAAGATGCGCCGAGAGCCTTTCAGAAATTAAACCTCTTTATTCCAAGGTAAATGACGCATGTTTTGCTGTACAATCTCTTTGCCTATTATCCACCGTGCCCATTACTGAATGCAGGTGTCACAGATGGTGCAACTCCATCGTACTGAAGGGCTTTCGTCCTCCTTTCTTTGAGGGAGTAATATTTTCTCTCAATAGCAACCAGATCTCTGGGTTGAATTGGCTCAGTCGTGTCAGGTCACTGCTGTAACTCCCCTGCCTACCAGCACAGATTTCTCTTCTAGTTTACTGTTGCTTTTCCTGGCATTGATTTGCTAATATTTCATTAATATATCCCTGATACGTGTTCTTTGTATGGCTTGGGAGGAAAAAAAAATGACATCGTTACTCTCGCCCTTTAGATCTGATTGTGGGAGGGAGGTGAAGTGCCACTGAATTTATGTGAAGATTTAAAAGGATGCTATCAATTTGAAACTCACAAAGTACTTCAATTTTTATTTTTTTTTTCACCTCAGTTAACAATCTAGCAGCACTGTAGAAGTGAAGGATTTAAAATGATCTAAATTTAGTGCTTCCAGCTCACCCGATGTGATCAGCTCTGACTGTTTGGTGTTTTTCCCAATGCTTGAGCTCCTGGAGTCAAGCGATGACGTGACAGTCTCACCTAAAACAAAAGTATGTGTCTAGCCCACCAGGCTGCAGAGAAATACTCGAAAATATGAACCAAGTACGACGGAGAGGCTCAAAAACCAACATGCACGTAAAAGAAAAAAGAGGTTTGTTTTTTTTTAAATCGCGTGATTTAACCCAGACTTACAATTTCTGAGCATGCAAGGATTAGGCATGTTCCTTATCTTTTACCGTTTATCCAGTCTGTTCATGTTTGACCCTGAGCTCATCCTTAGGCATTCCGAGCTGCGATGGCTCCTGAGCTGGTTTACCGACGTGATGGCACCGTTGCATTAAACGATGTTGATTTGCTTGGAAATGTAAAGCTACAAGACACTGCATTATTTCCCCCTTTTCACAGAGGTTCAAACTAAACAAAAAAAGGGTTTGGACGGCAAATGAAGATAGTACGCAAATAATAGTGGTGTTTGGTACCAATTCACTATGCAAAGGTCCCTTTTACGTGCATGAGCATTTTCTCACACTACAAGCTAAAGAAAAACTAAAGTACAGAGATTTTTCAGAACTCACATATTCTTGAAAACCTTCTAAGATGTAGGTGCGTATCATCCATAAAAATACTTCACAGTAAGTTAAAATCTATCTTTTAAAAACACAGCTCTAAAATGGCTCAATGGACGAAAACCATTTTTGGTTTTCAATTTTTTTTTTTTTTTTTCTTAAATTGCATCTGGGCTGACAGCTTGAACACTGAGTTGCAGCCCGTGAGACAGAAATACCAACTCAATCTCAACAGTAGTGCTGCTACCAGTTGCTATAATGATCTTAATCAAAGAGTATTGTGATGAAAAAGGACTCTGGTTTGACTGCCTTTGGCATATCTTAGATACCAGTGTCCAGATTTCACATGATGCAGTCGGGGAAGTGAACTTCTCTCTACGGCGAATCGCTCCCTAGTCCGTTCTCTAGTAAAAGGGTACAGCAGTCTCAATACTCTCAAAACTCCAGGTTATCCCCTTTAAACCCCAAAGTCAGGAGATGTTAAATGTCTATTAACGCACACCGACCTCGCGTTTTCCAAACCCAGAGCGCTGCCACCAGGTGACAGGGTGGGATTTCCAGCAGTTCCACCATCACCATAGGCAAGAGCATCCCAGGAAAAAAGCCAGCGTGAAGGCTAAAGCCAGGGAACCCGGCTAGAAGGTGTTTGAGGAACCCAAGCAACAACTTTTCAAAGTTGCTGATGGTATTTCACAATCCTCTGGGCTTAAAAGAACAGCCGCTCATGACCATCTCCCCTCACTGGATCCCTGCTGTCGCCGTCCCCGCTGCCGTGTGTGGTACCCACGGCCCCCGGGCACAATCCAGCCCCACAGTGCTCAGAGCCGCACAGGCACAAACTATCCCCGCGGTGGAAATTTTACCGTCTAATTTGTGGCAAAACGCAACAGGTGGTACAACACAGGCGGGGGAATGTGAGGAGGAGGAGAGTAACACCAACGGGAACAAGTGCCGAGAGAAGGCAGGCACAGGGAGATGCTCTATTTCAATACTATGCCAGTTAAAAGTTCAGCAAATAAGCTGATGAACAACAATGCACTCCTACCTCCCACCAGCTGAGAGACACCACGGCAGAAATAGGTCGTGTAAGTTCAGATAAGGGAAGCACAATGTGAAATGCTATTTATGCCACACACAACCCCACGCGGCTGTGCCCCGGCGAGGCAGAGGCAGCTGGGGCAGGTTGTGACCGTGGGCACGTCGGGAGCCGTGCAGGGAGGCTTTCCCTCCGCTGGGCAGGCTGCGGAGGAGGAGCTCTGGCTGCCACCACAAAGTCGTGTCTCGTGTGGGTCAGGCGTGTGCCAGCGCCACAACATAAAACATCTGGAAAGCATCGTGCCCTTGGGACACATCTGCCTGTATCAAACCTTCCAACCTCCTGGGAAGCTGCTCTGCTGGGTGAAAGGAAGATGGTCTTGAAGGCAGCAAGAAACCTCAGAGTCCGCTATCCTGGGTCAAGCCAACCAAGAAGCCAGAGAGAGAATCACAGAATCCTAGAATGGTTCAGGTTGGAAGAGACCTCAAAGCCCCGCCAGTGCCCCCCCCGTCCTGGGCAGGGACACCTCCCACCAGCCCAGGCTGCTCCAAGCCCCGTCCAACCTGGCCTTGAACCCCTCCAGGGATGGGGCAGCCACAGCTTCTCTGGGCACCCTGGGCCAGGGGCTCACCCCCCTCACAGCAAAGGATTTATTCTGATCTCTCATCTAAATCTCTCCTCTTTCAGTTTAAAACTATTCCCTCTCATCCTATGGCTCCCCTCCCTGCTCCATAGTCCCACANGGGGATCGCTGCGGTCCACTCTCCCTCCTGGGCAGAGAGCACTTTGTCCTGAAAAGACTTGAATGATGATGCTAATAATAACAACTTGTAAAAGCCCGAACGTATTCATACCGGGGAAAACTGAAAAACAAAGAGTTAGCATCTGTCACCAGCCCTCGCTTGCCAAGATGCAGCATCCAAAGTACTTTTTTGAGTCCAGATTGGCAATTCTGGGCAAGCCTGGCCAGAGCAGCATGGGTACGTGATCCACACGGTGTCACCAGCCCGGACACCCTGCCTGTGTCCCCAACATGCCGGCACCTCCTCCACCAAAGGGCACCCCACAGCTTCCCCTCGGGGTGCAGGGGTAGGTCCCCAAAGTCCCCAGGAGGCCAGAGGACAGGGAGTGCGACGGATGCCATGGCTGAAGGCTGCACTGCCTGTCAGCGTGGCACATCCCGGCTCCGGCAGCTGGGGCCCCTTCCCATAAAATTAATTTTTACTGGGAAGAGCCATTGCGTTGTGAAGGGGTTTCATCTCCACGAGGGCACCATTTCTAGCATGCTTCTGGAGAATCCAGTAAGAAAAGCAGGAGAAATTACAGAAATTCATCTCACTTCATGGGATGCGTAAGCACAGATGAATTACCGTGGTGCTGGAGCTCCTGTGCCGAGAGGAGCAGAGGAGCCGTCCGGGCAGCTACCAGAGCGGGCTGAGAGACTGCAGTTACCTCTGTAAATCCACGTTGGCTTTCCTCCCCGACACTATCAAGCCACACACTCTCCATCATTTCCTAATCTGCAAACCGGACTACTACTGTCTTTAAAGTTGACACTCACTTCGCTGTATTTACCAAGGATGCCAATGTATTAAGGCGACTTTCCTTCTGTGTGTTATTACTAAAATAAGTAAAGATCACTGGCTGCAGTATTACTGGAAACAAAAGAATAACATTTTCATTTCACTCCAGGAAAGTGTCTTCGCTGGACAGAAACACCCTTACCCTTGCTCCATGCCTTTAATAAATAGTGGAAGCAAAGCACAAGTAGAAATTAGAATAAATGTTCACATGGAGACACAAGTAGATTTAGGTGCAACTTCAGGCTCAAGAAAAGCATTGTTTTGCACAGCTATGATCCAAATGAATCTTTCCTCTTTAGTAGCTTCAACTAAAATAGCTATTTTGTTTGAGCTTCTCTCCTCTGCATTTAAGTTGCACCAAGTCCGCAGCATGGTATGAAGTAGGAAAGACATCATTGGAAAAGGAAAAAAACTCGTAAGTGGAGCTGGTGGATATTCACTGTCCGCATCCAGCAAAGTGCCAGCAGTAATCAGTCCCCATCAGTGAAAACAGAACTGCTCTCTAAAATTCCTTTTATTCAAATAGCGTGATGCCATTACAGCTATGCCGAGCGCTGGTGGGAAGAGCTGACAAAATTCCCTGTTTCCCCCTTTTTCCCCTCCCAGCACTGTGTGTTCAGCAGAGGACAAGGCTCGCTCTCTGGCACAGTCCCACTGGAGGGAATTGCTGTGGATAAAGATGCCCGACGGAGGTGAAAACCAGTTGCCCAACAACTGTCACCTGCCAAACCAGGCGGCAGCGCTGCACCTCATTTACTGACCCCCAGACGCACGCGGATGACTACGTATCACCCCAGGCAGCAGCAACACAGCTGGATGAGATTCTGCCAACAAGGAAAAGAGTAGGGATAATAATAACAATTTTTTAAAAAATTAAAATGCTGACTCAAAGCCTTTTTTACCAGGAAGGGATGGATGGCCGCAGGAGGGAGGTGGTGCGGATGGATGCAGGATGCGCTGGGGACTCAGCAGCTGGGAGTGGTCCAGCAGCCACGAGTCCATCAGCGATGGATCCACCAGTGATGGGCCCATCAGCGATGGATCCCCAGTGATGGGTCCATCAGCAACAGGTCCAGCACATCTGGGGCCCATCCCCGCTGCAGAACTGCAGCCAGGATCCAAACCCATCACCCATTTGTACCGATGCCAGCCTCCAGCAACTGCTGATAGCGGAATAACTGAGCTCTCAATATAAAAGGCCTTTCTGAAAATATTTGAGCATCTTACATAAGATTGCTATAAACTAGTACCAAAAAAGAAAGCAAGTAATTACACTACTGCCTTGTAAGCTTTGATTCTGTGCTGTTTGGGAACGATCTTAGAATTTTTTGTTAGGCTTATGAGGGTAATGCAGAGAACAGCAAAGGTTCGGAGGTGGAGTGGTCTAGCTTTCAAGCTCCTATGTAAAAAGCAGGTTTTCTTAGAATTTCACAGCCTCACAGGCATGACTAGAGAGAAGCAGGAGACATTTCTGCCCTTTCCTAGCAGCTTATGCATTATTCCTTAAAAAAAAAATAAAAAAAAAAGGGAAAGAAAAGAAAAACTTTCAGAGAAATGTGGTGCCTTTATTCCCTTGTGTTGTTTAAACCTTTTTTTCATGGCACCACACAATGAGCTTTCTTTGGGAAGTAGAACAGTAGCTTTTCCTTAGACCACAGTGAAGCAGTTACGGCATCAGTGCTTTGAGAAGGTGCTGGATAAAATAAAAAAAGGAGAAGAAGAAGAAACCCAAAGAGAGAGAGAATGAATGAGGGTACAATAGGGAACTTGAATCACTGAGAGAAAGGGAGAAAAAAAAAAAAGCAAAAAAGAAGAAAAAGGCATGAAGTGTAGGTATAATTGCAAAGCACCGGCACACTTCTGGCACCAGGGAAAAAAAGGAATTGTAGATGATTCAGGAGTATGACAAAGAATCCCTTCAACAAGTTGTCTTTTATCACAACTTTGCTGCTACACAGCTACGCTGCAACAGGGAGAAATTGCATCACGTCAACAGCAAGTTTATAAAGATAAACTGACTCTGAAGACATTGGAAATATGCTGGGAGTTACTTTGCGCTTTGCTTATCACGCGGCAATAAATTCACTCAGAACAGCACAAACAGGATATTAGAAACAAAAATACACTTGCACCTAAAAGGGTCAGCTCCGGAATATTCTGGGGTGCAGGACCAGCTGCCCACTGAGGGGGAAGGTCCAAGCCCGGCTCTGCTGCGGAGCATCCCTGCGCCTGGGAGAGCGTGTGGCCCGATGCCACCCTCTCCCCCCGGAGCAGGTCACCCCGCCATCCCGGCTCCCAGACCCCTATCTCTGACAGGCAAAGCCAAGGGGACTCCAGTCCTGGCTCTCCTTTAAAGCAGCAGCTCCTGACAATCACAAAACATGAAGACGTCTTCCTCTGCAGGAAGGATTGAAATCTCCCAATACAAAGTGCGGCAATGCTATTAGCTTATGGCCAAAATATTGACTGCGCAGGGGTGACCAAGTGCCACGTCACATTTTTTGGTGCAAGGATGGTGGCAGGAAACCGCTCTCTACAGGTCCCTGAAAGGAGGGTGTAGCTGCGGGGGGGTCGGTCTCTTCTTCCAAGTAACAGGCGATAGGGCAAGAGGAGACGGCCTCAAGTTGTGCCAGGGGATTTTTAGGATGGATATTAGGAAAAATTTCTTCACTGAAAGGGTTATTAAGTAATGGAACAGGCTGCCCAGTAAGGAGCTGAGGCACCATCCCTGGAGGGATTTAAAAGACGGGCAGACGTGGTGCTGAGGGATGTGGTTTAGTGATGGTTTTGGTCAGAGTTGGGTTGATGGTTGGACTTGATGATCTGAAAGGTCCCTTCCAACCTGGGCAATTCTATGACTCTGTGGTTCTGTAACTGTCGGCAGCTAAAGGGACCTTTCACTGCTCCGCGTGTGAACTGACATATCCATGGGGACCAGAGAAACCTCTACAAAGCACAAATCCCAGCAAAACACCAGCTTTGCCCTAACAAAGCCTAAATGATGAATGGGTTGGGAGCTCAGGAACGAAATACTCTTCATCGCCTCTTCCTCATCACTCACCGGCCGGGGTGGTTGTGCCACTGTACTGAAAGGCTTCTCCTGCTTCCTTCCATCGGCTCCTTCACCCTCCTCCCAACTCACCCCTCCGCTCCATCCCGGAGAACGCTGCCGGTTTAAATGCAAATAGTGCACATGCAGGCACAGGATCTTTTTTTAAATTCTGAAAGCTGAGACTTCTAAGTTTATCTCAGAAGGACACTGGAAAGATGAATAGAGAGAAATTATGCAGAGAAAGAGAAAATATTCAAAGAGTAGAATTATGTATGCATAATTGCCTGGCTCCCTGGGGTGCATGGGCGAGTACACCAAGTCACTTTGTGAAATCATTCCCCACAACTCCTGTATCCTAATTATAGTGCCGTAAGTGGGGAGAAGCTAATTTTTAAACAGTCCTGATGGGGTAACTGGAAGAGCCATGAGGATGCTGTTAACCCCTTGCCTACTGCAGGTCTTCAAGTAAAGAAGCAAACACAGAAGAAACAGATGAAATGCCAGCGAGCCCAACGCATCGTCCTCTGGTTGGTTTAAAGGTGTCCACTACGAGAACCAAGCAAGCACAAGCCTTCGGGCTAGAGGAGAAAAAGGGCAGACCTGAAGAAACGGGCCAGAATGAAAAAAGCACCATAAAACTTGACCTTTGCCCAGACTTCAAAGAAGCGTGGAGTCAGCGTTACGGTGTTTCTGCGTCCCTTTGCTCTGTAGAGCATGTTCTCAGCCAAAGGCTTTATAAACCCTAAATACGCCTGCAGAGGAACGACTTTCTCCATCCAGAAAATGCAGCCACGGCTGTGCAGTACCTCAGCACATCCCCCAGAGCAACACGACCACACGCAGCAGAAAGAGCTCAGTTTGGTGCTCCCTGAAAGCAGCCGCTTGGGTTTGCACGGGAAGGACCCGGTTCCAGCGAGGATCTGCTAATACAACACCTTATCATGCCCACGCAGGCCATGGACGTCAATGCAACAGCAAGCGAGAAAGGTCAAAACAATGTATTTTTGATCCATTACCTATGAGATGTTCAAATCTGACTTCTTTCAAAGGAAAAATAAAAAGCAATATAACAAATAAATACAATAAATTAATAAATAAACGGGACTAGAAAAGAAGAACCCTGTCTCTAACCCGTGCTCTCACGCTGCCCCACAACTGCAGCTAACGCAGAAACCAGCCACCAACCGCCTTTTATTCTCGCAGGGCTCAACAAGCTTAAGCTAACTAAAAACACTCATGGAAAGTCCCTAAACTCTGATATTTTGACTAAGACTGTCACTAGTATTTTGACCAAATTCCCTTTAAATTTCTCCCCCTGGTAATGTTTGCTCTCATTTACAACAAACCCCTTAAAAAGTTCCAGTTAGCGTTGGTTTTTCTTATTGGAACAGATGCAGGCACACAACATTAAAAGAGAAAAAAGATAAAATACTCCTTTTACCCATCTTAGGCAGACTAAGAACTATTTTTCCCCTCAGCCGTGCCTCGCACAGTGCCACTGAAAGCATAAAACCACCACTTAGGGCTTCCTCGCTGGGGCTGGTGCAGCTCACGTGCCCGGCTGCGACCGTTTCAGCCCACTCCACGCAATGCCCGGACTCCAACATCTGTCACAGAGAGAAAAGCAAAGGCTTTCACCCCAGAATACATTGCTTTAAATCCCCTGGATATTTGGGTCTTCACATTTCCACCACACTCATTCAGGGAGCTCCTTCAGGGGGTCCCCTCCCTGGATGCCCAGCAGAAGCCACCCATGGAGATGGATGTCCTTCGGCATGGCTGGGTAATGGAAAGGTGGACACATGCAGTTCCCCTCTCTGAGAAAAGCCACCTCTAAAACTTTATAGATATCCACAGGATTTAAGACCAGAAGACCATTTAAGAGGACCTCCTACAATAATAAGCAATTAAATCTTACCCAGTCACCTCTTCCCTGAGGCCAATTATTTGTTCAGAAGAGAATTTCTAGAAAGATGTGCTTGACTTCAAGCCTTGATCTCAGCACGTGAAGAACTCTCAGCGCAGTCTTACAAGTGATGAACTCTCTGCCAAGCCCATATTAATATCTAACCCTTATGTTCCGAAAATTAAATATTCAAGTCAAATTGAATAGTTATTTTTCGGCCAAAGTAATAGACACAATTTTACTACTTAATCCTCTCACATTGTCTCAAGCTCACTCAAATTACAGCCATTTGAACTGTGATCTGAGCTCCCCTGTGCTTAACGAACTAATTAGACCAAGGACAGCCAAACTTCCCAACTTCCTGAATACTAAAATCTTTGTCTGGCCAAGAGCCGCAGGACAAGAACCACACGGCGCGTGAAGGGGACGGAGAGGAGTGACGAGCAGAAGCAGGTCCCAGGTGGGCGACTTGTCCCCAGGGGCACCCCGAGGCAGGGATGTAAGGGGGGGGGTACAACCACAGTGAGCCGAAAAAAGAAAATTAGCACCGACTGGAAGAGACATTTATTCTACGGCAGATTTTCTCTATTTCTTTGAAAAGAAATGTTCTGTTCAGTGTGAAGAAAACACATCATTAGACCCTCATTAGCCACACAGAGGACCAGAGCTGCAATACCATTCTTGGGGGAGCAAGAGGCGATGGTGACGGTCAGAGGTTTCTCTATGCGAACCAAGGGACTTGGACCCACCTTCCCCTCCTTGAGAAGAGGGCCACAAGCACCAAAAGATATTCTGGAGTTGTCACATGGCAAAAATCATTTCAGCACTCAGGCAAAAGTGAAGAAGTTCTAACAGGGAGAGCCTCAAAACCCTGTTCTTCAGGGCAATGCCCCCAGAAGAAGAGATTCTAGTTTATAACCTTATTTTGGGTGACGGTGGGATTCCAGCTCTCTCCTGTTGATACTGTCTTTCAAAACCTCAACAAGGAATGCTCAATTTGCCCAAGTTCATATGGCCTCTCGGGCGAGCGTGTTTCAGCTTGTACTTCATATCATTCCACGTCATGTCGTCTCCAACAAGGAGGGGGTGACACAACCACGTATGCTTAAGTAGATTTGGGATGGCATCTAGCTGTGGCTCACAAGGTCAGCACTGTAAAATACGGATACACAAGACTGACTGCGCAAATTTACTCCTCTTGTTCTTGGGAGAAAAGGGGAACTAAAACTTCTGGGACAATAACATTTGAAAACAGATGCAAAGAAAGAGTTTGAGGAGGAGAAGTAGGGCTGGACCACAACACGATGACAGGAGCGCCTCAGCTCTAGCTCAGATCTGGACCCAGATCAGTAGTGAAGTAAGGATTTCCTGATAGTTTATTGCTGAGCCTGTTTTCGGGCCTGCCGTAGACATCAGCAGCATGATAGCCTCCTGCGTGACAGTCCAACAGAAATGACAACACCTAAGCAGGGACTGAAATTGCTGTCTGCACTCAAAGGGGCTCCCGTCTGAATAAAAACTTGTACATACATTCGCACCACCTAGGTTAAGTTCTCTAGGTGAGCTTCAGGGTTGTCAACGTAAGACCCATCAACCACATTAATTTCATACTATTATTATTATATGTCAAATGCCCAAAAGTATTCCCCAAAGAAGAAACACGTACCGACGTCACGATGCTGTAATCTAAATGCAGTTTGATGCAGCATCATCGCCTTTGCCACCAGCAGACCATGGGGGAGGAGGTCAGAGTGGGCAGAAAGGTTACAAAGAGCGAGGTCACAGGTTTACTCAATACGACTTCATATGCCAGATACGTCTCCTGCCCTTTTATACTGTCACTTCTTGCAGACAAGACTTTACAGAAGAGCCTAAGGAGGATCTGTAGGCACAGAAGATAATCCTGCAGGAGCCTGCTCAAACCACTTTCAGCGTAACACAAGGGCAGGCTTGCACAGGTTGGAAAGGCAGAATCAGGCTATTCCCCAGGGTGGCA
This sequence comes from Rhinoptilus africanus, assembly GCA_013400135.1. NCBI lineage: Eukaryota > Metazoa > Chordata > Aves > Charadriiformes > Glareolidae > Rhinoptilus > Rhinoptilus africanus. Next base: position 877,268 of record VXBO01009241.1, read on the forward strand.
CAGAGGCAGAGACTGCAGGAGCAACCACCACTGGGCAAGGGCAGGAAGCAGAAAGCTTAGAAGATGACCAAATTCAGGCACGTTTCCACAAGGATTTGCAAACTGGCAAACAGGGTGTCAGGGAACTGAGGAAAAATCCGCTCCACTGGCTTAGCTGGGTCCTTGCCATCTCCCAGAGACAGATCATCAGATTGAACTGGGCCACTCCACAGCGGGGAGGTTCTGAGATGGGTCATCTTGCAAAGCAAGATCCAACCAAGTCCCACCTCAGTAGTCGGTCTCTGGGCAACACCAAGAAACGGGCCTAGAGGAACAGAGTGCATGTGTCACTCATTCCACCCTTCAAGCTTCAATTCGGTGTGGATGATTTAATGACAAGATCGATGAATCCTGATATAGCAGCACTTGAGATAAATGTTGCTTCAAAAGGGCTCTTGTGCGAGTATATGTAGGGAAGAGGAGTTTGGGGGGGGACGGATGACGAATGAGAAACAAAGGAACATCACCAGCTGTTGGAAGCACTGTTCCACCTTTTGTACAAACACACCTTTCTCAGGATGATACTTAAAAACTACCTGCAAAATTATTTCTTTTTTCCAAACCTTCTTGGCATCTGCACAGAAAACGGCTATGGATGCGTACGACACAAAGAGAGTTCCTGTGGAGTTTGTTCAGATGGGCTCCTGCGGCCAGGCAGCCCCGGGTAAGAGGCACCCACAGCAGCTTTCCCAGCCACGCTCGTGTAGGGTAGCGCATCTCCTTCAGCTCCAAGTAGGGGAGCGCTGTGCTCACCACCTTCCTGCGAACCCCGGGTTCTTTGGAGGGATTTACTCTGAGATCCCAGGGATCACGAATCTCGCAGTGCTGCGGACCTACCCCAGGACGTTACAACGGCGAAACCTTATTGCTCTCCAAAGCTACCTGAAAGGAGACTGCAGAGAGGCGGGGGTTGGTCTCATCTCCCAGGTAACAGGCGATAGGACAAGAGGAAACAGCCTCAATTTGTGCCAGGGGAAGTTTAGATTGGATATTAGGAAAAAATTTTTACACAGAAAGCATTATCAAGCATTGGAAGAGGCTGCCCAGGGAAGTGGTGGAATCGTCATCCCTGGAGGTATTGAAAAGATGGGTGGACTCTTAGCGATATGGTTTAGCGGTTTTTTTTACAGTGTTGGGCTGATGGTTGGACTCGATGATCTGAAAGGTCCCTTCCAACCCAGGCAGTTCTACGATTCTACGAAACACCTCCAAGAAGACCGCAAGGGGCTACACCTCCAAAATGCCTCTAGTTACACCGCAACCCGGTCAAGAGGAAAACAATCATCCTGATGCCTCTCGGGACGACGCTGCCAGCAAGAGCTGCACCAGCACGAGCAGCCGGCGGGCGCCCCTGCGGAGGGCTCTGCGCGGAGCAGACCCTGCTCCCCACAAAGCCAAAGCTGAGGCACACCGGCGCATCGTTTGAGCAGGATACCCAATCTAGGACACAGACGCACAGACAACAGCCTCTTCAGGGACCTGATTCCCACAATCACCTAGTTTTTAATTTCCGCATTGACTTTAATTAAAAAAAAAAAAAAATCACACAAAATATTAAGACTCTCCCCCCATCCTTCAGCCAGCTAAAATCACGTAAAAGCTCCCAGCTCTGGCTGGCGCAACGGACAGTATCGCAAAGGGGAGGGAATGTTTGTAAAACGTTTTTAAACTATTCCATTTTAAAGCCGTTTGTGCGCAGCAGCAGTAGGCAGCCTCGGCTGCAGCGAGGAGCCAGCAGGCTGGATCAATCGCCGGGTGGAGGTGGGTGCAGGAAAGCAGGAGCAGCAGAGTGTGGCATTGAGGCTAATAGCTTTGTAGCAATTTATTCAGTGAGAAATACCGCATAGAGCGACACGGGGGTCTGCGCAGAAAGTACGGCAATGCCTGGGAGGGAGACGGTCCCCAACTCCAGAGCGGCAGAGAGCAGAGAGGATCAATAGCAAACACTCCAGGAAAAGCAGGAAACTCTTCTTCCCTTACAAAAAAATAAATAAATGACAATTAATGGATCCAATCAGGCCATCTGCAAAAAAGATAAAAATGTTGTTGATGAAATGTCACATAAAAAAAAAAACCCCAGCAAGATAAAAGCTTCAGCGCTGTCACAGCATCGCTCCTGGTGCAGTCCCTCCTTGCAGGCTGCAGGGGTTTGTGGCCCCGCCACCCCAAAACCAAAATCCTGATGCCAGCAATGGGGACGGGCTCTTCATTTTCCCTACCAATGACAAGAGAAGCCCCACGGAATAATTTCCGACCCCGTCCCCAGCTTGGTCACCCACTGCTGCTTCAGCAGCAAAGCTTTACCTGGAGACACACCACAATGTCCCCTTTCTCCCTGGTGGCCTTCATCCATGCTTTGGATGAATATTTAAGGAATAGAGAAGGAGAGCTAATTTTGGGATAGAACAAAGGGAAATGGCTGTCTGGAACCTGTTTTTGACAAACGAGTAAAAAAATTGTATTTGATCGTTACGCGTGTCCTGCGACGCAAGCTCAAGAGCTCTGGATCTCCTTGCAGACAAAATTTGCTCTGCCGGTGTTTGCAGCCCAAGGATAATGCGATGCTCTTTCCGCATCACACTCTCTCCATGCCCAAGCACATATGGTCTGGCTAAACAAGAAGCCTTGGAAAGGCTGTCAACAAGTCTAGAGGAAGGTGTGCATCTGTGCAGAAGCATATGCATGCCCCAGCACTGCACAGTGAGCCACGAAAAGGACGCTCATGCCCAGAATCCCCCCCAAACCTGCCCGGGTCCAGCAGAACTGCGGTGCAGGAGCAGTGACACCGCTGCCGCCGCTTTCACAACGCCTTCCCCTCGCTCCCTTTGTGCTGCATGACTGGAACCCCATCAGCCCGCCTCCGACGACCCACTTTGCCAGGGTATCTAAAGACGATGCTCCCTCTAAACTCAACCAGCACAGGCTTTCACAGCACTGCCGTTGCTCACCGAATTGTGTCCCTGCTTACGGGTTTGCTTGAAAGTATGTGCTTTACGTTCATCTACGAAAATCTCCCCCATGGTACTAAAAGCAATGGAATAATCGACTATTTCAACTCGCATCCCTTAGAGGATTCTGCAGTTGGAAAA
>VXBO01009241.1:880449-929795 GCA_013400135.1 Rhinoptilus africanus
AAAACCTGGTTGAATTTGATTAAACCTTTGGAATCTCTCCAATATTTCCAGTTATTCCATCTGTAGAAACACTCTACTGGCACTTGGCACATTTATAGCATTAACTGCCTTCTAAATCAGCAGCAGTTCTGCCTAACAATTTGGCATTTGCACATTGCCTTGTAAATTACCCACCTTACATCTCTGGGTACAAGGACCGTCCCCTCCAAAAAGCCTATTAATGCTTTGTACACATTCTTCAGGAAGCAAATATCTTCTTGGGCTTGTCTCTTGACAAAAAGAGGGGGGGAAATGGCATTCAGTGGGCACGGGATTAACACTGTGGCTCATGGTGTTACTATGGCAGTGAAATGAAACCCAATGCAACCAGCTGGTTGCTATACTGCTATTAGAGCCTCTGTTCTGTTTTTGACCTTTCTAGAACTCTCCAAAAGGCATTAATCTATTCAAAAATCCATCCAGGATCTAAACGCGACGCAAGGTGAAGGTGTTGGTGAACGGAGGGCAGAGGGAACAATCACAATTCCGCCGGCGAGGATTTGCTTGCTTTTTTTGTGTGTGTGTGCTACCCGCATCGCCAAGTCAGGAACCAGGCTCGGAACGGCTGCAGCTCCAAATCAAGCCACAAAGCAGCAGGAAACCACTCAGCAATATCAGCAGCGATTTGTGCATTTCTTGGTTGAAAACAAAGAGCAGAGAAGGTCGGCATTATTACCTCCCCGCTTCCAAGTCGCCTCTCTTCTTTTGTCTACCCAAATCGTTGGAGGCAAAAAAACCCTCCTCTTCCCAAACAGCTCCTGGCTCCAAGCTCTTTTGAAAACCTTTTCTCCTTATCTTTATCCACACCTGACCCATTCTTCTTATGCCTCCCCATCGACAAAGTGTAGGAAAATCACTAAATTAAGCGCCCGGCTCGTTCCCTCCTGCAGAACAGCCTTTTCTCCCTCGCCCGCACCTCACTCCCTGCTCTCCGCTACTGAGCTGTGCTCTGGTTACCTGGTCCTCCCCAGCACGGATTTGGTCTCCAGACTGTACAGAGGGAGGAAAAGGCAAAAAAAATATAAAAGGAAGACAAGGACAAGGCAAAAAAGACAAGAAACACATTGAGTTAACTCTTCTCCTCCTGTCTTTTGCTTCTAAAATATGCCTTATTGATTTTTCATACGTATTGCGACCCTGCAGCGTTAGCAATTCGGGTCACCCGAGGACTTTGAGACGGTCACTGTGCCGTGCATCGTGACCACTTGGAATTTGACAGCAAGACAGAGTTCAGAGCTTTGCCCTTAAAACGGGCCGGCCGCAATTGTCAGGGCTGAAAAGGAATTTCCTATTTCTTGTTTTGCAGGCGGAGATCCAACACGCGGAGCTGAGCCGCTCCGATCCTGTCCCACAACGAGAAGTAGTGACTCAAACCGGCTTACTCATTATCATTCTTTTGGAATTAGTGACTTAGTTAATGCTCCCCATGTTAGCATTTAAAAAAAATTGCATTTTTTTTTCCCTGTTCTTTTCTATTCTATACTCCTCCCTCGCTTGGTGTGTTTCTTCTCTTAACTCCAAGGAGGAATGATTTCCCTTGGCTGCAGTTAACTGCGAAGAGCGTCCTGCAGCAGCAGGAAGGACCCACAATCTTCTTTACCTCTTTTTAATCAGTTTATCAGGTGAAGCATTCTATGTCCCATCACGCATCAGCAGCATATTCCCATGGTTGTGGGAGTAAATAGCTTAACCCATCCCTCTGCCCGGGGCTGCCGGGGACTGGGCGTCACTGGGACACCAAAGGATGCTCTTGGCCCCAGAGCTCAGCAGTATGCCCTGGTGCCAGCGTGTCCCTCAAGCCTCCAGCCCTGGGTGAGGAGCAGGGGCTCTTGTAACACACTTGCGACACCCCGGCGCTGCCCCGGCACAGCAGGGCTGGAGCAGGGATCGGGATGGTGGCCGTCAGGCTCGGAGGAGAAGAGAGGAGCTCCCATGGACAGGGCTGCGAGAGCGTGGCAGGCACCGGCCTCCCAGATCAGCAAGAAAACAGACGAGTCTCAACTCTGGGGCTGTTCTGCTCTTGATGAAAATGTCTGCTCCCTCACAAAAGCAAAAAAAAAAACATATTAAAAAAAATATAAATACAGCTCTCCCTGCAGCCAGCGATGCATACTAGATGACTGCCTTCTCAACATGAGAGCAAAAGGGCAAATGAATCACATTACACTCCATGAATAAAACCAGAATCTTAATGCAACAGCGACTTAATGATTTCATTTTCAATGCACTAGACAGTTTGGCCTCATTTGCAGAGGTGCTGAGCACCCCTGAGCCCCACTCCAGCTAATGGGCATGGCAGGCACTTTGCACCTCGGGACTCTCCCCCGAGCCCCCCGGGTGCCCAGGAAATTCCCCCACCGGGCTGGGAAGCTCTCCCTGAGGTGTGCGAAATTAAAAGCTGATAGCAGGGACCAGTCTGGGCCAAAGACCTCAGATCGGCACCCAGATCCGTCCTCGGGATGGTGGGATTAGGGTTTGCAGCTCTGTTCAGACTCTGCTTTTATTTCCCACGTAGTGAAGAGGAACCAAGTCCTGCCCACGATGGCACCCAGGCGGCAACCACGGCGTTGGCCTGTCCCGACTCCGTACATCCCCTCTGCACCAGGCAAAGGAGACGGCAGTATGAAATGGGAAAAAACGGCATTTCCAAACTAACCCCTCAGCAAGGTGCTCACGGAGCAGTTCTGGAACAGCCCATAGTGAAGCAACGTCAGAACGTACCCAAATCCACTGTTGCTGCGTTATCGGCAAGGGGCTTCTGCAGCAACGCAGACCGTGGATAAACTCTGCTCGGGCCCTGCTGGGCTGCCAAAGATGCCGCCTCCCCTTCCTGAGCTTTTTGGGCTCCCTGTTCCCACTTTGTTTCATAAACCTCACTGTTTTCTTTTAAGCATCCTCCTGTGCCGGTCATGTTTCTCGAAGCGGGTCCTGGTGTCACCTCTCGGTGACAGCCAACACACTGGCCGTGCAGGCGGCACGAGCTGCACCCCAGCCTTGGCACCATCCTTCTCGGGAGGAATTAAAAAAAAAATAAAATTGACAATATTCCTATGTCTGCTTGGAAAATACATCCCAGGACAACCTCTCCAAAACAACACCAGTCCTCTGGCAAACAAAAAGAAGTCAAACGCAAACTATTTATTGCCAAACCCTCTTCCTTCGCTGTAAAGTACTGTTTAATTTTATCCCTTAGGCATCTATTATCTCATAGCCCATATTATTTTTCCAGCTATTACTGCTTAATTTTCCCCATCCAAAAAGTACGTACAGACATAAGCCAATTTCCGTCTTGGCATAATTGTTTATGAGAAACAAACAGCTGTTTCGCTGGGGTCCTTACAAATAGATGGTGAATCGATGCTTCCCATCTCTTCATTAGCTTCCCACAAGAAAACCGGCTGCCGTCACGTGTCCTCTGCTGCCGAGCATCATCACCCTCCCCGCCGCAGCCGCTAACGAGCGGGGACCCTCGTTGATCGGGGAGGGGACCTTGCGGAGGCAGGGAGGGAGGAGAAAACGAGGGGGGGGCTCCACTGGAGCCCCTCGTTTACAACCTCACGCTGCGGTGGAAATAAGGGCCTACGCTGAGCGTAAATATTTCTTGTTTTTCTTTAAATAAAAGCTGCTGAATTTTAATCAGGGCTTGAAATAAAAAGTAAAAACCATAGCTAATGGAATATCCTTATCAAAATGCTCGGGCTGCTCCACGTTTCCCATTTCTGGTAGAATTTGTTCGGTTTACCGCTCGTTGGTTTTGTTGGGTTTTGTTACCAGCAGAGCTTCCGCGGGGTCCAGAAGTGTTCTGCAAAATGGTATCACAGCTCGTGTGAGTAAGTATAGGACCCTCTCAAGGTACAAATCCGTACGCCTCCTTTCACGGGGACGGTGGCAATGTCATCGCCTGCGCAGTGGCCAGCGTTGGCCAGTGCAGGAGGGAGCGACCCCACACTCAAGAGAAGTGGAGGTTTGCAGAACAGACCCCAGGAAACAGTCTCTGCTTCCCAGACCATAGCACAGAGCAGACAAAAACCGGCAATCAAGCTTAGAAACTCAGATTTAAAGAACAAAAAAACCCCAAACATTGACGCGATTAAGGAATACGCAAAATTGCAAAATACTGTAAAGGCACAGAAGCAGCCGCCAGAGTTGCTGCCAAGAGCTGCGAAAGACAAGGTGTGTCCATGTGTCCGCACGCCTGACACGGAGAGAAATCTGGTGCCCGTTCTGGTCTACATTCCCGCGAGTATTTTCCATGCACGAGTATGTAATTCAGCCTGGTTCCAGTTCGGGTTAAACATTTGCTGAATCACTGCTGACATTATTTTCCCTTAACACACAGCTATTTAGGGTAGCACTGGGGTACTCGCTGCTTGTGGAGTTTATTTTTCACGTTGCGAAGCACCCGCGTGTCCAAGGGCTCTCCAAGGAGCGGGCACAATGGGATTTGTGATAGCGGAGGGGAAAGGGAAAACATTTCTTAGGGACCAGGTGAGAGCCTGAATGGGCTGGGCACCTGGGTACGAGGCAGGGCATCTCCCACTGTCACCCTGTCTCGGCAGCCAGCCCCCGCTGGGAGGCCTTTGGGGACAGAGCCTACATCGGACACGGGCACGGCAGCAGGGCTTTTCAGCCCAGCTCCTCACGCTAGCCTGCCACGCGCAATGCGAGAGGCATTTCTTCTGCTCCTCCTTCATTTTGGTACTTTATGCATGCTTCCGACAAAAGGCATCGCTAACATTTCTCTTTCTGTCACCTGCCCTGGCTTTAGATGCTCAATTATAAAAAAAAAAAGCTCCAAAAGCAGTCGCAAGCCTCAGTGCTTTGCGACGCTCTCGTCTTGTCCGGTGGGTGTTACCGCAGCAAATAGAAATTGCAAGCAGAGGCCGAACAGCAATGAGTCAGGGAGGCAGAAAGGCGTGAAAACAAAATGAATGGAAAGGCAATAAACCCGCAATATTTCACCACCGGTACTGAGTTCCTGGATAACCTCCATCTATCAGCGTTATCAGCGCCTGGGAGCTCACCGGAGACGTACTTACAGCACGTTACTGACATCGGCAGAGAAGAGGCTGTGCATCACCGTGCCATGGGCTGAGGACACCACCAGCCACTGTAAGGGCAATGGCCATCCACCACCTCCAGCACCCTGAGGCTCTCCTCCAGAACAAAGAGAAAAGCTTTTACTGGCTTCCCAAGTGAAGGAGAGGAGAAAACTGATGGGGCAATCCCAGGCAGCAAGACATCCCGGTCCAGGAAAGGGATTGATCCAGGAAAGGGATCGATCCAGGAAAGGGATCGATGATGGATGCATGAGCTGAAATGCTGTCCTGCTTGGGGAGCCTGTCTGTGAAGGAGGGAAAAGCTCACACATCGATAGGACAAGGGGGAACAGTTTTAAACTGGAAGAGGGGAGATTTAGATGGGATATCAGGAAGAAATTCTTTGCTGTGAGGAGGGTGAGCCCCTGGCCCAGGGTGCCCAGAGAAGCTGTGGCTGCCCCATCCCTGGAGGGGTTCAAGGCCAGGTTGGACAGGGCTTGGAGCAGCCTGGGCTGGTGGGAGGTGTCCCTGCCCAGGGCAGGGGGGGCACTGGGGGGGCTTTAAGGTCCCTTCTAACCCAAACCATTTTACAATTTTGTGATCTCAGATCTGACTCCAGCAGCAAAGCAGGTGTATTGCTTAAGGAATAGAAACTTGAGAAATATGTTTAAAAAAGAAAAAAAATGCTGTAGAACAATTCAAGGAATTGAATTGGGAAAAGGAGGAGACCCTTCTCCAGTCATCCCCCCAAAACCCACCAGTGCCCCATCATTCCGCATTTCTCACGAAGGCACAAAGCCTTGTAATGATGGGTAATCCCCCTTCCTCTGTATCTACAAAGAGATTATAAAAATATTACTAGGAAATGGAGGATGGGGACCACCCCAATCCTTTATTTTCCAGAGCACCAAGTACAAAATACCCTGCCACTCCACTTTCAGAAACAACCACTGATTTTTCAGTCCTGTGCGGAGCAACCTAGACACCAGCCTGCATCTCCTGCCCATCGCGGCTCATCCCTCGACCACCCCCACCGCGGCGGCAGGAGCCCCAGCCACGCTTCCAGTGCGAAAACCAGTCGCGCAGGGGCTTTGCCTGCAAGTCCGGCTCACGGCATTACACAGAGAGCTGGCAGCCCCCCGAAAAAACAGGGCTCTGCATCCCCCCCCCTCAACAACCTATGGCTTGGACACAGGTTGGGGCCAAGTGCCCAGGCTGCGAATAAAAATCACCACTCTTCCCAAAAAGAAGCTAATTCCCCGTTAGCGTTGCAGAGAACTCAGGCAGCCAGCGAGAAGAAAGCTTTTTAAAGAGATATAAAACCAGTATTTTTGTATTGAAACACACGCCACAGATGGTGTAGCAGACGAGGATTAATTCATGAATCATATTTCTTAAATGATACAATCTCTCTTTTCACTTCCATACTTTCCCTTTTTGACTCAGAAGCAGGGATTTAAGATGCCCTTCCCAGATATGAATTTTGCATGAACAAACATTGCAGGAGGGGGGAAAAAAAAAAAAAGCAGTAATAAACCAGAAAGCCCAGATGTTTAAAGCTAAGTTCTCAAATGTAAGCGAATGCATATCCTGTCCATCTACGAAAGAACATGCGTGGAAACGCAATATATGCAGGCACAGATCTGGGACTAGGGTGGGAAAACGCGTTCCCTACCATTTGGAGATTACTAATGCTTCAGCCAGGGTTCTGAATTTCACAAAAGCTGATTTTCTATCTCCTCCTATCTTATTCGCCACCCTCGCAGCAAAAGAAAAGCCTTAAGGCAAACATTTCCACCGAGAGGCCCTCCTCGCTCCGCCGCTCGGGTTTGTCCCTCCTCCAGCCCCCATCAACGCTTCCCTTTGGAAAACCCTGGTGCGGACACCACCAGGTTGGTCTCCAGGAAAAGCTCAGGGAACCCAGAAAACCAAGGGGATTGCAGCAAGCAACAGTAAGCCAAAACATCCTGCACCACGCAAACAGATCAACCGCGGCTCGCTCCCACAGCTGAGGAACGTTTGAAGTGGAAAAAAGAGAAGGAAATGACAAAAGAGCGCTTCCCCAGCAGGAGATGCCAAATTCCCAGCTCCATCTCCACTGGAAAGCTCTTTCAGACCTGCCAAACCCAGGGAAAGCTCACGACTGTGCAGAACCACCGCTCTCACCCAGGCACGAGCGCGGATCGAACCAGGGCGAGAAGAAACAGCACCAGCATTCAAACCTGCCAGCACACCGCCATCCTGGGCACCCTCTCACCCGCCAAAGGTGCTGCTATACCTTTCCTTCATCACCAAATCAGCATTTCAGTCATTCTGTTCACTTTGCACATAAAGCAGCTGTGTAGATCCCTAACAGGTTCTTCATACAGCCTTGCACTTACTACTGTAGCTCTACACACAAAGCTTCAAGTTAGAATAAGGGTGAAAAAAATTACTTACCCTTTAATTATTTCAACCTTTCCCTGCTTTGTGTATGACGTGGGCTTCTCTTTTGGTTACTATTTCCAGATTTGGTCTTTGGGTAGGTGAATGGAAGAGGAGAATGAAAGGAGTTGTATTTGATGACGATGGAGGCTGTAAAATAAAAGAGAAGCACTTTAGCACAGAACAGTCCTCTCTATACATACACATCAGATTAAATTAAATTAAATTAGTGACTCCTACATAACTGCTTCCTACTGTTTTTATGCACACATACAAATATCACAACTGTCAAGGAGAATGCAGCTGTCAGTGATACGGCAGGGGGGGAAAAAAGAGCAATTTCTAAAATGGAAGGAAAAAAAAAAAATCTAGCGTAAGAATCAGCATCTGAAGAGCAGGGAAGGGGGTTGCACTGGGTCGCAGGAGGGCAGGGGGCCATCAGGCAGCTGCCCAGGACACTGGGATGGGGTGGGACCAGATGGGAGCACTGGGAAAGGGATTGAGCAGAGGACAGTGTGGAAGGAGGACGGGTAGCAAAGCTGCAGCAACAAAACCCAACAAACGCTCTTTTCCTCCCCAAAATACTACGTCAGCTCAACTGCTTTTGAGACAGTAAAGGAGGAGCCGAGAGTTTCAGGAAACACACTTCACCCATACCCTATAATGATGAAAGGACTCCTAGCACAGGAAGGAATTAATAATTCGGTTACCGTACCGGCAAGTACCCCCCTAAAAACCAGATTAATCTCCCACCATCTGCTTTAATAGCAAAATTTCTGCTAAGTGGTTTTCCCCTCCACAGACCCACACATCCATGTAAACACACAAACAAACCATTTGGCTTCCCACAGTCCCGGGGTACGCAGCTGCTCGGGGAAGGGCTCGCTGCCTTTGACACGACGCCAAGGCTGAATTCCTGCCATCCCATTTACTCCGACACCTCTCCCCCCATCCGCCCCCTGCCCTGCTCCCCTTGTGGGCTCCTTAGGGCTCATCAGGTGAGGCATCTTGGGTGACCTTCCCTGTGCTGGCTCCCCGAATCACACGGCAGGCTGAGATCCTTAAAATGCAATTTCATTGTAAGTAACCGTAAAAAAGAACAAGCACAAGGGGGATTCTGCCCCTCTGCTCCGCTGGGTGAGACCCCCCTGCAGTGCTGCCCCCAGCGCCAGGGCACCAACAGCAGAAGGAGACGGAGCTGTTGGAGCGGGGCCAGAGGAGGCCCCGGAGATGCTGGGGGGGCTGGAGCCCCTCTGCTGTGGGGCCAGGCTGAGAGAGCTGGGGGGGGTCAGCCTGGAGGAGAGAAGGCTCCGGGGAGACCTTGGAGCCCCTTCCAGTCCCTCAAGGGGCTCCAGGAGAGATGGGAAGGGACTCTGGAGCAGGGAGGGGAGCCATGGGACGAGGGGGAAGGGTTTTACACTGAAAGAGGGGAGATTTAGGTGAGATCTCAGGCACAATTCTCTGCTGTGAGGGGGGTGAGCCCCTGGCCCAGGTTGCCCAGAGAAGCTGTGGCTGCCCCATCCCTGGAGGGGTTCAAGGCCAGGTTGGACGGGGCTTGGAGCAGCCTGGGCTGGTGGGAGGTGTCCCTGCCCAGGGCAGGGGGGGCACTGGGGGGGCTTTAAGGTCCCTTCTAACCCGAACCATTCTACAATTCCACTACTTCCCCATTGTTATTTTTCTCACGACAACTCTCCCATCTTCTGTATGCAACTGGCATCTCCAGCACCATGAGCCCAGCCCAAACACCAAAAGCACCCAAAAAACCCCAGATTTACAAAATGAGTTAGACAATGCCATGCCTCCTAGTGGAAAAAGAAAACAACCCCTGAGTCAAGAACTGTCCTTATTTGGTTGGAAAAGCACAAAGGTCACCGCAAGTAGTATATAAAAATCCACGCTAACATCGAAGAGGTATAAACATAATACTAAATAACCCTTTCTATAACCAGCTCAGTATTTAACACTTGCCCAGTGGCCTTTGATAAATCCTAGGCGCTTTAACAAAGGAAGGAAGCTTTTCACTGCTATTTAGCAGAACGGGTAAAGAAAATCACATGAGAATAAAACTGCTCAAGACATCAAGGACCACGTCAGAAACAAAAAGCCAGGTCTCCTCATCCAGCTCCTCCACTACCGAACGCCCTGGGAGGCTGCTGCATTTAAATAGAAATACTATTGTTAGCCGTAAGCAGCGCAGACTCATTAACATTTATTTTAGTGTTATAAAATATATTTTTAAATACTTGAAGAAATAATCTGGAGGAAGTGCTAAAGCTCTGAGCATATTTTCAATATGCCCCAGCTTTTCCAGAGAGATTTCAGACCTCCTGGAAAGCCACAGACCATCTCAGGGGTTGCAGCGCGGGAGCAGATCCCTCCATCCAACCCAGCACAGCAGTACGTGCCAGTTCCCTGCCCTGGCTTCTCCTCCCAGATCGTTCACTAAGAGGTAAATCTAAAAATGTGAATTACTCATGGACAGCAGAAACCCGAAACTATCATTTCCCACCTGGTTTTAACGTGTGTGGGTGTTTATATGTGAATAACACTTGGAAACGGAGGAACCCGCTGCCTGGAGAGACACCTCCTGGAGGAGCACGCCAGAGGAACCCCTGCCCGCACACACAGCTCCTGCTGGGAGAACTGCACCCAGCCCGAGGTCAGCGCGCAGGTCCTGGCCAGAATGCACCTGATCCCAAGCCCTAACGGAGACAAACCGCGTTTGCCACTTTTAATTAACCCAGCAGAGCAAGAGCAGGAGTGGGGAGAGGAAAGGTAGCCTGTTCCCACCCCAGCGGTGCGGGCAGCAGCCCTCGCTGGTCCCGAAAGCTGTCAGGAGAGGGTTTGGGGGGTGGTTGGGAGGTGGCTGTTCCAGTGGTATCCATAAGGACATCCAGAGAAAAGCACTCTGCGGGAGGACGCTGAGCCATCGGGGCAGCGGAAAGAGTCAATACAGAAACCAGAGGTACACACCGACACATGGAGCACAGCGCCCTATTTCCACCAAACCCAAATGTATGAAGAATACGGAGAAGGCATTATTATATTATACATACACTTTACAAGACAAACTCCAGTTTTCCATATGACCCACCAGCCCTGGGCTGTCTCGGACAAAATAAAATGGGAGGAAGCAAGGAGGGAGAAGAATTATTTTTCTTCTTTTTTCATTATCATAAAAGTTATTGTGGAGTTAACGTTTTACAGGCTCCCCACCATTTCAGAGCAGTCTTTAATCAATGTTTTGGTGTGAGAAAGGAAGACCCAGGACAATTTCCGCAGTTTCAGAGTGGGTTTGGTACATGCCCGCTGCAGTTTGGCATCCCGAGCTCGGGGACGGTGCCTTCCGCAGGACCGACCCACCACCCCGGCAGCTTCACCCCGGGCACGGGGCAGCTGGCGGCGGCACCCCACGGCAGAGCCGGAGGAGCCGATGCTCCAATATTTAGAGCCAGGCTTCTTTTCCCCGGTGCGGAGACAGAGGGACGTGCTCTGGAGCTCAGCCATGGTGGTCCCTGGCACCGTGCAGATGGCAGCGGTTTGGTTACCCGGTGCTAAACGCAATCTGCACAAGCTGCAGCACACACCAAGTTCAAAGTCAAAATGAACATTTGTTCTACAACAAAACACATTGCAAATGATCCTTAACAAATTTTAACTGTTGGTACAGTCAGATAAGAGCACAGTAGCATATATCATACCCTCTTCTTATTGCAAGCTCTGTGCTGCTACACATATGAGTGGCAATGCAGAGAGATCTATATTTTGTATTTCGGTGTAAATTATAGAGCAGCATAATAGACCTGAAGAGGCAGCTCCGCTCTTTCCTGCATCGCTTCCTTCACGTTTTTAAGCCCATTAAATTCCTCCCCATTTAGTTGCTTTATTTTGGTTCCTCGCTGCATAAAATTGTTCCACATTCACCAAGCGGCGAAGCCGAATAAATAATCACAAAACTTGCCCTGCAAAATCTCGGCGAGCTGTTATGTAAAGCAGAGAGGGCATCAGCAGATAGAGACAACTCGGAGGCAACCTGAGGTTTGGTATTCTGTGTCAGCTTGACACACAGGGGAAATAACCCTTTAATCCAGTGCAGTGTATTTCATTTACTGTAGTGTTATCCAGTTCGAAGATGTTATGAAAGGAATCCCCGGAGAGACTTAAGACTTCAAAACCAGCCTGAGTTTGAACTTAATTCCACCGTTGCAAAAGGCTGTAGCCGTGGAAGATGACCTTTTCCGTACCTTGCATGCCAGGAGCCATTCTGCCTCATAATGTCACGCCAAATTAGAATATTCTCTTTTTGTTTTACTCAGGATTTTGTTTTGTCTTTTCTTTTTAATTAAAAGCATCTGCCACTATTAATGAAAAAAAAAAATCAATAACACAAACAGATTAAAAGCGGTGACGTCAAGAGAGATGGGGAGAGTCAAAAAGCCGAGTAATTAACAGGGGGACTTTCACCTCTGAATGTGCTCGTCACCAGAGCCCAGGTCAGGGCTGAACGAGCAGCGTCTCGTTGCTGCTCATAGCCCTGCCAAAACAACGGGATGCTCCTGCCCCACTGCCATGCATGCATGCCCCCAAATACATCCCCCAAATCCCACCAGCAGCGGGAGCTTGGGCGGTCTCTCTCGTCTTCTCCGACAGGGAAGGAGAGGGGGAAAACACCTTTAAAGTGCATCTCAAAGCTGCTCAGGTCTTGCCAAGGTTATCCTGAATAAAAGTTCAGATATATTTTCAAAAAAGACCATCAATCCATGAAGCAGAAGCTGGTGGAACTCCCCGCGACGGCAGGGATGAAGTCGCATGGTCTGATCTTCAACCAACTGCAGGGGCTTCATTGACCAACAAGCATTGTTTAGCAATCCTGGAGGAAGCTAATTAAACAAGCTACGGAAATCCCAGTGAAGGTTGTTCTCTAGCGTTAACCCTATCGATGGGCTTCACTATTTTGAGGTGATCCGCAAAAGGCCAGTTTTCACTCGCTGCATCTTACAACTCCGATTGTGAATGCAATTAAACGTAAATTTATATTTTCCAAAAATATGGTTCCCCCACAAAATACTAAACTAATTACAAAATGCCTTCATAACATGAAATTATTTAGCCTGTTAAAGCGGTACAAACAGCTTTCTTGTATCATTAATAGTTAGAAATGTTCAGTCAGCACAGTTGAAAAAAACGTAAACGAAATATGTCAAGGATACATTGCTTTCTACTCTATTTTTTTTAATGTCTTACTTCATGGTAGATAAGTGAAAAATCTTTTTACCTGACTTAGTGAGAGGCTCATTTACTCATGCAAATTTAAAACCAAGTGTCATAATACAATGAAATTATAAAAACATATCAAAAAGAAGTTAGCAAGTCACTAAATTTAGCTCCTAATGGAGTTCAGCCTGTCTTGTACGGTTGTATGTTAATGGGAAGAGCTACGGCGCGCTGTAAACATCGGAGTGTACGGGGTTTCTGCAGGAAGCCCGGCAGGTTTACAGCCTTCCAACTCGAATTTTGAGGTTATGAGTACACCCAGCAGAAAATAAATCCAAATGCACAGTGAGGATGTCCCCGTTAGCAGCTCTGGGTTCTGTGGAGCCGCTTTGCAAACTCCAGTACCAGTGCAGACCCGGGATGATTTGCAGGTTCGATTCTTAACATGTGTAGGGATTTTTCTAAGTCCGTACAAAATATTACGGCTCACATGGTGAAGTGCTGACTTTGTGGGCTGGAAGATACTTAGCAACTTAAGGCCTTGGCTCTGAATCTGGATAGATCCAAGTAACAAAGTAAAACTGGTGCATCTGAGATAACGGAAGCAAAACACACGCCGTTAGGCAGGAGCTGAATCCTGCATTACAACTTGCTTTTTTTAACTTGCCAGCAGTCCGAGGACAGCACTGACAAGGGGTCGTTATTCTGAGAAACAATCTCTTATTCCAGGAGTCAGGCAAGGAGATGAAAGGGTTAGAAGAGAAGGAAAAGGGAGGGCCATGGTTAAGGTATGACCAGTCCATTGGGTAGACTTCCAATATCCATCAAAACCAAAGCACCAATTCAGTACAGTGGGAAAAAACCACCTCTACAGAGAAATTGGCCTAAGATATAGGGAGGCATTTTCCCAGAGATTATAATGTCCACACACTCGCCCATGAGACCAGGCTCGGGTCTGGGAACCAGCTACGGGACCAACCCGTTTATAGAATCACAGAATGGTTTGGGGTGGAAGGGACCTTAAAGCCCCCCCAGTGCCCCCCCCTGCCCTGGGCAGGGACACCTCCCACCAGCCCAGGCTGCTCCAAGCCCCTTCCAGCCTGGCCTTGAACCCCTCCAGGGATGGGGCAGCCACAGCTTCTCTGGGCAACCTGGGCCAGGGGCTCACCCCCCTCACAGCAAGGAATTTCTTCCTAATATCTCACCTATTCTGCTGAAGCTTGAAACTGGGGCCCAACACCCCACAAAAGGACGAAATTAAGATTCCCTGTGCTTCCTGACCCAGCAGAAAATCGTGAAAATAAGACCCCGTAACAAGAAGAGGTAAGGCACCTAATGGAAAAACATCAAATTGTATTAAGGGCTGTGTTAAAGCTTTACAACATAGTCTCCAGATAGGTCCACTGATACTCCTGAACCCTTATCGATCCACAGGTCAAACCAGAAACAAAAAATATCAATTTTCGAAAACATCTCTTGTTGTGATACAAAAAAACCCCCACCCTGTCCCTACGCACAGGTAAATACAGAGACCTTTCCACGTGAGAAAAAATCCGCCGCAGAGCTATACTGCAACTACAGAATCACTAACCTGTCCCTGTCCTGTAGGCAAGGAATTAGGGAGATGTCCTACATAAATGCTTTAATTAATTTGTGAAATTCTGCACCTTTCTCGGAGGCGTGCGGCATGGCACTTTTTGCTCCCTCAGATTGCCACAGTTCTCAGTTTTATTTTTATCCGGGGTTCGATATGAATCAGGATTTGCAAAAGACAAAACAACACACTGTAATCATCCAGCGTGCCAATTAAACTAAAAGATACCCTGGAAATTGAAATTAAATGCCATATCTATGAAAAGAAACAGACAGCTTCCTCAGAAACAACAAAAAAGCCCCTATTACAGGAACACGACTGTGTCAGTCCAAAATCGTAGCCCAGGCAGTTACACAACTTACTATCATCCTCCACATCTGCATACTATAGATCTTCATCAAATTGTGTATGTTTTTGCACATTTATCATCAAGATTTATTGAAGTTGATTCCATAAATTTCATTTAGTTGTTCACCGCTGCTATTTGTTTCCAAGGCAACAAATGCACTTTGCCCAAGCTGCACAGTAAACCCTGATTGTTCGGAATTTGGGGGTCCCTGCCCCTTGTCCTGCACCTCCCAACGCAAACAGCGCTGGCAATAATTAGCAACAGATTTGGTGGGCATTTACAAAAAATAAAAAAATTTTTAAAAATAATCCATTCTATGGAAGAAAAATGCAAAACTAAGCAGGCAGACAGTGGGCTGCTGGCAGGGAGATAGGATTCATGCAAAGCCCCCTCTCCTATCTCATTTACACCTCGGATGGCTGGAGGTTGAGAAATCCATTCGCGGGTTCAGGAGGAGTCGGAAGGCTCTTTCTGCAAAAAATAATGATAAGAAAGTAGTCTTCTCATTGTAGTGGTTGCAAAAGGGACAACTACAATAGGAAGGGAAACAGAAAAGCAGAGGGATTACAAACATCGTGCACGGGCCTCCATCTCCCCCCCGGGCAGCATCCGATGGCTCTGCCTCTGCGGGCACCGGGAGCAAGAGCACCAGGCACGGAAAACTTGCAGGCAACTTTCACAGAAACACAGAATGGTTCAGGTTGAAAGGGACCTTAAAGCCCCCCCCCCCCGCCCTGGGCAGGGACACCTCCCACCAGCCCAGGCTGCTCCAAGCCCCGTCCAACCTGGCCTTGAACCCCTCCAGGGATGGGGCAGCCACAGCTTCTCTGGGCAACCTGGGCCAGGGGCTCACCCCCCTCACAGCAAAGAATTTCTTCCTCAGATCTCACCTAAATCTCCCCTCTTTCCATTTAAAGCTATCAGGTCTTGTCCTATCACTACATGCCATTGTAGAAAGTCCCTCCCCAGCTTTCTTGTAGGCCCCCTTTAGGCACTGGAAGGGGCTCTAAGGTTTCCCCAGTCTTCTGCAGGCTGAACATCTCCAACTCTCAGCCTTGGAAGAGTTCAGCTCAGAACAGGAAAAACTCAGTCTGAACTGTGATAGCGTAACCTCCTTATTTCACTTTTCAGCAGCGGGACTGCAGGAGGTTGGCCAAGTCCAGGCACTAACTCAGAGCAAGAGTCATTGCCCAATTTCACGCTATTCAAAAAGTGGCATCAAAGCTGCCCCATCCACGCTCAGGAGCCACATGGGAGCACCTCTCCCTCTGCAGCTGCTCCACCACGTCCACACAGGATCCCTAAAACATCTCTTCAATAAAGGGCAGAAAAAGAAGAGCCCACAACTGCAGGAAGACAAGAATCAAACGTGAGAGACGGAGCTAAAACACGCTCTGCGCTCCCAGAGTCTCCTCTGGGGAAAAGCCTTGCGCAAAAAGCCATTACTTCAGCATTTCTAAAAACAAAACCAATCTCCTACGCGATGCTGGTATTTTAATGGGACACAACGTTTTGTGAAAGACAATGCAGTTATTTTTGTTTATCTGTCATAAGCAAATATCCGTGACCGCAAAACCGCCATGTAAGAGGTGGCCAACAAACTCAGCACACTGATGCCAGCCAGCATAGACCAAACTGGAAACTTCACGGCATCAATCAGGGAAACCCACATTCACCTTCCAAACCCAGTCACAGGCACACGGCGTAACTGCAGCGACCGCAGAGGAGCCAGCCCCAGCTCACCCAGTGCACAGGAACCTGCAATCTTTTCCCTTTTCCCCTTTATTTTAAAAAAAATCGCTCTCAAACTCTCTTTGTTGGATAGCACATTCCCTCGGATTCACGCATTATTCCCAGAGTGATCAACAAAGGCAGCATCCCTGATGACAAAAGCCACTAGTTTTGCCGCTTTCAGCCTCAGAAATGTTAAAAGACTGTTTGCTTTGTAAGTGCAAGCCCACGTTTAAGAGGAATAAAGAATTTGCTCGAGCAGGCTGGATCAATGAGGCAGCGAGCCACGCACGCCGCCTCCAGCAGGGCGGTTGGGTCCAGCGCTCCTGGAAACAATAAAATAACCTTACGCTGATCAACCGTGCAATGCGGGAAATGGGGAAAAAACTTACTCCTGACCCTTGATGCAACGAGCTACCTCTTCAGCTGTATGAACTGGGTGCTGTTATTAAGGCGATTATTATCAGGCATAACCATCCCCTTCTCCCCTTCATTGCCATGACTGGCACGTGAGATGCAAACCTGGCTTTCAGAGCCGCGACACTGGTACGACGGATGGAAATGGAAGAGCATCACCTCCAGTTCAGCAGCAGGGAAGAAGAGCCCTCTCGCTGCCACGTTACAAGGATGGAACAGGGTGACAGCGTGACGATCAGCAGCTACGTGCCCAGCAGCACCCGGGCATAGTCACCATCACGGGCAGAGATGCTACCAGGGGTTAACAACGGCCACTAGACACAACCTCGGTCCTCTGATAGCAGCCAACAAAACCCACCCTGCAAACACCATCATCTCTTCCAACAGGAGAGGAAGGTACGCTGCTCATCAGGCACCGAAGTGACAAAGCGCATTGACTCTCCCAATTAGAGGAGCGCTCGGTGCTCAGCCTCACCCCTTCACTCGTCGCTGCGGCCTCCGCTGTTTACGTGAGCGTGAAAAAATAACACGTTCCAATGGCAGCTTCTCGTTGTACACTACAATAAACGACAAGCAACGCAGAGGTCGCAGCCCACAAATAGCCCCCTTCTTTCAGCAACGGCATTGGAAACCTGCGGTCCTGCACTCGGCCAACGGCTGGAGAACATTCCCGTGCCGCTGAAAACATTGAATATAAAAAAATTCTCCAGCCAGCAGCACAAAAGCAGGGAGAGGGTATAAATAGCATTTGAAGAAGATGTATAAATAGCTATAGGTAACATTTGTGTGCTATAAAAATCCTCCATTTTTGGCCCGGCTTTCCTTTCCCAGTGCTTTGCCTGTGCTTTGGAGGCTAGCTTCCCTTTCCCTTCCAGCCGGCACATCGGGGAGAGGGCAGGGACTCCTCCAAATCCCCTACTGCACCCTCGGAAGGATGGCAGGCGAGTGCATTTCCCCTGCCAGCTGTTTGAAAGAGGCTGGTGTAACCAAAAATGGGATACATTGGGCTAGATCCTTCTGGGGGATACAGGCGTGGGGCAAAGAGGGGCTGGAGGGGGGCTGTGATTTAATATGTCTTCCTCAGACATAAAAACAAGCTACTACGCGCATGCACACGGGTGCACGCACGTCTCACGTTCGCTCTCTCTCTCCAAAACAAATACTATCTGCCCTCTGAAGTAAGAATCGCGAGCTGCCAGCCTCCGAGCTGGGTGAAAACACATCGAGGAGCGCAGCCGGTGCGTGTGCATGTGACACAGGCATCTGCATATCACGCCACCCCTCTGCCTCCCTCCCTCCCTCCCTCCTGCTCGTCGGGCCCATTCTTACCAACCAGCAGAGGATAAAAATGCTCTTAAAAAGACCTAATTTTCCTCCCCGGCTATTTGTCGGCAATGCAGCCCACGGGCTGGCGCAGCCAAAGGAGTGCTCCCCGCTCACAGAGGGAATTTCACACACAGGGAGAGTCTTGGCTCGGCAAGGCTGTCCCCTCTCCTCCGCCGCAGCATCCCCAAAGATGCTCCAAGCCCAGCCCCATCCCTCTCAACATCTCCCCCCCTGGTTCTCCCTGAGACGAAGCAGTGTCCTGGCACATCCGTCCAGCCACAATCTTGCCTCATATCCCTCTAAAAATCCCTAAGGAGGGCACGGCGAGGCCAGGGAGGGAGCAGACCCCCTCCTGCGCCGCCTCCCCCAGCACGCCGGGAAGCGGGGATGCAGAACAAGGCTCGGCGATGAGCGCTGGCAAAGCTCGCTTACCACCCGGTGAGCAGCTCCCCGTGGCGTGCAGGTGGCTCCTTTGATTCCTGATTATTTGTCAGCCTTGCTTCGGGCTTGGCGCCGAGCCGAGGCCAAACTTTGCAGCGAGGGGGTCACCCCACCAAACAGCCTCTCCAAATGGTCTCTGGGAGCTGGTGCGCCCGCGGGAAAGGGACGTGCAGCCCGCGCCTGCGCCCCGGATCGCCCGGCGGTGGATGAGACCCGCTGTCCCAACTGCCCTTCCAGCGAGGGGGCCTCGCCAGCGTTTATCGAATGGTGCCCGAGCAAAAACCTCACACCGCAAGGAGAGCTTCAGACTGGAGCCATTAGAAAAACTCCCGTTGAAAAAACTTGTGTTCAAAACCACTAATTTTTCAAGGCCAAAACGTTGTATGGGAATACACCAGTTTTAGCAGGAATCTCCCCAGGAATGTCTTCTAAACCCAAGAGGCCCAGAGCAGCTCACAGCACCATCTCCCAGCCAAGGAGACCTGGGTCCAATCCCCTGCTGTGTCCAGCTCCAACCCAGCATCACCTCTCCAGGGGCACGGTGCATGGAGCAAAACCAGTGGGGAAAAAACATTCATGGACCAAGAAAGACACAAGTGCACGGAGAATCCACGGCAGAGCAGCAAGCTCTCGGTACAGGCAGGTAACAGCAGCTACCCCGGTCCCATGCTGGAGAAAGCTGGAGAGCACAAGACTCCGCTGGGGAATTTCAGCATCCTCCAGCTTGGCACAGAGGCAGCTGGTTAGTTTGGCCTTTTTATTTCCTTAGCACAAACCCTGCTTTAATTCCCCCAGCATTTCAGGCACACGTGTTTCTGAATCTGGGTTTGGCCCTTCTGCCGAAGCTCCGTGCGTGCACGAGCGTCTGTACACAGCCGGGACTATTCATACTTGTGGGAGAATGGAGGAGCTAATTCAAGGCTTTGGCGAGATGAAAGGAAAAACCTTAATTAAAATAAGTTTTAAAACCCATCAAGATTTTTTTTTTCTTTATCTTATTCAGATTAGCAGCCATCCTAAGATTACACTCTGAATCTAAATGTACTGCTTCTCTTCAGACGCTGTGGGCTTTGCACACAAACCCCTTAAGACACCAACACCCATGCCAACCTCATAAAATAAAAACGGGGGGAAAGTACATCTGACAGTAACTAAAATGACGTAGACTTCCTCAAAGAATGATGTTATTTTGTGAAAAACTTCCTTCCCCCTGTCCCAGCTCAGAACAAGTCCTCCTGGAAGCAAACCACTACTAACGTAGGGTCTAAGCCGGGGAATGGGCTGGTTCCCACCATGGGTTTGCACAATAAGGACATTTCCCTGCAGACACCGAGAGGAGCCACTTTGAGCAGCTCTGACCATCCTCCTGGGCCAGCCTCCAGGCCCAAGTCCTCATCCTTGCCTTAGGGAACCTCAACCCAGGGCAAAAGCAGGGGTGGGACAAGGATACATTTCCACGGCAGGCTGGTTTTTAAAGCAAATCCCTAAATAAGAGCCATTGAAGCTTTTTACATGTTTGCAACACTCATCCCGACAGAGATGGGATAATGAGTGATCAACATGAGTTGATCGAGGAGTGAGTGCAGGATAAATGCAATTTATCATCACGGTCCCCCAGCCCGTGACTTGGCTTCCACCACTGCCGTACGTAAACCCCAGGCACCCTCCGGCACCTTCTGCAGGGAGTTTTTTTGAGCAACATATGGAGAGTTACAGCCACGGTCTCACACAAACGCATTTTTACAACGAAGAGCAAGCACAGAGAGGGAGAGTCTTCTTCCCATGATTCCAACGAAAAAAAATTACATTAAACATAGGGAAAATCCTTCCTGCTCAGAGGTTTCTCCAAGCAACATCCGTCCTTACCTCCTAGTCAACTAACCCTCCCCAGCCCTAGGGCACAGAACGGGATTTGGACCGGGGGCTGCAAACACAGCCCTTCCAGCCCTGGTGCAGCCGGGTTTGCTGCTACACACAGCGATGCAGGGAGGAGGACATAAACACGGCGTTTTCTGAGCAAACCGGGCCGTTTGACAGATTGTTGTTCTCCAGCCCGCGGCAGTCCGAGCGGGCGCACTGTCTGTACTGCATACCAGGGACCGGTAGCTTGCTACTGAGTTTTCTTTAAGAAAAAAGAAGAACCAAATCAATTTCTTGGGAGGATAAACTTGCGGCTAAAGGGAAAAACTACAATTACACTTTTCAGCCATGAAAAGTAAATCAGATGGTGCTGAAATCCCAGCAGAAAACACAGATTAATTAAAGTCTGCACTTTCTAAATCTGTTATTCAACTAAACACAGCTGTTAAAAAAATGATGCCTTTGCTGTAATTTTCATGTACATTCATACCACTGAAATACAGTGAAAAAACATTATTAAGTGCGTTCAGTTAGCTGCTGAAGTTGTACAGGAAAAGAAAGCGCGCATATATGCCTAATTATGCCAAGGATTGTTTTATTTAAAAGAAGAAATGTTACTTGGGAGCTCAAATGCCCGCCAAGGAAGGGATCAAATTTTTTACGACGGGGTGAGAGCGGGATGGGAACCTCAAGGTGAGGGGAGCTCAGGGCAGTCCCTCCTCCTGCATCACCGGTCCGTGCCCACGGCACGCGCCATCCATCAGCCCGATCCCGACGCTCCTTCTGGTGCAAAACCACTTGTACTTCCAAGTGCTTTTGGCCATCTGTCCGTCACAGGCAGCTCTTCCCAATTTCACTGATTTCGTTAACCCTAATATATTTTAAGATCTCACACAGAATAAAAAAACCCACATAAACCGTTCCTTTACAGACCCTCATCTAAAACCCGCCAAGGTGAAGAGAGGCTCCTGCTGAACCCTGCTAGCTTCGGATCGAGCTCTGCTTCCACGGGGAGCCAATTTACTCATCAGGAGAGAGCACAGCGACTGACGCTGCGCTCGGCACCGGGGAGATGGTACCAGAGACAGAATCGGGTCCCTCCGCACGCCCCGACCCCCCCGGGCTCGGCGGGGGGCTCTGCGCAGGGTGTGTAAGGCTGGCAGAGCACAGCTACCACTGACACCCCGTCAGCTGGGGAAAAACACGACATGCCTGAAACAAAAGCTTTCCTTCGCTTCTCTCTCCCCCCCCCGACTCTTCTCTCCAAGTCTACATCAGCGATCAAAGTGGAGAGCTCCTTGCTCTGTCACAGAGGGAAGCAAAATTGCCGTGATTTGAATGCAACCTAAAAGGCACTCTGCAATTCAACTCAATCAGTATAAACTTACTTCCCAGCCCTGACGCAGCTGTTCCTCCCCTATGGAAGAGAAAATAATACTTGAACCTTGCCTCCTCTGCAAGGGGGAGAAGGCTTGGGAGAGGCCCTCACTGCCTCTCAATCCTTCCGAAATCATTTCAGCTTAAAATATAATTAGCATCATCTAATACAGTAATATACTAATATTGGCAATAGCTCCCTGTCTTAATATCAGCCTGTAAAGCCTCTCAGGATGTGGACTTGCCATCGCTGCAGTCAATGGCAAGATGCCGACAATGCCACTGCCACAGGCTCGAGGTACCCACATGGGGGAGGACTCGGACCCACGACCTCGGAGCAGGGAAAAGCCGCCCAGCAAACGCCAGCACCTGGATTTGGAGTGCTGAACCACAGGATCCCTACGAGACAGCATCCACAGGCTTAGCTGGTCATCCCGTGACGATCCATCACAACATCTGGAAATGCAGCTACAATGAAGCAGAACGAGTCCTTACTTGCATTTAACCTGCAGTAAAAATCACTAAAAATTCACGCCTCTCCATCGTTTTCTTTTTGAGGAAAGCAGATTTGGATGGTAAAAAATACCTTCAGATTTGGGGAGGCTGTAAAAAAGTGCTCTCAGGTCCAAGGAGACCCCTGAGCAGTCCTCAGTCAGCTACACGTAACAAGAAACGTGTGGAATAAACTGGTCTAAGCAACCACTCCGCAACTTCACAGAAAAAGACACTTCTCAGCAGGTTTTATTGTCGCTGGCTTCTCCATAAAACACCTCACTGCATCTATTTACTATTACTCCTCTACCTAATCTACACAACCATATCAAGCACGCACCTTTCGCAAGTTCCTGAAACATGATCAACTAGAAGAAAAAACAATTAAAACCAAGGAGGTATCGGTAAAAATGAGGAGTTATATTTTTTTCAAGGATGAGCAAGATGCACTGGTAGCAAAGTACTTCCTATAATCTTCCATTACAGGGCGAAGGTTTTAATAAAAAGAAATAAAAAGAGCTCACATTTTGATCTTTTCCCAGAGCTAGACATGGTTTAATTAGCTTGATCTCATTATGTAAACTGGAGAGGAAAAAAGAACACCATTAAAGCAATATCCCACTGGCAAATGAGACAACCTTGACATCAACTAAGATATTTTCTTGGAAAAGTCTCCCCTGCCTGTGATGCAGCTTCCATACCTTCTCCTCATCACCAGGTCTTCATCGTCCCACCTCTTCCAGCTGCCCGGCTCAATTCAGCAGCATTTCCTGGTTTCTGCTCCCCCACAAGCAGCCTGGATAATGCCAGCAGTAAAAAAATGAAGCTAGATGTTGACTCGGGTCCATTTAGCCCCAGATTATTCGGCGTATTCTTTGGAAAAGATCAACTGGAACTAAACACTGCTATAATATACTCCATCTGTTAAAGTACATACTTTTGTAATAACACATTTAGAATTCAATAAGAAAAGCAAGAATTACAAACAAGGTGTCCATAATGAGCCTCAATATAATTATTAAACCAGATAAAGTAGGCCTGGTTTTCAATACAAGAAAGTTATTTGTACCTTAATGATAATGAAATGTAAAAAGCATCTGTAATTTCCGCTGAAATGTATTGCAGAAAGTCAACTTAGTGCACGTCACTTTGTTAAGACTATTCTTATTATTGTGTTTGCAATGACAGCAAAATGCTTCTTAGTTCCAACTCCTGGGATATATAAAAATATGATTAGAGCACTATAACAATACAACAATGGATTAATTTGCCCAACCATTACATTTGGATCTGACAGACTTTTATAATTTATTTTACCAACTGAAAGGTGGTTATTTTGGGATCCTGGCTCATAACAAAGTAGTTCAGTGCAGCATTTTGAAATTTTATTTTTTGTTTTATACCAGCACTGCAAGGTCTCGCCTGTTTGCCCGTCACCCTGAGCTGTTGTGCGAGCCCTCTGCCATGCCTTACCCTCCGATTTCACTTGGGCTGCTCCAGAGCCGGTGTTGCCTACTCAAAAGGGCATCACACATCCCACAGCCTGCAGAACAACAAGGTAGCGGTGATTTATCCGGTAAAACCAACACCCAAGTAAAAGAAAGCGACTTTTTTGGGGGGGGGGATGCTTAACAATATTACCTACATCAGGAAAGGAGAGCGTAAAGAACTAATCAGTGTCGAACAGTGCAGCTAACAAACGTAGACCAAAAGGTGTTGAGAAATCTGGCCTGAAGGGCAGATGATATAAAGGAAAATAATTAATACCTCATCTGCTGAGTATCAGTGGGAGCCATGCTCTACAACTGCAAGATTAGCATGGAATAATCACAGATTATTAGCAAATTCACGCGCTCACTCTCAAGCTCAATCAATGCCGTTTAGAAGGGGGTGGAAGTTGCCATTTTGGCCCAAAGTGGGGACCAGAACTGAGGGGTTTTTAACAAAGAAAAAGCCTCTGGGACCTCAATTACGGTGCTACTCAAAAGGAAGCTGGTGTCTTCTCATGCAGATGGAGGAACAGCCCAACAATCAGAAATAAAGACTAAACCAGGAACGCGGAACCGGTGCAATGTCGCACACAGAGGATCGAACAGACCTGCCGGTGCCCTCCTCTTGCTATCACTGTCATCACAGTTCGGTTTGATTAGACCCCAATTTCACTTGTTAAAGGAAAACCTCATTCCAGACTCTTTTTCCCCATCCTGTCTGTTCTTCTGACGACCCCCTCTCTTCCATTTACTCCTCTGCTGCTTCCTTCCAGGTGCCCTGGCTGCTGGACCCGAAGACAACCCTGCGCTGAGCATCTCTCCCAGGAGAACATCCCCACGCTGCCCTTATATCTGCACAACCACACGCAGACACACAAACACATCCTTGGCCAAATACCGAAGAGTAGGCAGGACCTAGTTTACAGTGGAGCTAAAAGAAAAGCATTCCAGCAGGATTTCAGGAGGTAAGCCATGTATTTCAGGACCACCACCAATGAACCACACACGGGTGGTGCAAGCCAGCTCTCCTGCCATCAGCCTGGTCATTAGGAGCACAGGTCTAACCCATGGAGACCCAAAGGCAAAAAGGACTTCTCCAACTGGTCTAAATCCATGACAGAGGAGGCCCAATATTATGGAGGAGACCATCTTCTGCAGGAACTACTTGATGGTTTGATGACATTATGGGAAAAATAAATATAAGCACTACATTTCCATGAGTCAAGTCTATATCCTCAGTTTTATACTCTTGTACTTGTTTTGTACTCTTTGTACTACACCATAAAATTACAGAATCACAGAATNACTGGCAGCCTCGCCACCAGAAAAGTAAAGACTTTGACATCTGACATTCGCTGTCCTCTCCCCAGCCCCTCGAACCACACCGTTTCTTCTCATCTACCCCAAACACACCACACGCACCCCAAGATCATGGCACTGCCTGGGTTAACACAGAGAGAAATTAATGCAATGTTCCTTTTCATTGCAGTGGCAAGGCAGAGAAAAGCAAGTGCAAAGGGATGCTTTACTTGCTCACTCTCTGGTTTGAGCCAACACAGACTGTCATGCCGTAACCCAAGAGGCACGGCACACTGACACCGTAAAAACCGCGAGCTAATGTAGGCCTGCCACGGAGGTAACCCATCACATACCGGTAACACAACTACTTCATTTCTGGATCATTGTTTCACTAATATCCTCAGCTTTTAGGCAATGAGACTTATTATGTAGCAAATTGCCCAAATCTTGTGACAGACTTTTTTTTTCCCCCTAAAGGAGATTTTAAGGGAGCAAGAAATTTATCTTAATTTTTCTGCATAACTCTAGTTATTTTGCAATTAACTTTTCTGCTTATATGTCAGTTTTACAAAAGTGAATTTGGCCAAGTCTAATATGCCACATGACCTTTTTCACTTGAAAGGCGAGTAAGACAGATCAAAATCATCCAAGTTAGTTCCAGAAAAGAGGAAAACCAATGACGGGGCCAGGCTTCGTGACACAGCTGTTAAAAAGTGTCTGTGAAGTTTTCTGAATGGTCTCATGCTCCAAGTTTTAAAACAAAGTCATACTAAAAAAGCCCATAAAGGATCTATTCCCGATTTCCTTCCCCAGAGAGTTTGGGGCAGAAGCTGCTGGGCGAGGATTACAACCAGGACGAGCAATTGGCATCTCAAAATGGGCACTAGGCAAGGAGGACAGAGCTAAAAAACCCTTGAATTTTCAGATGTTTCGAGCAGTCTGAAATACTGTGGCTTGGATCTACTTGGAGGATTTCATAAGGGGTTTGTCCCTTCCCCAGCCTGCAGTAAGACGGATTTATAAGCTAGGTAGTGGGATAGCATGGATTTTGGAAAGGAAGAGGAGGACAAAACACAAGCGCAGGCATATGTGCATACAGAGTCATCTTAAAACTATTCCTGCCCTGCTTTCCACATGAAATCATATGAGCTTCCCATTCATTACTATCAGTGCTCTTGCTGAATTTGGATGATTGCCCAACTGCTACCGTCGCCATCAATCCAAACCATCAGAGGGGTGATTCATCCGATGCCTTGACAGGTCAGGAGGTGGGCTAAGGAGGGCGAGGGGAACCCGAAAAACCAAATACAGCCAGTGTTGGAGTCCTCCCGTGTCCTCCCCAGCCACCGCCGCAGCAGGAGCCACCAAAGCAGGCACGCTTCGAGCCACACTGCGCCCGCACACTCACTGCATTACGGAAGGACGGCGGCAGCAAACGCAGCTTTACCTGTATTTTCTTTGTCCGCACCGCAGGAGCTAATCGTCATAATGGAGCAAAACTGTATTTCCATACCGGCAAAGCTCTTCCACATAGATGCCGTTTAAGTCTTGTTTATGTGGTGCTCACTCATCCAAAGAGTTAGCAACTAGAGAACAAGAGGGGCTTTGTACCTCCATGCTCTGCTATGTTAAAAATTGATTTAGCATAATGGTTTCAAAGAGATTAAAATCCAATTTTGTAAATCAAAGCAGGAACTGTACTGAGTCACTTCTACAGCAGCAGAAAAGAACCTGCTGTATTCTGAAAACGGCAGTTGCAGCCCTGATCCTCTATTAATGTGGAGAAAGTAATTAACCAATCAAAACCACAGTTTAATAAGCTGTATTTTACTGTATGCATCTGCTCTTTATCCTCACATCAATAACAAGATGGGATTTTCATCTGGAGAAGAAACGGCAGCATCTGGGTGAGCCACGGCTTCTCAGGTAGCATCGTCCAGCTGATCTGCTCAGCGCGGAAGGGCTATTGATGGCAAAACCCACAGGAGATCCTGTCTCCTCCACGTATTTATCATCATTCGGGATTCAGCTTTGCATTATTCTGGTTCTATAAATTGTTTTAGCCTTAAAGATCATTAAAACAAACGAACAAAACACCACAAACCAACAAACCACAACTGGGTAAAATAAGATAAATGGAGATAAAACAAATGGGCTCTGCAGATGTCCTAAGAACTCCAACATACAAACTATCTCCTTCAAGGAAAACACATTCCCTTTAATATCCTGGATGTGCAGATATAACTGTAAAGAAAAAAATCCACACGTTCAGAATCATTTATAGTAAGTATCTTTGATGGGCATGGCATCTTTTGAAGAAAAACGCAGACATACTTAGCAGGGCCTGATGCGCACCACGCAGCACGGAGACGTCGTGTGATGCAGACAACCCAGGACTCATTAGATCCTTTAAACAAATTTCGCATCATTTCTTACAAGCAGTACAGAAATCATATCACTAATTCGCATATGAAAAAGCAATCTGAGCTTTAAAGAACACCTGACGCTTTACACGGGCACGTAAGAAACCGTGGATATCCAAGCTCATGTATTTACATAGATGAAGTGGAGTTTGGGGGTTTTTTTAATTTTTTTTTTTTCTTTTAGAGGGAGGATATTGGCATTTTCCCATGCAAAAGTTAGCCCTGGTTATGCTACTTATTTCTCACCAAAATCAAGAAGATCTCTGTGCTACTACATGGAAACTTTCTACATCTATCAGCATTCTCCAGTCTTACAAAATCTATTCTACAAAGTTCCCGGGACACATTTAGGGAGGTTTGGAGTCACGGAAATGGGAGACGAGGAGGAAGCCCTCATGCCACAGCCATTATCCCAATGAATTTTTCAGAGCTGGGAGCAAGTAGTCACAAATTTCCCATTAAGAAGAGTGAGATTAAAGAAATTCACGTAGAGAAGGGCGCAGGCGGGCACTGGCGGGGAGGCAGAGTCAGATCCACGCCGTGCCGCAGGATGCAAAACCTGGAAGGTCCCTGGGCCAAGCCCAGATCTGAGACACTTGAAACAAAGCAGGTGACATTCATCACTCATCAACGCCTTCTCTTTTATTTGGCAGGCACTCGAAGCCTCCACGGCAGTGTGCTGCAGAGGTAGGCACCAGGCACTGCTGGCCAAGCACCCTCCTAACCCACATGGAAAGTCCTCCTTTCTCCTCGGCTGCCCAAAGCAGGGTGTCCCAGCACCACGGTGGCTCTGCTGCCACCCCAGGGAAGGAGACCACCAGGCTCCGCAGGGACAGGTCTCCCAAGCGCAGCAGCTTTGCCAGCCCTGCCAGTGAGCAGGCATGTGTCACCAGAGCCCGTCTCCAGGAGGATGGGATGTGTCCTGACGTGGCTCAGCTTGAGATGAAGAAGGGGAAAAGGAAGGAAGAAGTTTTCCTTCTTCTCCCACTGGTGTGTGAACCAAATACAAACATCCCTTAATTAGTAACACCTTCCAAATACCCCACAGCTGCAGTTTTGATGAGTATTTCATCTAATCCAGCAATTCTCTGCATAAAAAGCAACCACCTTAGCCACACTTGAATAATTACGATTGAGGTGGATTTCTGTTGGTGCTGAGCTAAATCATGATGCTTCGAGCAGCCTGTCGTAGCGAGACAGCAGGCATGCCACCAGGGGACAGAGAAGACCTGCCTCAGCTCCAGCTAGGGTCTCCAGCCTAATTCCAGAATTTAACAACCAGAGGAGAACTTGCATAATGACGCTGGTACAGCCAGCAAAAACCCAATGTTCCTCCATCTTATTTTTTCCCTGGAAAATGATGAGAAACGCTTTGGAAATGCTGCCTCAACTTGCATCCATCTCTCTCTCTATATCATCATCAAGAACCTCCACCACACAGCAGCAGCTCTCACCCCGCCAGTTTTTAGTCCTGTTGCTTTTATCTCAAATGAAGTTACAAGTGAAATGGTGGGCTATTATTTCGTGAAGAAAATGATCTTCCACCGAGAACCGACGGGCTTTCCCAGCTTCCGTGCCTGCAGGATGGAACCCTTCTGGGAGCCACTGGTTGCCACAGACCCAGGACACCCCTGGGATCCTGGCCCACCGCTGCTCAGGGATGAGGACCCAGGGAAAAGGTAAAGTACCGAGAGACGGCCTGGAGCAAAAAATGTTATGCAAATGAGAAAAATGAATATTTAAATAAAACATTTATTAAGAAAAGATTAACTCTGTCAATCAATACTCACTTTTGTTTTCCCGTGCGCACGTTTGGAGGGGCTGCACAATAACCAGTTTCAGTTTTCCCAGGGTATATTTAGTTCTGTATTTAGAAGTGCAGCTTCCTGTAAGGTTATGGTTTTTTTTAAATGAAGTGCATTTCCTTGTGCAAAGGAGAACAAATTGCTACTTAAACTTTCTTCTATTGTCTATTTGCCTGCAATTTCCACCTCATTTACAGCCTTTTTGTGTCTGCCCTTTTGTTTAGTTTTACCTTTGACATTCTCTTAATTTCTCTTCAGAGATACCTGACACCTTTACATTAAACTCACAATACAATAATACAGGAGTTTTTGGAGAAAAGCTG
Organism: Rhinoptilus africanus; assembly: GCA_013400135.1. Lineage (NCBI taxonomy): Eukaryota > Metazoa > Chordata > Aves > Charadriiformes > Glareolidae > Rhinoptilus > Rhinoptilus africanus. Next base: position 910,093 of record VXBO01009241.1, read on the forward strand.
CTCAAAAGCAGCAGCTCCCAGCCAGGCTGAGCGCCCTGACGTCTGCCAGAAGGTGCAGGTTTGAAAATCATTTCTCAGCTGCAAAGAAAATTCGGAATCGTTTTGAAAATGATTTTTCAGCTCCGAAGTTCGGAGGAGAGCATGGAGCACTGGCTCCCACACGTGCGGGACCTGCGGATGCTCCCGGTTACGGCACATAAACCGAGATCCCGCGCAACATTTACCTTTCCTTTGTACCCATGTGTTCTCAAATAAAACAGGAATAAACCGCTGAGCCGCTTCAATAGCCAGGCTGGATGCGAGGAGGAAGATGGAGGAGTTTGTTATTTCATCACAGAGTCATAGAATCTTCATGGTTGGAAAGGACCTTTGAGATCATTGAGTCCAACCATACACTCACACAAAAAACCCCCTACGATCTCTGCCCCTAGAGCCTGCCCTGAAGTGCCAAATCTACACGTTTCTTAAATACCTCTAGGGATGGGGACTCAACCACCTCCCTGGATGGGCTGTTCCAGTGCCTGACCACTCTGTCTGTAAAGTAATTCTTCCTAATATCTGATCTAAACCTCCCCTGCCGCAACTTCTGACCATTCCCTCTGGTCCTGTTGTTATTCATGTGGGAGAAGAGGCCAACACCCGCCTCCCTACAGCCTCCTTTCAGGGAGTTGTAGAGGGTGATGAGGTCTCCCCTCAGCCTCCTCTTCTCCAAACTAAACGTGCCCAGTTCCCTCAGCCTCTCCTCTTATGACTCGGTCTCCAGACCCCTCACCAGCTTGGTAGCTCTCCTCTGGACANGCCATGATTCACCAGCTTCTCCAGGAGAATGCTGCGGGGAACGGTGTCAAAGGCCTTACCAAAGTCCAGACGGACAACGTCCACAGCCTTCCCTGCATCCAGAAGGCGGGTCACATGGTGACAGAAAGAGATCAGGTCGGTTAAGCAGGACCTCCCTTTCCTAAGCCCCTGCTGGCTGGCCCTGATCCGTTGGCTGCCCTGCACTTGCCGTGAGAGCTCACTCAAGATGATCCTCTCCGTGATCTTTCCTGGTACCGAGGTCAGGCTGACAGGCCTGTAGTTCCCCAGATCCTCCTTCCGACCCTTCTTGTAGGTGGGTGCCACATTAGCCACCCTCCAGGCATCTGGTACCTCCCCTGTTGACCAGGATTGTTGATAAATGATGGAGAGAGGGTTGGTGAGCTCTCCCGCCAGCTCCCTGAGCGCTCTTGGGTGAATCCCATCCGGCCCCATGGACTTACGGGGGTCTAGGTGCAGAAGCAGATCATTAACTACTTCCTCCTGGATTATGGGCAGGTTGTTCTGCTCTCCATCCTTATCTTCCAGCTCAGGAGGCTGAAAACCCTGGGGATAGCTGGTCTGACTATTGAAGACGGAGGCAAAGAAGGCATTAAGTATCTCACCCCACCCAGGGCAGGGGGTGGAAAAGATGATCTTTAAGGTCCCTTCCAACCCAAACCATTCTGTGATTCTAGGATGCAGCCCCCTTCCTCAGCTCCCCATCCTCCTACCCGGGGCTGGTGGGGCTCTGGCACACCAAACTTAGCAGAGCCAAAGCATTCCGCTGCATCTCCGTCCTTTTCATTCTCAGTTTCCTTTCAAAGAGCGTTCCAGTTCAGTATCTGCTGGTAACAATAGACAGGTTATATTATATTGCTGTTACAGAAATAACGAGTGTCTCCTCCATCTTACCCTCTTTCAGAGACCATCCACGCTGGAGGGATACTTCACTTGCACACCAGGAAGAGGGCATCCGCTGAATGGTTATTTTGAAAAGCATTAAGCCCATCACCTCAATCCTCAGTGGATCAGACACTCCGCTTTCACTAACGCTTCCATTTTGTTTGCAGAATAAAGTGAAACGGGTTTTCCCCTAGATGTTTGCTCTCTCTCTCCAAGCACTCGTTTGCTCTTGCTTTCTCCTCTCCTGATCTAAAACGACACCAGCTGTTGGGTTTTGCTCCCCAAAGCAGGACAATCTGCCCAGTTCCCTTTGCCTTTAATCAGAAAAAAGGAGAGGGAACCAAAAAAAACCAAAAAAACCCAAAAAACCAAACCGAAACCCAAAGACAGTCAGGAATTGGCATCTCTATCAAACACACTGTCATGACAGTAACACAAAAAAACCCAAAACCAACAAAAAGACTCTTGGGTGTGAAAATGTGTATTTCCCAGAATTTCTGCCAGCTCCCAGGGCTGCAGGACTCGACTGTTCCCAACACGCCGGAGCCAGGATAGAGCCCCACGTATCGCCGGCACCAGGCACTTCCTCCTGGAAACGCCACCACCGGGACAGCACAGCGCCGGGTCGGAGATTCTGAGAGAGCAGAGATCTGATTTTCATCTACTTTGTTAAATTTCTGCTAATTGCTTTTAACGTACTTCCTCTGCTGGAGTCTTTATAGCTTAATTCCTCATGGGCATTCATTCTGGAGTTTTACTAAGTACAGAAGGAAAATTAAGTCTAACTACATGCCAGTGATGCAATCGCTAATAGCCTTTGTAACAAAGGCGTGCAAGGCGTTTTCGGGGGGTTTGGTGGTTTTCTTTTTTTGCCATCGATTGCCTTCATCAAATTTTATAAGCTGATGAAAACCAAGCAAAAGAAGCTGCAGTCCTATAAATAATGAAGCAGCAAGGCTGGATGTGATATAATGCAGTCCAATATTTTATAATTAGCACATTAGAAAGCACGGTGCAAAGACACCAAACTGAAATACTTGAGCTTTAGTCTTAAAAAAATACATCGCCAACTTCCCAGTTTAGGCTAAGATAAGCTGGCACCACAAAGTAAAAAACTTCAGATCCTTGTCAGTCGCCAGCAAGCTACGGCAAGCAGGAGTTAATGCGCTGATACTCTTCTACCCTCAGACAACAAGGATGTAAGATCTATAACTCACAAACAATATTATGCATAGAGCATACTTTTCATCATTACACATTAATAGATTTGGGAGTGAAAGTTGGAGGGGTGGTGTTACATGTCAAAATTAATTATAATGCCAATAAGCTGAAATTCAACAGGGAAGATCAGGTTGACTAAATTATCGTGTTGAGTTATCAGCACTGAAAATCAACTGAAAGAGGCGGTAGCCTTTTGCTGCAAATCCAAAGGTGGATTGAAAAATAATGAGAAGTAAAAAAAAGAAAAAAAATCCCAGACCAATCCATTGCAGAGGATTTTAAGTGACTAAGGATGTTCCAAGTTACCCTGAATTTATCTAGGATATAATTTTGCATTCCATCTGTTAGAGACTTCTACTGGATCTTATCTTTTCATCAGGAGCTTACTAAAATTTGAGACCAGCAGCCACAAACTACGTCAATTCAGGTAAATCAGGCTATTTGCTCCCTTCGTAATGTAAAACCAAAGAGGAAACTTCAGCTCCGTTTCTGTAAGACTTTCTCAGTGTCTTCCCAGATTGGGCACCTCCAGCACCCATAAAGCCAATGAAATGGGTTCCCGATTCCCCCTGTGCTGAAAACAGGCCAGTTGGCAACTTCAGAAGAATACCACAATTAAAACAAAACTTCTAACACAAACCCAGAATAATAACAACAAAAAATCCAAAATCCCTACAAGCAGAGAAAAAAAAAAACCCCAAACCCTACGCATCTAAGCACTTGATATGTCTTCATAAGAGCTGGCGTACTAAGAAAAACAGGACCAGGAACTAGGATGAGAACAAACAAGCACAAGGACATTTAATTCCTACAGAGTCAATTAAATGTTAACAATAAAATACAGTATGAGTTAATGCTAGACAAAAGGATTAAGGAATGAGGGAGGACTTATTTATAAACATACAAATGAAAACCTGGTTAAGAAGAAGTAGGGGAATTAATATAAGATAAAAAGAATGATTCAAACATGGCTAAGAAAGGGAATTCCTTTATTAAATTTGTCTTCAAAAGTAAATTAAGAAAAGATGCCTGCGCTATCAGAGAGTGATGGCGAGTTTATAAAAATAGCTGCCACCGAAGGAGAGAAAAAGGGAGTATCTGGAAAACGCAGACGTGTGCCAAATCACTCAATCTGTGCAATTAACCAAAGAAATCAAGTGGTGTTATTTGTGAAGAATTATTTTTTTAAAGGGAAATTTATCAAATTCCTTCAAAACATAAGTCTAAAACCTAATTCTGGAAATTACTTAAAACGGATGGATGCAATAAACTTCTATTCCTAGCAAAAAAACAGAAAAAAAACATTAAGAAAAACCTGTCTGTTGCAGACAGCAGCTCAGCAAGCTGCAAGAAGTAGAGGTTCGCAGAGAACACCTCTTGGTAGCACAGTTGGTTTGTTAGCACAAATTATTTATTTAATGAAAAGAAGAAAGGAAATGCCACATGGATTAGGGTAGCATTTTCAAGAGTCACTCCTGAAATTAAAAGGCAGCGTCCTGCAAAATCCAAGCAGCCTCAATTCTCCCTATTTTAGAAGGGATTAGGATTTAGCACCTGCAAGACTCCAGGCCAACTAAAAATGCCCGGGGACCCTGCCCGTGGACTCCACTCCATCAGACACAAATTAGACCCCAAACACACTCACATCGCTTCGAACCACAATGTATTTATACATCTAAAAGCTGATTAAAGACTCACAGAACAAAAGAGTTGGAGGAAACTGCCAAGGTATCCCATGGATCTGTGTTTGATTTAAACTGAACGGCTTTGTTAACAAGCTGGAAGAGGGAAGAATATGTTTTATTAAATTTCACCTACTATGCACCGAAAGGCATTGCAGAATTTGACAGGAAAAATAAATACAAGCAAAGAAAGTATTGCTTTGATTGACTGTGACATCTTAAATTAAGAAAGGTGCCTGTCTTCTCTCCGGACCTTGTCAACATCACTCAGAGAAGCAATTTCCCCGTCCTCTTCAGGAGGCCCTCCCAAACCTGCCAGATCTGAAAGAAGACGGAAAAAATCATATGGAGATCTTTCTGTTTGGAAAAACTAAAAAACTGATGTCGAAAAGATGTATCGTCCCAAAACACAGCCATGCTCCAGGAAGGCGACATGTTGGGAATGCATCCATCCCAACGGGGCCCTGGAAAGGCCGAGGGCAGGCAGCTCCAGCTGGAACTGCAGAAGGATGCGGCAGCTAAAAAAGACAGTTTAGTTTCAGAGACAGAAACCCCAGAAACACATCTCACATAGCAGGATGTTCCAGTCTCCTCTCTCTACAGATGTAATTAATCCATAAATGGAATAATGTATTCACTTCTGGACACCTCATTACCAGAAAGACATTGACAAATTGAACAGAGTACAAAGAAAACAACAAAAATGTTTAAGAGTTTGAAGGGAAAAATTTCTAAGGGAAGATCAAAAGATTTGAATACGTCCAGCTCTAAGCAAGAGCCTAGCTTAGTAGGACAAGATGTATATCTACGTGTGTTTGAAAGGTGTAAACATCAAGCAGAAAAAACAGCACGGGGGGCTATTAGGAGGAAAAATGGAATGAAATTACTAAAAAAGAAAACTTAAGATGAAAATCTTCTTGCCCTATTAGGATGCACAGTTAATCTCGAGGGATGAGGCAAACGTGCCAGTGCAAGAAAACCAGACTAGACTGGACAAATTCATAATAAATATACAGCTCAGATAATCGCACAGCGACCAGGAGTGGGGCTGGGAACTTCTATTCTGATTGCTGGCATCTGCTTCTCCTCTTGTTTTATATACCGGTACAAAATCCAGTCGGGGACTTTCATGTAAGCACCTTACAAGGATCTGGATCAATTTAAAAAAAAAAAAAAAAAGGCATATATGCACGGCTCCCCCAAACCAGATGAAAACTAAAGGACTCCATCCTATCCTCACTTGGCCTCCCCAAGCTGCAGTGGGTCCCTAATGGTAACAAATGCTGCAAAAGAAGCCAAAAGAGGGGGAAAAAAGCACCCCGTGTTAGGCCACGTGCATGAAGAGGTAATGAAAGTTGATGCATTTCAGCTATTTATCACCGTGTCCAACTGATGCTGCTTTAAATAACCTGAACGGCTCTCACACCTCCCTGCCAGTGCCACGGACCTTTCTCCAGCAAACACTGCCTTCAAGTCAATCAGAGTTTGCCCAGGGATATCCTGCCAGGGCAGATTAAGCCCCTGCATCAGGAAACGTTCAATACCAAGACACAGCTCCCCTTCGACTTACCACACAGCATACCAGCTAACGAAAGTCAACGTTATATTGGAAAAAGATAATTAAAAAAATACATTAAGCCAGATGCAAGCCCACAGCATCTTTTAATGACTGCTGTCATTAAAGTCAGACCGACATTTGGTAGCTGTGCCCCATCTCGCTGGTCGTTATCTCAAGGACTAAAACATGGGATTTTCTTTAAAGCAGAGTCTTTCAGAGTGGTGAGCAGGGAAAAAAACCAAAACAGAACAAACCACACAACTTGACAGGAAGACCCACACCAAGAAAGCCCACTGTAATCCTCCCCCCTCTGCTCCGGCAGCAATTCTCAGCCAGGCAATACCTTTCCATCAGCAAACTGCACTGCAGGCTCTCCTTGGAGTGCGTTTGGGCAGCCATAGAGCAGTGCTAACGTGAGATGTATTTCTCCTTCCTAAAGGATGGCAGACACAACTTCCTCACCCGGCCTGCAAACCCGGGAAGGGGAGTCCCGGAGCGAGCCGAGCCGCAGACAGGCACAGAGCCTGTGGTCCCCACTGCCCGGTCCCATGCCATAATACACCCCTTTATTTCTCTCTAAGCCTTTTCCCTTTTTCGTATTCCTAGGAACTTCAGCAAAAGGTTAAACTGGAAAAGAAGAAAGATCTGCAAGTTGGGTCATGTAATGGCTCTCTCCTGGCTATCCACAGTGTTTATGGCTTATTGATGAGCTCCAAGCTGGGTCAAGCACGGGTTCGGCAACCCGTCTCTCTGTCTGTGGTCTCTCTGTCTTTCTGGAAGAGGCTGCAGGAGCAGGGGGGAGCTGCGGGGGCTGGCAGGGGGCTGCCCAGCCACCGCCGCATTACCATGACAAAGGCAGGGCTCAACATCCTTCAGCAAACACCATGGCTCCCATCTAGCATCTGGCAACCAGCATCTCCAGCTCCTGATACCCTATTTACTAAGGCAGAGGAATAGGAACAAATACATTTTAGGTTCCTGTTGCCGTTTTCCATGGAATTACCTTTTTACCTAGAGGATTCCTCCCAGCCTCACACCGCTGCAACAGTCCTGTATCCACCCTCAGCAGCTCGAACGCCGCAGTCCCTCTGGTAGCTCGCAATAAGGACATGAACTTTTTAATCAATTCTTCCCTCCCAAAAACACGACGAGGAGGGATGGCAAGCTTTCACAATGTGAAAATGTCAATGTTTGTTGCTTGCAGAGGCCAGATTTACAGCGAGCCTGCGCCAAGCAGCTTGTTTCACACCTTCAAATTTAAGGGGAACAGTGTTCTCCTCTGGAAAACGCGGCCCAGAAGTTGCAATAAAGCAGACACAGATACGTCAATCACCACGGATGCAAAGCTGTGAAAGCTTCCTGGAGGAAAGCATTTAGTACCTGATAAGAGAACGGTCGACTGGAAATCCTACCTCGCTGCTCCCTGCAGTACGCTTGTCTGCAGGACTGTCCCACACCGCAGCCTGCAAAGAATATCACTGGAAACTCAATATACCCAGGAGAGACAACAACCCAACGAAGAAGAAAGTCCTCATGAAAAAGAACAGGATTTTGGTACCTATATTGTGATACTGTGTGCTAATTTGCAGCTAAAACCATTGCAATTCTACTAAAGCATCCCCCAACATAAAGACAGCCGGCAAGAAGCAAGTGCTGTAGTCGGCAGGAAAACCCAGGGAGCCTTCGGAGGAAATATTCCTCCATTAATCCTTCGGCTAATGTGAACTTAATGCTGAGATGAGAACAGACCTGTGTTACCTTTTGCTGGGACGGTAACACCACATGAGGTGATCACGCTTAAGAGGCTGCTCTCCTGGGCGCGAGGGGCTTCGCGGTCAGACGAGCCCGGTTAAACTGCAGCCAGCTCTGCAGCCAGCACCAGGCCGGCAAGCGATGCAATTAGCACCGCGGCTTCCTGACTCCTCCTCCAGCCCTCAAGTCCAGGCAGGTTCTTTCAGCCGAGGTAATTTGGAAAAGCCTTCAGCACAATGCCTTCAGACCTCCAGATTCGTAGCGTACCTTCAGCAGACGGGGTTTTAGCACTTTTCAGGGAAGCAAACAGAAACGCATCTTGCTCACTCTCTTTCCTGCAAGGTATTCTGCCCCACCACACTTTCTGCTACCACGTTCGTGTCAAATTAATCTCTCTACAAAGGCTCTAATTTCCTCTCATGCTGCACCCAGAATGAAGTCCAAGGGTGACATGCACCCAAAGCGTTGTTCCCATTTCCCACACAGCGCTCACAAACCGGGCCCCCAGCGCGCTCTGGGGCTATGTCTGCTGTTGATGGTACAGGACAGTCCTTCTCCTGCCACCAAGACGCCATCTCCTTACTCCAGAGGCATCTCTGCAGACCTTCAGAAGATCCCATGCTCCCTCTGGATAGCATCCCTGCCTTAATGCTTCACCTCCCAGAACCATGTCCAGTCACAGACGTTACACCCGAGACATTACTGAGCTGGAAAAGGCACCTCACCGTTACACATCCTTCTTTGTAGCATTGCTTCAGGACACTACAGACCCTCCGCCCACGGAAAGGAGGATTTTGCAGGGGGTTTCTGTGACCAGACCTGGGATCTCTGCTGCACCTTCAGCACGGGTACCCACAGAGCATCCTCCGCTGATGTTCCCCCTCCTCGGCCGAGTCCCGCTGTGGAGGTACCGGCTCCTCACGCTCTCTCTGGAGTGACACCACATACACCACCAGCAAGCCCTTGCCTGCCGAGGCCGGCTTCTCACCCACAGACGGGCTCGTGCCTCCATGCAAACATGGCCCATGTCCTGACAACAGGTACAAGAAGCCTACCCCAGCTGCTAACAAGACTCTTTCTGCTCTTGTTTGGGTTTTTTTCTAAATACTCTGCGCTTCAGAACCACGTTTCTCTGTACAAATTGTAGGTGCTAGAAAACAAGATGTTGAAATGACTTGGATTACAGTGAAAGAATATCCTACTGTGTCCTTAGGGAAAGGAGAGAGGAGAGAAAACACATTCTTTTAAAAAATGTACTGGCTCCCATGTAAACCTACTCTTACACTGGGGGCAAAATTTGTTTTAAAAGACCAAACACCAGCTTTGTTCAAGTCCAAATAGGAGGAAGGTGACTCTGGCTCCACTCTCCTACTCGAGAAGATTGCCACCAAAGCCACAAAAGAGCAGCCAGGCACAAATCCGAAGCAGAGCCGTGCAAGGATGCTCTCTGGACGGAGAGACCCGGCGTGGGGCAGGAGGAGCGCGATGCTGGGGCTGCACAGCCACTCACACCCGACATAACCCCAGCTGTCGCGGGAAGAGGCTGTTTTGGTTTGATCAATTTTTTTTTTCCAAATACCTGAACATTTTCTTTCCGAGTTCTTAGTATTTTTTCCCCCCTTAATCTCTCAGGGAGCTTCACCAGCTCCGCTTACAACAGTGCTGTCACCCCATCGGGAAGACAGCAGGCACGGATTAATTTTTGAGGAAAGCTGCTCTCATGCCAATGCATTTGGCAATAGAAAATACAAGGAGAGCTATCCCAAAAATGCAGTATTTATGAGAGGAGTGGTTTCTAAAATTGTTTTCACTATGGATACCAAGAAGCACCACCTGATTCCTGACTACTCCCTCGTGCACATGTTTCTTGTATGATTATTTTTAAAGGTGACTTGAGCATCTATTTCACAGAACTCCTATCTCAAAGCAAAGCGGTTCCAGTTGGACCTTCAGCGAAGCCGTTTTCCAACAAGTCACTGCAGAGGGTTTGCAAATGGAAAATGCACTCTTATACCTACAGAAAAAATAAAACATTGCCTGCAGAAACAGAGAGACTCTCTCTGTGCGATTGTGATTCTAAGATTTAATTATCTCAGCACAGAACTGCAGGTATCAATGCTTCAGAGATAAAGAACAAACAAGGCAATTATTCCCAGAAGTCCTCCTTTTTCCCCTTTAACAATCACAAGGGTTACAAACATGCCAAGGTCAAAAAATGTGTAATAAAGAAATTTATATCCAATTGGAATGCACAGAAACCTTGCACTATAATGGTGGAAGAGCAGTGGTGTGAAACTCAGCAGAGCCGAGATTAATGCATGGCTAAAAATCATAAAGACTATCACAGAACCGTGTCTGAAATGACAAGGAATAAAATTAACAAGCATCTTTCCCACCAACTCAAACTCTTTACCCCTACAATTTCCCGCTGAGCTGCATCACACGGGCCCAGCCCAGAGATCTATTAGCCATCTACTGTCTGCATTAGAGATGGCTCCAACCGCCCAGCGTAGCTCTGGATTTGAACTTCTCCGGGGTTTGCCCTCTCTAATGTGTATGGATTGGATTAGAGAGCGGAGGGGACAAAAAGCCCTGTACGGTGGCAGCCTCAGAAGCCTCTAAAAGCGACACAGAACAGGATCGAAACACATTGTTCAGTTCCCCTGGCTTCTCCCTCAGTGCTTTGCATGATCCCAGGACAACTCATCAAAGATTTGTTAGCGGGCACCTACTCCACCAGCACACACCGGAGCCAGGAACGCCACGCCAAAGAGGGTGGAAGCACCAGGCAGCAACTCAAACCCTCGCTAGACATTAGGCAAGTTACTGTCATGAAGGCAATGACAGACAAGGTACATGTCTTCATTTAAAATCTCCTTAAAACAAACATCATCCTTATTTTTTTAAAAAAACACACCAACCAACCAAACAAAACCCAACCAAACTATACAAACTATGCTGTGCCACAGCTTACACCGAGATTAAAAGTACTCAATGCCATAAACTCTACGCAGAGCAAGCCTCTATCACCTTATTTTTTTGCAATAGCAAATCATAGTATTTTCAGGTCCAAAGGCAGGAAAAGTGTAATTTGGTCCAAAAAAAGGGGAGTTACTCTGCGTACTCCAAGGGGCTGAAACCTTGGGCCACACCACCGCACTACAGCAACTTGTTCACTGCTTACAGCAAAGCAAACCAGAAGGCATTTTTAAATGAAAATACAGATTTGAACAGTTTCAAGTTTTATACTTCAGAGTTTTTTAAAAAACCCAGAGATAATATTATAATTTTTCTTTTAAACAGATACATGTTTCCTTGCTATTGCACTTGCAAGGACAATATTTTCCTCAAACTTTCCAGGTGGTTTCCGCTCAGCGAGAGCCCAAACAAGAAAGTTTTTGCCATCAAAGTTATTTATTAAGGAAGTTTTTGAAAATAGCAAGACATACACAGTAAAACCGTAACATTTTATTCATCATGTGCATTTTTACGTGAAGTATGCCTATGTATAACAATGGACATGCACCTGATACGTACCATAGAACATATTTATAGACATTTTTGAGCGTGAGGATATTAAAGTACACTATACTCAAATCATATCACAGAATGGTTTGGGTTGGAAGGGACCTTAAACCCCCCCCAGTGCCCCTCCCTGCCCTGGGCAGGGACACCTCCCCCCAGCCCAGGCTGCTCCAAGCCCCATCCAACCTGGCCTTGAACCCCTCCAGGGATGGGGCAGCCACAGCTTCTCTGGGCAACCTGGGCCAGGGGCTCACCCCCCTCACAGCAAAGAATTCTGCCTGATATCTCATCTAAATCTCCCCTCTTCCAGTTTAAATCCATTCCCCTCGTCCCATGGCTCCCCTCCCTGATCCAGAGTCCCTCCCCATCTCTCCTGGAGCCCCTTGAGGGACTGGAAGGGGCTGGAAGGTCTCCCTGGGGCCTTCCCTTCCCTAGGCTGCAGGAGGGTAGTACAACTCACTTCATTTTGTGGATGGGCATGAAGTGATTTACCAAAGAGTGCAGAATAATGAGTTAGACATGAATGTCCAAGCTTCCAGTCCTTCAGCCCTGAAATGGTGATGCTGGGCATGACACTACGCACGGTTCCAGGGCACTTTGGCCTTTGCTGGAGACTGTCTGCTGGGCTGACTCCCTATGGCTGGTTCGATGTAAACGAGCGGAAAAAATGAGGGTGGGATCATTTTGATTTGGCTGGTACATTACAGCTTGCTCACTGACACATGCATAGTTTTTTATGCTGCGTTCTCAACTTTTTTTAAAATTGAAAAGTCTGAATTTCTCGCAAAAAATTCCACCCATTGACTATCTCCGCGGCTGGCAGTGAAGGCAAAAGCAATAAATAAGGATGCAGCATTTAGGTCGGGGGAAAAAAAAAATACTATCTTTGTTCCAAATTATAATTTTACTAGAATAATATTGCAAATTAAAACCACCCAAAGTTACATAATAGTTATAAGTGTTTGAACGTGGCCAGTCTTTCCCACCAGCACAAAGGCAGCTCCCAAGCCTGGCTCCCAGCAGGCTGGGGCTGCAGCCACAGCCTGGAGACCCCCCCTGAGCCCCTCAGCTCTCTGCAGCTCACAGCCTGACCAACACCCCACTAACAGACTCCTCCAAGGACTTCTGAGTATGCAATGAGCAAATTCAAGCAAAGAAACATAAGTTTTTAGCACTGAGGAAGGGAGAAAATAGTGCGGTATCTCCTAGAGCACGAGAGAGATGTGCAAAGCTCAGACAATGCCCTGCAAGTCTCTGTTTCTGCTGGGTTTTGTGGGCATGCACAATTCTACAACACGGGCAAGCAAGCTATCGATGGACAGCAAATCTCAACTATAAGGCAACAAGCTTTTTTTTCCGTTGAAATCACCCTCGGTGGCAGGAGAACTGAGTGATCGCCTCTCCCAGGCGCAGTCGCAGGGCTGCCGGCCACGGTCGCGTTCACATCAGACAGCGTCCCACCGCACCGGGGACAAAACCAACCAGAGAAGGGTGGATGAGGCAAGGAGGATGAGGAGAAGGACAGAAAAGGATGAGGAAAGGTGAGAAAAAGACGTCAGCAAAGGATGCGCTGTACTGAGCCAGCAACCACTCCGGCCACAAATCAACCCGCTCCCCCGGCAGAACCAGGGCACAAGCCGGAGGTGTAAATCACAGCGGCGCGATTGTGGAAGTGACTCACTGTCATATTAGTGTCACCAGCACCGCAGACCTCCAGGCAGGAGGCTCTGGCTCCGCTGTGTCCTTCGTGTGGGCGCAATCAGAGAGATGCCTCCACCATCACCAACACAGTGAGAAGGTAACGATGCAGGATGCACCAGAGCCTGGCTGGAAAGCGGAGAGACCAAGAGTAGTACTTCTTATCGCTGCCTTAGCCAGGCAGCCCCTGCTTCTTCGTTTCTCGGGGAGAGATACTTACTCCTAACTGACTCTCTCTCATTACGGCGACAATTCTCCCCTTCTCCCTAGGGATCAGCCACACTGAGCGAGCTCTCGCTCTTCTTGTTGTTGCAGCTGCTGTTAAACTGTGCTCGCCCATCGATCCGCGCCTGAAAAAACTTCAGGAAGCGCGTGCTCCTGGCCGAGCCCTGCCAGGAGGGAGGACCTTCCGCCTCCTGCCAAAGAAAAGCAAATTTGACACCCTCTTCCTACACCGTGGGACAGTTCATGCAACCAGGGACAGATGGAGGGGGGTGAAAAAATGAGTTAGAAACCAAATTCTCCTTGTTTTCTACCTGAACTGCTCTCTGTGCAGGGATCATTTTGGGTGCGATGCCTTGGCCACGCACAACCACAGGAGGTACTGCTAACCAACTAAGAGTCCACACCAATCTTCTGCTTCTTATTTCCGTCTTTACAAACGGGCGAATAGAGGAGATCAAGGTTTAGGATGCTGGTTTTCATCCCTCAGGTTGCTAAGAACATTTTGAAGGCGTGCCAAGCATCACCGTTGCCCTTCTCAGGCCATTTGGCCCAGAGGACAGCACTTGGGCGGATGTGGAAGCGCATCGCGTGAGCCACCTCCTTTGCTTGGCTCCGGAGGGGCAGGGGGAGACCGGAGCCGCCCACCACAGCCCAGGGAGCAAGGAGGGAATAATGATGAACAAATTTTGTGCTGCCCCTCAGCAGTCTTCTTGAGGAAAAAGCAAATGATGCACAGAAATTAACTGTACCGGTTCACAACTCAGAGAGGTTTCATCCAAAGATAAAGGTTTCCTACTGACTTACAGGCTGCTCCACAGGAACTGCAGAGAGGCAGATTTTTCATATATTAACACGGAAAGGCAGGCCCTGAAAAAACAAGCGACGCAGCTCCTGGCACTTTCAAAAGGGTCCTTTCCAACCCCAGTTCCAGACATACAGCGGCTTCTCCAGCACAAACCCAGAATTTTCACCCCCTTCCACAGCCCTGCAAGCAGACAGGCACAAATTGGCATCTGCCTGAAACCTTCTCTTTCCAGCCAAACACCAGAGCACACCTGATGTTTCCGGGACTGACTGAATATACGCCTTTATTTTTGTTTTCCGGAGGGATTCCGAGCCTGCCTGCCCACAGCCCCCCGCAGCCCAGACACAAAGGAGGGAGGAGGACCGCGGCTTCTCCAAAGAGAACGGGACTGCGGAGGTCTGAAATAGCGTGGCACAAAGGTCACATCATTACTGCTGCGGCTGGTGACCAGGGGAGAACCACTACGGGTTAAAAAAGAAAATTTTGGAAAATAAATGCATTTGCTAATTCGTTTTTATTCTGTACAAAAATGTAAATTGGGTGCAAAAATAAAACAAACAGAAGAGGCCTAATAATTTATACAGGCATTTTAATCAAACAATGAATAGCACACAGCAACCTTCTACATCAATTAATAAAGCTGGCTTCTGCAAAACAAAAGAGTTACACCATGTGCCCTAATTATAAAATCCAGCCTGGAGACGCTTTTTATTTTTCTCCTCCCCCCCCACACCTGGCTTAATATATACCCACTGCATTCCTGAGCTGAGGACACTCGTTAGCCCCACTCTGTATTTACAAATTCATTACTGTACTGCGTATTTACTAATGTCTCTGACAGTAGGAGTGGTCATAATGCAGCTCTCCGAGGCAAACCGGCAGCTAATTGAGCGCAGGGGCTGGGGGACAGGGAGGGAGAGGGGGGGCTGCTCCCGTTCTCTGCGCGGGAGGCAGCTGCTTCCACTTAAGCGCAGCACATTTCAGGAGATGAGGATAAAACAGGAGCTATTCCCTGTTTGCGTTAGATCCCAGAGAGCCACCTCTACGTCTCGCGTTAACAAAGCACGCTTTACAGCGTGTTTCCTCGCGTCTTACCTTGGGCTTCACTTGATCAAACATCATTCCCCACCGTAACGTATGTGACCCAACTGGCTAATGACGAGCTGTCACCTCTTTGACGAATCAGTGCTTACGCCTTCCGAAAAGGGATATATCAAAAGAAGCCCCGGTGCTTTGCAGCTCCGCGGCGCAGGGGTTTCGGGCTGCCTCGGGAGGGCTGGTGCAGAGCAGAGGAGCCGACAGCGTCTCCACACAAGTGTCCTTGCTACTGATGTGTATTTTGTCCCCAGTTCAACAGGGTTTGGGGTGCAGGGGATGCTGTTTGTTTAAGTAGGGACAACAAAAGGCAACACGTAAGTTGTTAAAACCCCTCTGAGCCATTAATCACAAGTTAATGAACGTTTTATGAATCGTTTTGCCAGTGCACAATCCCCGAAACTACTTCAGGGCTTTCTCCGGGGCTCAGCACCGCGTGGTTTGATGTGGGGCCATTAAAAGCCACAACAGGCTCCTGCATTGGGGTGACTCTGCCCTTTAAAAACCATGAGCGAAGCCCTCCCTCGTTCTCATCTAAACAAACACAGAACACACCCGGGAACTGAGAAAACGCCTTAATTCACGTTTTCAAAGCACCTCTCCCTCCTGCCTGCAGCTCAAAGGTGGGGAAGACGCTCAAAGGTTGGGAAAGATGTGCCAGGGTTTCTCAGGAGGGATGAGATCCCACCCAAGGAAGTAAAAACCCGGCAAAATGGGGCAAGGAGAAGACCCAAGCAGAGAGGGAGACCCAAGCAGAGGAGGAGACCCAAGCAGAGTAGGACACCAGGCAGGACTTGGTTTCTCATCACGTCCAGAAATGTCTGTCAGCACCTCCAGGCTAAGGTAGCCTACCACAGGGAATATGGGCAGGGAAAAAGCAACAGCTGAGTTTATGCTCAGGACAGCAGTACCAACCCCCAGGGAAACAGGTCCATCTTCTGGATGCTCATCTAGCACTTGTGCTCCTCTCCGAGTCCATGGAAGACACGGAAGACAGGGCTCGGCAGCCTCTGCTGGCCTAGGGCAGCCCAAAGCTTTGGGTGCATCCCTTCGCCCAGCTGTCCAAACGGGTTACCACAGTCGCTTACCAGTCCAGAGCCTTTTGAGGACTATTTCTAAAAAGGACGGCTCCTATTTTGTGCTCGGCATTGCAGAACGGCTGAAAATGGTGATGATATCAGATGAGCATTTATTCACACAAATGGAAAAATATTTCTGTAAAATAATACTAAATAGGAGAGACAGATTCCCTTTTGTCTCTTTTAGCAGCACGAGGCAAGAGACTGACAAATTCATTTTAAAAATTTCATGCTAGAAAAGTCATACTCATTAAATAAATTTGGTCTAAATATTAATTTAGAGAAAGTTTTACAGGCTTTAGGCGTTTGGGAAGGATTACTTTAAAACCTGAAGCGTATATTTACAGATTATGTTCCATTTCTCAACAGGTAGGGTAGGCTGGCAAACAGCAACACAAATGATGACTGTACGTGGCTGGTGCCGAACTGAAACCATCCCTATTTCCTTTATGTACTTCTAAGTCCTTCCTGCAGAAGTCAGGCACTGCAGTGCCAATAGCGCATGTGGTACTTTCCACCAAGCACAAAAATACAAATATAGAAACCCAATTGCAATTTAAATCTGTAAGAAAAAATTGATTTTCGAAACTCACACCAAATGTAATCAGATACTATTGAAATTCAATTATTCTTTGTTGTGTTTTAAAAAATTTTGTTAATATGTATTTGATTCTCCTAGAGAATATCATTCCACTAGAAAGCTCTCCAAATTTCAGAACTGACGCTTATGTGCAGTCAGGGAAAATGGTCAAAAATGTACTTGTCAGCTCATGTTGCATAATAGACCGTGTTTCACAGGAAAGCAAGTTGCACACTCAGTGCCTGCAATTACAAATTACCACCATGAGTCACGTTTTGGGTTCGACTGCACGTAGGAGCCTTATGCCCTAAATCTGAGTTGCCAAAGTTTAAACAATAGAGTTTTCAACAGCACTCGCACTGACAACACCAACAGAATACTCGGTAGAGGCTACCCAACAGAAAACATCCACTTCTCCCTATTACTTTGGCATTGCAATTCCAAGAAATAATGGAAAAACCCAAGCAGCTCCTCCCGAGTCCTCACTTGTAACTCCAGAGCTGGGTGTGCAACAGGGGGCTGTGCCAGTGCCACCAGCTGCCTCCCACCTCCGCCCCACACTACTGGTGCCACCACATAAAAGCCAGACCCATTAAAGATGAAGATGATAAGGATCGGTGTCTGCCACAAAAGGAGTTCACCGATTTGCAGCCATCAATGTGCAAACCTCAGTCTCAACAGCAAGAATGACCCTGACTTCTCCCTCTCCATCCCCTCGAAGTCTTCTTCAGCAGTACAGGACACGACCACTGAGCGCTGCCGCCGTTAGCCAGAGAAAATATTAGCACTGTTAGACTGTACAAGTGTCGCCAACCTCCTATCCTCCGACAGACTCTGTAGCGATCTATCAGTAGCGTTTATTAGTGTTCTTTAACAACTCCTGTAATGAGTCATTTAAAAAATAAATCATTTTTATTGTAATTCCCTGCCTCTTTAGGAAAACACAGCCCACTGACAAATAAAATCTACCTCCTGAACAACAAGGCCTTAGCTGTGGCACTGTGAGCAGGGAAATATAACACTTGGAGAATAGATGTATTCCAGAAACAAATATCCCCAGGGAGCTTGGATGTTAAAAGCAACAGCACTTGCAATTTTGGATATACACATCTGAAATGTCCTTCTAGGCTACGCCACAAATTTCACAGGTAAGAAAAACAACAGTGAAAAAAAAAAAATGCCCTAAGTGATAACCAGGAATGTGATTCAGAGAGGAGGGATGCTACAAACAGGGCTGCTTTCTCAGCTAGCAGCATGACTTCTCCTCTTTGTGATTTACAGATACTTAAAAACAAGTAGGTTAATGAAGCAACAATACGCTGACTGCAGAGCGCTGATTAATACAAACTTCAGAGCATAGTGATCCATGAGCCAGTTCAGCATCAAGGCAATGTCCAAGCGGTTTGGCTGGGCATACTGAGAAAAGAGGCCTTGAAAAAGTCGCAGTAGCATTTATTTAATAGTATATAACTGAATAAAATAATTCCTGAGAAACAACTGTGTGCATCTCCACTGTATACGGACTAGAAAAAAAAGTACGGATAGTTTGCAGTATTATACTTTTCATTCTGCGTTTTGTCTTGGCTTGCTTCAGTATTTCCACTATTAGCTTTTTAATTTAGAAGGAGCTTGGTCCACCAAATTGATTGCACAATTAACCATCAGGACTCTAAATGAGCCTCTGACACTCACTCTCTCTGCCTCAGTTTCCTTTTCTCTAAGGCAAAGTCAATACTCCCGTGTTGGAGATTAACCACAGAAACGCCTGGGAAGTGACAGGACAAGAGATAATGGTTTACACTGAAAGAGGGGAGATTTAGATGAGATATTGGGAAGAAATTCTGTGCTGTGAGGGGGGTGAGCCCCTGGCCCAGGTTGCCCAGAGAAGCTGTGGCTGCCCCATCCCTGGAGGGGTTCAAGGCCAGGTTGGACGGGGCTTGGAGCAGCCTGGGCTGGTGGGAGGTGTCCCTGCCCAGGGCAGGGGGGGCACTGGGGGGGCTTTAAGGTCCCTTCCAACCCAAACCATTCAGTGCTTCTATGAAGCGATGACTTCAGAAGACCCCAGACCGGCAGGAAGCAGCCACCCACCCCAGGAGCGGTGTAGGGTCTCACCATCCCGGCTGTAGCTCCAAAGCACACTGAGCCAAAGCATCAGTCCAGGCGCGTGCAATTCAAGCACCACTTCCCGGAGCTGCGTCTGAACACCTGATGCCATGCTCTCCTGGAAAAAATGCACTGCTGGAAAAGGGAAACCATCCAGCCTCCGTCCTCACCTCCAAAAACTAAGACACTTGTATGCACCCGGGCACTGTGGCCCTTCCAGCTAACCACAAGGTACTGCAGCAATATTTTACTTTCTTTTTTTTTTTTTTTGACACCAAAAATGAAAATCAATGAATGTACAATTTCTTATTTGCATGTCGGTATTTCTACCTGTCACCTAAAATTAAGATTTCCTGAGTCACAGCAACTAAAAAAAGAGACAGAACCGAAAGGGAGGGAACTTGACTGGGGTTAGTAAGACCACACAGGGCCAAGTTTTTAACCAGCTTTTCCACCCCTGACAACGGCACAGCCAAGTCCAGAAGCGATCTGAACTGCACGATGGCTGTTTAGCAGTCAATGATACACTACTGGAGGTCTCAACCCAGTTCTCAGTGAACAAATGGTTGTATAAAAATAGCCATTACCTAAGACGACCATTTTCATTCCAGGACAAAAGAACATCAGGCTGGAAATTGCAGAATTAATCCCTTGAGATTGCAACCCACTACAACGTCTT
>VXBO01009241.1:929848-956473 GCA_013400135.1 Rhinoptilus africanus
GCGGCGGGGAGGTCGGGGAATAAAAATCACATTGTGACAACCAAGAACAAAGGTCACATAATAAGAATTAATTTCAACATAAGTACCGCTGAAACACAGGGCAACCCGCACCCTCTATTAAAAGTTAGGCCAATGGCTACTGGGCATCACCTGGAAACAGAGGTGCTCGCTTTGTTGCTGCTTTTAATTGTTATAACCAGCTTCCTTGCTATCAGACGCAGACTGGGATCGAAGGGGGAACAGGCACCAGACACGGAGCCATCAGGGTGCGTCGGGGGAAAGTGCTCTGTCTGCATTTCACGTTCTTTACAAGGGACGTGCGGGACTGCGAGCAGTGCTCCAGCACCAGGCTCTTCTGCTCCGGCCATCGGCACGCTGAGTTTGTCACCATGTAACCCGGCTGGTAAAAAAAAAAATAATTTCAAAATAAAAACCCAACAACAGCATATCAACAAACAAAGCAAAATAAAGGTGGGGTTTTTTATTTGACTCCAAATGTCTCCACTATTTGGAGATATTTTTTCCTTCTTTAAAATTTATGTCTACCATCACCTAATGAAAAGGCACACTAATTGGAAACTATGGACGACCTAAAAGAAGAGCTTGTGTCTTCCCTTCCACCTAACCTGCTGCATCTCCTCCTTCGTCACACTAAAACTCACTCAATTTATTACAACAAAAAACCCGTCCTTTCGAATCCCGAGCTGGGGCTGTGCTGGGATGGAAACGAAAGGCTACAAATCAGTCTTCCGAAAATGCATAGCAGGATGGAAGGGCCATTTATACAAGTAAAGCATTTATTTGTTGGGACTCTAATACCATTAAAAGAAACGGTTGACTAGCACGGGGTTAGCATCAAATGCAACAGCTCGTTTACAGTGACTAACCAGGGCAAACAGGGACAACTGTTTTAATGACGTAAGGAAGTCTGCAGCTCAGGCTGAACTCTCAAAAAAGATACCCGAAAGAGCGAAGGTGTAGAAGGAAGAGTAAATGATGATCGCAGTGACAGACCCAGCTGCTTTCTGCTGTGCTGAACCTCGTAAAGACGCTCCCACGCAAGGCTGGCACCAAGGCATCGTCCCACCCCGTGCCCAGCTCCACCGCGGCATCCGACAGCTCCCGCGCCCTCCTTTCCTCCCGACCTCCCTTCCTCCAGTGCCACCAGCTCCAAAATCAAGCCAGTGCAGATGAAGGATTAAGTGGAAAAAAAAAATCGAAATAATAATAATAAAAAATAATCAGTGAACTTATTTCTTAGGGTTCACGGAGAACCTTTTAGGCATGGCCCGAATGTCAGGGTCCCCCTGCAAATGCTGGTCTGCAGGTGGCAGCTGCATTCTGCTGTCGGCGGATCGCATTAAAAACATCTGAGCGCTCTTTGGTGCTCCCTTATATTCCTCAGTATTTAGGAAAGTGCTGGCAAAGGTTATCCCTAGAAGTTTACCTCTGAAGGCATACTGATAGGAAGGAAAAGCAAGCAGATGTTGGATGACTAACTTGAAAGTGCCTGAACAGGATTTTAGAGCAGTCAAAAAAGAAAGCGTCCCTATGGGACTTATCTAGATTTTATGTTGGGCATGGTGCATATTCATTAAAGGCACAGTCACCGGTGTAGGTATGTGCTAACGCAATATTGTTTTAACACACAGGGAGACCGGGACCAATGCGCATCTCTAAATGCCTCTCCGGTGCTGGGGCACCGCCCGGGTCCCAGCCCAGCCGTGCCTGGGGAGAACTGCCCTTGGAGGAGCTTTTAGGAAGACTTCAAGGCACCACGTTATGGCAAACATTTTTAAACGCATTTTGCTGCTTCTACTCTGTTTTCATAAATACACGCCTGATGTTTCTCTTAAGGAGGTGCCTCAGCTACCAGAGGAAGCAGTGATTCATTTGGTTCTCATTGTCCAACTGGAAAGAGTATTTTGGAATGGAGAACATTTGCAGCCTTCAATGCCTAAAGAGCAACTGCGTAAAGAAATGAGGAAACGGAGACAAACAAGAGTGACTGACATGCATTTTGTCTCAAAATTACTAGTAAATCTTGGGTTTAGCCAAGGTGCAGTTGAGGTGTCTGCAGGAGCAAGGTGTCAGGCTGAAGCCCAGAGGGCAGAGCCTGTAGCGCTGAGCAGTCCCTGGGGAGAAATGCTGGATCTCCAAGAGCTGGTCACAGCCACGCCAGCTCACACCAGAGGGGAGAACCGGTGTCGGATCCAGACCACGCGTACATCTACAGCCAGCGGCTCCACCAGGCTTCTCCTGCCATGGACACCAGCACAACCCACTGGAACCCACCAGGCTACGCACCGTTGCGTGTCCCACCAGGAGATCACAGCAGTGTGTCAGAAACAGCACAGGTTCGGACCTGCAGAACAGCTGTAAAATATCTCAAGAAGCCAGTACTGAACGCAAAGGCCTCCGACTGGAGGACTTGCTGGTCCTGATTTCAGCCAGGAGAGCGGTCGTCTGGCCAGGAGGTCCAGCAGGGTCCCTGGTATCATGCATCCTGGATTGCCCGTGGGCTTCGTCAGACCACTTTACCCCCCACAGATGACGAACAGCACTTCAGCACCCTTCTGAGTACATGCTTTCCTCCTTCGCCGCCTACGCATCCTGACCCCTCAGGAACTTCAGCCGAGAAGCTGAACGCCGTCTGCCCCACCGCAAGAGCCTTGCAAAAGAGCACATTTAATCAGCTCAGCCTTGATTTATATGTCTGCCTCTCACGAAGCCCAATTTCCGACGCTGGAATTCTGATTCGCTATCACAACCTTTCGACCTAGGGCTGAAGAATGTCATTTTTAACGCTGGTCATTTGGCAAACCACAAAAAAAGCTCACAAATCCAATAAAAGAGGGTTTTTTAAAAAAAATAATAAAAAAAAATTCCACACAACAGTTCTGGCCTGCTGCATAGCAATGGGGGAAAGCACACAGTAAATCACCCGTGTGACCGCTGGGCAAGGGCCAGCACTCACTGAGAACCTGGCTGGCGACAGCACTTTCTCAGGTTCCCCACAATGGGCTGCTTGAATTTGCTTTTTAACTACGGAGAGGTCTGACATCAGCCTTTGCTGGCAAAATAGTTTAAAAAAAACCCAAAAAAACAAATGCCCAACTACCTGGTGTGCTGCAGCTGCGTGTTTACACAGAAAGGTTCAAATTCAGCAGAGCCTCAAGGATACAGGGTTTTGATAGGGGACCCCACTACAAGTGAGTTACAAGTTAAAAAAGACCTAGATCTATTTAGAACTGAGAAAGTAAGGATAAAGCAGTAAAACCTTTAGTAAGGCAAGCAATGCACCACCTCTTTTTTTTGTCTTCCCACCCATTTTGTTCAGCATTTGCTCCTCTGGAGCGGGGACCGTCCCTCAGAGCCTGTGCACCCACCACCTGCATCCCACGCGCGGGAGGGATCTCCATCGCCGTGTCTGACATACCCACAGCTACTCGTGTAGGCAAACAGATGCTCAGCACTTGTCTGTGTGGCTTCAGCTATTGTTCCGGTCCACCAGACACAGATCCTTGTACAAAATTAGCTTGTAAGTATCCACAAAGAGCAAAAAAGCGACGGATAACAGTTAGAAAAGAGGCAGCCACACTATTTACACACTCAGCATAAATCTGATCTCCATTTCGTTGGTGTGTAAATCAATCTAACAGCAAAGGGGCAAGCACACCCTGCCTCCACATGACTTTGTGTGTTTGTAGCACCTACATACGATTTTCCAAACACTATCTGCAAGGAGTGCACTGTGGAGAGAAACTGAGGCAGCAGTGACGGAGCTATTTCATTTCCATCTGCGTGTAGCCCATTCCTCTGCTCCTCTCTGACTCACCAGAAAATACTAGTAGAGGAAACTGCTCACAGATGAAGCTGAAAAGCAAACACAGAGAACAAAGGGATGACTTCATGCTAAGGAATACGGGCAGTCCAGGAATGCTGCACACCACTGGTTCCTAAAATTTACCCTGGTAGCATTTCTTACCCATCTTCAACGAGAAAAAGCACAGGGAAACGGTGGGTTGTGTGCTGTGGTTAGAGAGAGGACTGTATTAGTCTGTTAATGCAACCCCCGTATTTTTACATGGAGCCTCCAGGCACAAAATGTCCTTAGGACAAGTGGTCTGATAATTGGTTCTAAAAGGCAGAAAGGGCAGTCTCTGAAACGTTAGGCTTGCGGCCGCCTATATACTCAATTTCGGCACTAATTCTCTTCCCTCCACGGCCAAATCCTGCTATTTACTCCCACCTACATAACATCAGGCAGATGGGAAACACTCAGCATAATTCTTCACTCTTATCCCTCCAAAACCTGATTTGATTTCTTATGCATCAAGACAAAAATCATATTAAACTGCAAGGGAGAGAAAAAAAAAAACCCCAAACCCAACCAGCTATGCTACAGACAGGATTTGCATCTGATCCCAAATTTCCTTCACACCCAGCGCGTACGTTTTGCAGATTTCTACCGTAGCAGGACTTTCATCCCTCCCTCCGCACAGCCACTACTTGTCTTGCGGTGTGAGATTGAAGTAGACAAGTGTGAAAGAATCATATAGGGCTCAACATCATTAGGCTCATCCTGAAAGCACAAGAGTTGACAGGTCTGAGGAAGCAACTTCCGATTTTCCCCTGCGGCTCAGATTTGGGGGCTTGGAGGTTGGGGAGAGAAAGGAAGATATTTAGAAAACAAAGCCAAGGAGGCTGGGTGTTTGTCTTTTTCTTTGCAGTCTTGGGGCAGTTGTGAGGCTACCAGGGCGTTAAAAATTATGAAGAATTAAATAACTACGAAAGCCTGGAGTTAAACGTAAACCCAAACTGCGAAAACACAATGAAAGTTCAGCCTGTTAGAAATAATGTGCTGGGCAAAACATTAACACATTTACACTTGAAAGTTGTGAAAGAGTCAGAATCCTCCTGCTTAAAATGTATCAGTCAGACGAGATCTGATTTCAGGGCAGAGCATCCTGCAGATACATGAAAGAAAGTACTTGAATAGGCGTCATAACACAAACATCCATTTATTTTCTGCCAAATAAGATCAATGTCCTCTCGCCACGAAATAACGCTCCCTGCAAAGTGCTCGAGTTCAACTTGCTCACAGAAAAAGAGGTCGCAAAATCAAACGCTCCAAAATGTTTCACTTATTAAAACAGGCTCAGTTCCGCGCTTTGGGGCATTTGTCCTTAATTCAGACTGCTGTATTTGTGTGAAAGGAAAAAAAACAAAAATAAAATACCCTCACCTTAAAGGCTAGCCCATCAACTTGGCCTGAAAGGTCAACCAGACTTTTCCCGACAAATCAACTGCAAAGTCCAGACTTCACCTGCTGGAAAAGCCCAGTGGTTTAAAGCTCGCGGCTCTTACGTATGCGATGATTACCTTGCCATTGTTACAGCTAAATGCCATCCTCCTCGGTGGCTGGTGGAAGGATAACCGGCATCTCTGAAATGAGAGCGGCAGCTTAAAGTAATAATTGAGGGGGTTTGGTTTGGGTGGTTTGGTTCGGTGGGGTTCTTTCAATTTTTTTTTATTTGTACGTGGAAATAAGTGCGAACCGCTGAAGACCAAGTCAAACCCATTCCCTGCAGCTGTGGCTGTCAAACAGGCAGGCAGCCACTTTTTGTACCAGCTGTAACTTCTCACTGGCCTTTTACCTTCGCCATGTCCAGAAAACCCTGCAATAACTCCATCTGGACAGCACAGAGGCTCAGATCAGAGAGGAAAAGTCACTGATCTATAACCAAATTGAGGTGGTACATAAACACACCAACACGATCTATCAGCCTGGGGACCCCAAAGCACCACCTCCAAAAGCGTGGTTTGCAGCTCAGAAGACGGGAAAATCTCATCCATGGTATGTCTGGTTGTTAGCGAGGAAAAGCTTCTACATTCTCAGATGCATCCATCGCTTGAAATTGCCCGGTTTAAAAAAAAAAAAATCATTGAAATTCAGTAATGCTGCTTCCCAACGCCTCCTCTTCCCACTAGCGCTGCAGACATGACGCTTAGGGACATGGTTTAGTGGTGGATTTGGCAGCATCAGGTTTGCACTTGGACTCAGTGATCTTCAGGGTGTTTTCCAACCTAAATCCTTCTATGATTCTACGCCATCCGACCCAACAGACCCTCAGCCTGTCCTGGGAGGCCCTGAAGTCATCTTCAGCTTTGAGCTTGAAGTCCCACAAACCTAAGATCACTGGCACGGTTCTGCAGTGAGGCGTTTTCACAGCAAAACCACGGCAGAACGCTGCGTAAGGACAAACAATGGCTAAACTCTGGTTCAGTTTCACAGCAGTGGTGGTTCCTGTGATTTTTACGAGTTTTGCAGTATTCACCTTAACGCTCCTGTTCACAAATTCCTTGGGTTGTATTAAAAAAATACCCTTTTTTTCACCCCTCCCTGTCTAGGCTAGATTTCCAACTTTTACAGCTGCAAATAAAAGATTGGAAGAGAGACCAACATGCATCCTGACAGCTCAGAAACTAGGTGAGAAATAAAAAGCAAACTCAGTTAATTGTGTAAGAAGTATCACCTGATTTTGGGGAGGCTACTTCATGATTTTTTAAATAAATACACCTGGCATACCGGTTACAATGGGTGTATGTACTCACTAATTTCCAGCCCAGTGTCACCTTTCCGGGTAGTCCCAAAACAATAGTGTAACATAATACAAATGTTCCAGATCATCGTTATGCCTGGGATATTAAACAGCACTGATGAATAAAAGGCAGAATTAATATTTCAAGGGGTTGCAGGCAGCAAGAGTAATAGATGGGGATGAGAACTGAGCAGCTCCTGACCCCAGCAGATCCAAGGCACAAAGCGCATTGGCTTCCAAAAGCCACAACCAGCCAAAATTTCCAAAAATGAGCCGGTATTCATGTCATTCCCATTTATGAGTCCCCAAGGTGAGATATTTCAGCTGCTTGGTCTGCAGAGGACGGGCATTCAGGGCTTCTGAAATCATCCCTCCCCATCACACGGGGGTGCCCAAACACTGATGCTCCCAGAAATTTGTTTTTGTCTTTCTGTGTCTCAGTTCCTCAATTGCAACATGGAGAAGTTTCTTCAAAACAGTAATTTTGTCGTTCCCAAGGTTGCTGGGAGGAGCTGATTAATCAGCATTCACACCGTTCCTTGAAAAGAAAACAAGTGATGCATATGAAGTCTCCTCTTTGTCATTTTCTGATCTCTGATGCACCCCAAGCCTGATTTAACAAGTCCTGCTTGTTGAAGTGAAAACCAGACAGGAAGAAACCCTTCTTGCTGTTAAGGTGCTTGCCAGAAAACTCAACTGCTAATATCTTTGTACAGCACAGAAAGCCTCTCCCGAAACCTTTCATGTGTCTCTCTACACGTCAAGCTCCCTTTCTCTTTCCTTTTATCTTCATATTTAGATAATTCTCACTAAAAGCAAGGTGGTCGTTCTTGCAAAATTACCATAACGTCTCTTGATGGACTTTTAAGATCTCTCCTGCTTGTTACACAGTACCTGGGATGTGTTTTGCCAAGAAGTGAGACATTGTTTATTCTTGTATTAGGAAGACAAAGTGTTTCCCACTTAAGGGCTTCATCTCTCTTAAAATGCGCGGCATAGGAGAAAGTGAGTGGCATAACGGAAGGGAAGAGACTCCTAACGGCAATTGAATTTCAATTTCATTGATTAGCAGTATCGCCAGCGTAAGGAGATTTAATGCCCAGCCCGGTGTAAATTGGATTCCAATTGCTGTCCCCGTGTAAAAGGGGGTCTCACATAAAGGATTAAACGCAGGCCAAGGTTGCACAATGAACCCACTGGCTCATTCACAATCAGCTTTGTGTACTCATTAGAAAAGGGAGCTAATCACCCCAGTTTGTGCTGGTTTCAGAGCTGCCAGCACAAAAGGCTGTGACCTCCCACTGAGAGTCAAAGACAAAATACCCCGCTTTCTCCCATGTACGAAAAGCTCTCATTTTGTGCCTCTAAAATTCAACCTTCTGATGGACCCACAATAAAAATTAGCTATGGTCAGCAAGATTCAGCTACCCTTAAAATTAGAATTATGTTGTTTAATATAGAGGGTGAATTAGGAAAATTAAACATCTGTCCAGTAAGGAGTCTACCAGTGACCTAGTTTTATCCCAGCGTGTGGCTTGCTTGTAAATGCATTAGGAGCATGTGCAATACAACAGAGCACTGAAATTTCCTAAGCACAGGTAATCAAAAAGATCTTCAACATTTTAAGCGGCGCACAGCAATGCGCTCCTACGCTTGTTGGCACAGCACAGAAAAGCAGAGGACTTAAACCAAAAGTCCCACGTAGCAGAAAGCCAGAAGCTTTGCTGGCCAGGGAAGCTTTCGGAGCAGACAATTCAGGGCTGGCCAGGAGGTGGGTTGCCACCAGGCATGTTCCCCCATAACCCCTTCTGTCCTGCAAACAGCAGCTCAAAAACAAAACATCCTCCAAGCTGGACACCAGCTACAGGCTCAGCCCCTGCCCACTGTGAATTTACAGGCTCCCAGCAGACGCCTGCCCAGTTCACAGCATCCCACCGACACAGGATGACGCGCACCTCCGTGCACCGTGTGTCCTTCAACTCTCTTCACATTTCCCTGGCAATACGACATCTGCTCAGCCCCTCAAAAAGCAGGGGGACTGTCACTGCTGAAATCTCGCCGCAGGCAGGCAGGGATGTCTTCCCCGGCGTGACGGAGCCCCAGCACGCTGCCTGCTGGATCCCAGCTTGCAGATGCTCACCATGTCCACCGCTCTCCCTGGACCCTCGGCACGCTTTTGGCCACCGTATTTCTCCAAGCAGATCTATATCGCTGCCCCTCCCATTCATCATCTTGAAATAGCTCAGTGCCACTGCCGTGAAATGTAGTATCAGCAATGTGGCTGCGTATTTTTAGCACAACAAACGTTTTGTCCTTTTTAAGAGGAGTTAATTGCCCTGTTCCCTTTTCCTCCTCCGTTCCTCCCCATCTCCCGGCTGTTTTGCCAGGCAGCCCGGTTCCCCACACGGCTGAGCACAAGTCCACAAAAAGCAGCAAGGGTCTCACCAACCAGCTCATAAAAAGCGCCACGGATGCTTCCTTGGCCCAAAGCATCTCCCCGGCCGGGAGAGGAGCCGGTCCAGCATCCCGCACACCCCCTTTCACCCTGCATCATGTGCTGCAGCACGACTGTGATACAGATATTCATAAATAATGTAACAGAGACCCCGCTGACCGCTTTCAATGCTGGAGTGAGCCGAGAAGCACTACTCCAACACGGACCTCCCCCACTGGGTTCTGCACTGAGAGGCGTCACAGACACCAGACCCCCATAAACAATCAACTCCATCCACTTTATGGGGATTTTGGGGAAAAAGTAAAAACCATTACAACACTCTGGGTCAGGAAAGGTTTAAATCTTTTAAATTGTCAGACCTGGCATTACGTTAAATTATCCTTTGGCTAGAATATAATCCTTGCCTTCCAAATTCTCTTTTACTATAGAAAGCCCCAGGACAAAGGAGAACTTCCAACATCTATGCGTTCTCGTGTTAGGAAAACAAAGTTTGAAATCTCAAGCAATCTGAGAAGATGGGACCGATTAACACAACATGCTTTTATGTGTCTAAAGTGCCTTTGCAAAGAACGGAGGGGACGCCCTGCCTTGCCTCTTGCAAAGGGAATGAACCCGATGCAGACATGCCGCCCAGCGAAACCCACGGCACTCCTGCCAGGAACGGCCAACATCGAGGCACAAACAGATCCACCACAAAAGCATAACACAGAAAAACGAATGGTTTGTCCACTTAGTCCTTTTTTCAGCCCTCCCCAAGCAAGCGTGCAACCACAAGCAGGCACAACACAACACGACGCCGTGGCTGCCCTCCCAGCTCCCTCCCAGCCTGGGGCAGTGGGACACATCACTGGTGGCCCAGGGAGAGGAAAGCAGGTCAAGGCAACTGCAAAAACACAGAGGAAAAGGTCAGGATGGTAATTTTAATCCCAGATATAATGCAAATATTATTTTTTTTTAATAGGAGATGTTTAATGGCCTGGAGGAAACCAAGAAGGATCAATTCCAAAGGTGGACAGCCCAAAATTGTGCTGAAGGACCACTCCTGTCGATGGGGAAAAATTTCTATGTCCGCAGAGGCCTTTGTCAGGCAAATAAAATCTTCTGTCAGCAGCTGCACACAAAATCTCCCTTGCTGGAGGACAAAATCTGATTGTGCGTACAACTGAGAAGATGTTATCTATTCCCTACCTATTGGCGCATAATGCAGTTGGTAAAAACAGTTTAACTTAAAATCCCATTCTCCTCTCTCTTTAAAAAAATAATGTAGGGCTATGGCACCAACTGTAGTCCAGATTTCTCTCTCTGCCAATTTGTATATAAATAGAAAGTGTTCTATTAAATGATAACCTGTTGGCGATAAGAAGGCGGAGTACCCTAGATGCTTTTCAGTGAGACCAATTTTGAACTAGTTTCTTTTTCAAGGTAGATGAGAAAAAGCCAAATCCGAATGACACACAGAAGCCACAGAGCATTAAAATTACCTCCTGAGATGTTAGACTGAATGATTCCCCTACACTTAGTGACAAAAAACGGGGGTTTCTTTGTTGGAGTTGAACATACGGACCAATTTCAAATAACTGTCGTTTAATAATATTCACTGATTCATTGTCCCACGAAGTCACTCCTTTTGCAGCTTGCTGTTGCACTGACGCGATGCCCGTACGGCATACCGAAGCACTATTTCACCCAGTATTTATGCAGCTCAACCAGCACCCTGCAACAAGCGCATGAATCTCTCTGCTTCTCCGTCAATATATTCCCAAGATTCTCCCACCAAGATGATAATACTCAATCTGCACTTATTTTCCAGATCATCAACTGGACTTCTGCACGCCTTACAACCTGGTCTTTGGCATTCTCAGCAAGAGCAGCATTAGGTCCAATGATCGTTATCTCCATGACTTCAATTTTCCTCGCAGCCTCTTGCAATCTTAAACCAACGCTTTCCAACTTCTTATCCACTGCAGCATGAATAGCATCTCGTTTTTCTATAATGTCTGCCAACCACTTAGCAAGCCCAGCACTGCTTGATAAGCCAAATCCATGCCTCCTGACGGTACGAAGCTGAAAGCAGTCAAGCCTGACCCACCCAGCTAGAAGGAAGTTTGAAAGTGAAATATCGGGTCCTCAGCCTGTCCAGCCTGACTCGTTTTTCCCCAGCAGTAATCATCACCGAAAGCAAGCAGTAACTAACATCCCACTCCCAAAATCACACCCACCCCCCTCCTAGAAGTTGCCCACCTTTGCAATACATCAACCAACCTTAAAGGTCCACATAGGTTCATCGCAGCTGAGCCAGATAAATAAGCTTTTCACTTCTAAATGCAGGACTGCACATGCCAGATGTTATATCCCAATTCCAGAGGTGATACGACAAGGCACATCGAGGGAGGCAACTGTACAATCTGCCGTTCAGAGCCACCAGAGGCGAGAGAAGCGCCTGATGCTGCTGAGCACCCCAGCGCCACGGTCCTCTCCTGCGACTCCAGCCAGATTAACTCAAGGTGCAGAGCCCAGCTCTCGCACAGGCCAGCAGCCTCCTATCTCACGGTGAGTTCGGGAAAAAGCTACCTAGGGATAAAAATCACATGCCATCTCCCTTACGGTACTATGCTCATTGATTTCCCTTTGACAGACTAATCCTCATCCCCCACGTTAGGGTTCAGGAGCAGCGCACTTCCCACCGCACCTCCCCGTGGATTACCCTCGTTCCCAATGACACTGCTCATCTCTTCTTACTGATTTCAACCTACCCTGCTGTTTGTCAGGGATCTGGGATCTTAGCCCAGTTATGGGCTAAGGAAAGAAATTCGGTAAAATAAAGGTGTTTTCGTTGGGGAGGTGGGGTGGCGCAGAAGGAGGGAGGCTAGAGAAGCCATCATCTCTCTTAAAAACTCAAAATATAACAGACTAAAATCTATTTCTTCCATCACCTGCAGAATGCAAGCAGCACCGAGCTGCACACACTCTAGAAAACTAATACCTGAAGGACTCAAACAGAATATTTGATGTATCATCTCCTACTCAGCTCTGAATTGCAGCCTCTTTCACTAGGAAACAAAACAGGGGAGAACGAGAAACAAATGGATGGTGGAGGACCAGGAGAGGTTAGGAAGCTCGCTACCTGCAATTTTTCCTTCTTGCTTCCCTGCTCAGCCACCAGCACCTCCCAACACGCTCTTGTTCTTCTCCACGTGCCTCGTATCTGCAGAGGCTCGTGTTCGGATTGAAAAGTGAGAAGTCGGAGAGCTGGGGAGAAAGGAACGGGAGAGGACAGTGGTGCTCCTCAAGAGCCACTTCTGGAGATGGGAACAAAGACTGTGATGAGTGAAGGACATGAGGATGAGGCAACTTCACACCGCCGTGAAACGCTGCTTCACACAGCGTGCACCCACAGCGGGCAAGTCCCTGTCACGAGAAAGCAGAATCCAACAGCTTGATTTTTTTTTTTTCTCTCTCTTCCTTTAAGAGCTACATAATTATTCTGACTAATAATAATGGACCTGCTACTGCTCCCACTACCCTCAAAGGGAGCGAAATCAGGTTTGGCATTTGTAATTATGAATGCTAAACCAGAAGTTATCAAGTGGCATGTTAAGAGAATGGAGGGCATGATCCTGGGCAGTGCAGAGTGCCCCGAGCCTCACTCAGCGTAACGGTTAAGAACCTATTATTATTTTTTTTAAATATACCTAAATTCATTCTGCCCGCGTCTAAAGGATGCACTCAAGTCAGATGGCCGGACCACAGCAGAGGAGAGAGGTTGCCTGGGGGCATGGAGAAAGCCTTCCCCCGGGTAGAGCTCATCTCAAAGAGCTCATCTCAAGAAGATCAGGCAAGGGGGAGGCTTCGTCAGCCGCAGCTGGAGGCAGCAGACGGCCTGTGGTGGGTCTCACCGCGTGTCCCCCTCGGAGTGGGCGCTGTGTCCAGGTGGGCACGTGGCAGAGAAGGGAATCAGGGTCAGACAGACCCATTAGGCTCCAAGAGTCCAATCACGAATCGTACCCTTAAGGACTCCAAAGCATTTGTTGCTGGAGCTAGTGGATGTCTCATCCTATTTACATAATATATGACCTAATTTTGTGTTCACTGAGTATTTAATTACAGCCGATTAAATACAAAAATGACTCAAAATACTCTCAGCGCTAATAATTAATGTTTTAATTGTGGTGGTTTTTGTGGGGTTGTGTTTTTTCCCCCCACATGCAGCCTTTAAATATTTTGAGCACACACCAAAAAAAAAAAAAAAGAAAAAAACCCCAACAAAATGCAAATGCCTTGCTCCTTCTGGAGCCAGCTCTGAAGGGACGAGTGCTTGCTCAACATGGAGGGCTCTTCTTCCTCCACAGAAACAAGAATCCTGTATTTCACACTCCCACTACCAGAATTAGTAATTCCAGCCCATTTTGTGAACTAGAGCCTCTGTCAGTTCACTCGCCCAACTCCGTCCCTGCGGGGCAGAGTCTTGTCAAGCCGTGGAGCATCATCTGCTTGCCTCGAGCAGAGCCGAGACACAACTGTGTTGAAAGGAATTGGAGCACAGCTGCTCGGCGATCGCTCTCCCAGCACAAGACAAAGTGTCTCTGTGAGTAGGATGGAACTATTCATCAGTATTTGTAAGATACTTAACGGGAACCTCCTTAATAGGTGTGTATTTCCATCCCACATGGGGCTACATCGCCAAACTGTTCACAGGCGACCCAGTCCTGACCATTTCTCATGGCAGAGTGGGAAGAGCTTTGTAATATTCTATTTCAGCTAATCAAAAGATTTTGTTAAGGAAAGCCCATTTTAATCAAGTCAGTTCAAAACGTTTCCAAAACTGGTTTGCACTTCAGAGGTACAGTTTTAAAAAAAATAAAATTAAATTAAAAATCAGCAAAAGGAGTAATAACCATAGGACTGTTTACATACCTAAAATTGAAAGGGCTTATGTGTTCTTAACACATCAGGAACAAACACGTCAAGATATTGGTACCATAGTGCACCAGAGAAGGATCAGTCTTCCTGCAACATACCTAACACACGTACATTCCGCTATCCCTATTTTCTTCCCTAGGAGTGACTCAGATAATGAGAGCAAGTGGCAAATTAAATCATACCAGTGCTATCTGCAAGCTGCAATCCTTTATAATTAGAGGGGTTTGTTTGTTTAGGGGAAAAAAAAAAATCACATTTATAAAAAGCTTATCTCGAGGATGAGGGCCCATTGTTTTTAGACTGTTTTTTTCAAAATAATGTCAGCTTAAAAAAAAAAAAACACAATAAGAAACACAAACTCTAAAAGGTCTTCTAAGCAGAGGTTTATCATAAATAAAACAAAGCATTAGGCTGTAAACCACTGCTCCTGCAGAGCTCAAAACATATGCAATGTGTTAATCCCACCCAAAGCGATTCACCATTTGTTTTCACCTTAAACCAAACAACTGGAAGAAATTAACTATTATTTCAGGAATCACAGTTTTACTAAAATTATAATCTCCTCCTCCCAATTCTTCTGCTGAAAAGATAACTGCGCGATTATATGGACATAAATGAGTAATCAGACACCAAAAAAGCAGAAAGTTGTAGAAAGGTCTTTTAGCTTTTGAGATCAATAAAAATTATTATGCTCAGCATTCCTCTCTCAAGATATTTATACCATGCTCATCACCTCGGTATCCAAGTTCAATATACAAGAAAAGCAAAAACTTGTTCACACGCAGCATATTTAATCTTCAAACGCTTGACAAGCATCAGCCAATATTCAGAATTCCCTTGTGACTTCCCTGAAGGAGCAACTTCAGCGCCCAGGTTAAGACGCTGCACGGAGCAGGATTTGGTGCGCAGAAGGGGCCTGGGCAGACCTCACTCACGGGGCCTGAGCCAGGAAGCCCACGTGTGTAGTAGCTCCTAAATCTGCAGGTACCTCGTGGCCACCTTCCCTACGTTGTTGAGCCCAAAGCTTCCCTCCACATCTCTCCCTTCCCTCTGCATCTCTCCAGCTCTGCCATTCACCCCTCTGGATCACTGTCCCCTCGGTCCCCTCCTGCCCGGGCATCTTCTCCAGCTCTGCAAGGTGCTCCAGGCTCCCAGTCCCAAGTGGGAAATCCCAACAGGATTTCACATTCCCATTCTGCTCTGCTGGTTTCTCTGCTCTTTTTTTTTTTTCTAAGAATTCCTATTATGAATATTTTGTATCATTTTTTAAATAATCACCCTGTCCAGTGTTAAACTCTTCTATGCACTCCGTATTTAACTCAGATTTTGGGGCTCCATTTGGGAATCCAAGCACTTAGAAATACGATGCTGCAGCAGATAATTCTTCTTATTAAATTTAATCCCGAGTGACCTCTGACATCAGAACCAGGGTGACTCATCAAGCAATTACCAGTGAGTGTCTTTGGGCAACACTCAGTACGATCACGGGAAAAAAAGCTCAGAAGCAATCTCAGGATTTCGGTTTTGTGGAAACCTGGTCCACGCTGACCCTTGGGAGAGATGGAGAGGTGGTGACTATGGTGCCTTTTGCTCAGATGCAGAAAAACCAGTGGTGAGGGAAGAACTTCCTCCCAGGTGCAGTTGTGATGGGCAGAGGGTCCATGGCAGCTACGACACACGGATCTGCTTCTGCCATCACTCGACAAGGTCCGAGGCACGTCCTGCTGACCCGGAGGCCTGGCAGGCTTCAGCGCAGAAGAAAGATCAACACTACCTATAAATACCCTTTAACGCATCGTTCTTATTGCTTCTAATTTCTCAGATTAGATTTGGTTTCATTTTAAAATGGAAATTAGATCTTCATCAACCTTGAATGCTCATTCTCCGTCGACCAGTTATATGTATTATCTGTTTATTCTTGCTGGGCTTTAGTGAGGATTGCTTGAATACCTCTTGGAAATGAACAGCACTGTAATTACTAGTCTTGATTAATAAACACAGCCTCAACCAGTATCTAATTTGACTTCTAACTATAGAGACGCTAAATAATCTTACGTTTTGTAAAAGTCCAGAACATGGAGAGGGAAAGAGGCGAGTCTGGAAAAATTACACTAAGGACTTGATTTATTTTTTTATTTACTGTATAGTATCATTCAACTTCTTAATCGGCCATTTGCTGTGAAGCTTTTACTGATTTTAATAGCAAATACACAATGCAACTCCATATATTCCTGTGTTCTAGCCACTAATTAACTACTGTTGAACACATAACTTCTGACTGGAGCTTGAACATGTTTTTTTCTCAATAGAACAGCTATGAAGCCTCCCAGCCTCTTGTGTTTCCAAGGTCCACAAACACTTCCAGGAAAGGAGGAATACATACGATATCTGTATCACTGCACCCACAAGTTAATCTATGAAGGACAATTCAGAAGGGAGCAGTTAATAAATCAGGAGGAATTTCTAATCTCCGATTGGTTTGATGGCTGCGCATCCCCATTTCCTTCTCTCCAGACCAGGGTTCTCCATGCAGGAGGATAAAGAGAAAGCTGGGGAGGAGAACTAAAAAATAAAGCTTCCTTTGTCTTCAACAGATTTTGTAGCTTCTGTTTAGTATTTTAATGAAATATTTACTCTTCTTGTATTTTACGCTTTAATTATTCATTACTGAAATCAGTTTTAAAGAGCTGCCATACTCTGAAATGCAGTTCTGAAAACGATACCTTGGAGCTCCCCATTTATTGTAGTTTAGTGACTTTCATCTCAAGTCTGCTCTGCTTGCAAGTCATGAAGGCTCCGTCCTCTGCGCGAGGACTTGACAAACTCAGCCTAGACACCAACGTGCAAGACGAGCTTTTCATTGTCCTGATGCCACCTCCACCAGCGCAGCGGCAAGGGCTGTCTATGAATTGCACGCTGGCTCATTGCCTCCCAGCACAGTGGTGAAAGGCCATCACTACGGCTTGACCGCATGGATAGAGCACGCTTAGGTAGAGCCGAAGGGCTTTGGCGCCTAGCTGAGTCCACCACACAAGCCAAAGAGACCATCAACATCCAAAAGACTTCAAAGGGAAAAAACGAAAAAAGGAGACAAAGGAAAACAAGCTGGATTCATGGCAGTTGGCAACAGAGCTAGGAGCAGGACCTCCTCCATCCACAGCCAACCTTCTCCTTCAGGATCACCCTCTCCACGGAGTCGCTGCACGTAAGGTCTGCAGCACACCAAGTACCTGAAATGGAGCTACTGGGTGTTTTGCAAATAAAGCCTCATTCCCTTCCACACGCAGAAAAGAAGAGCAAAATACAGCTATAGTAAACGATATTTTAAGTGCATCTTGTGTGTTTTCATGGCAAGAAGTGTCCGTGGACATCACAAAAACTTGTTGCGTTGGTAGGGTCTAACAACAAACCTCTTGCCTAAAAGTTCTGTTTGTCTTTGCTTTTGAAAACTGCCCTGTGTTAGCGAAGGTGAGGTGATGAGAGCCACTGTTTTCCTTACAAAGTCCCAACAAAGGTTGCAGTCTTTGACAAATTACCATGGTCAGACAAGCCTGAGGGTCCCTAACATCTGCCAACACGTCTGAACACGTGTTCCTCAGTCTTCCCGAGAAGTGCAGAGCTCATGGCAGTGATGACCACGAGTCCCAGCTACTGGTGCTGTGCAGGCGCAAAATAGGGAGATGATTTTAAATAGCTCACAGTCCAACTTTATATGGCCGCGAAAGAGAAAGGGGAATAGAAACAAGCAGACTGCACTGGTCAATATGACAGTCAATTGTCACCAGCTTAAATGTTGTCAAGTTTGGGGCATTTTTATTTTTTTTTTGTCTCTTCAGCATCATGGTGAAGGAGATGATTAAGAAAGATACTGCAGTATCTGTGCAGATATGGGGAGAAGTCTCCCCAGGAGAGAAAGCAAGACGTCTATTTGAGTATTTAGGAAAGGAAGCTGACAGTGGAAGCTCAAGGAGGGCTCTTGTTAGAAAGACAACTGGTAAGATGAGAATTGTCCGCAAAAGCGGAGGTGAGCGAGTTGTGCCTCACGTAAGGGAAAAGGGGAGACAGGATGGTTGGTGCTGCATGTTCACGCGTGGCACATCACCCAGGCCACGCAAGGCACGCGGCTGTGTTCTCCTGGAGAAGTCCACCCGACGGCTCCCTGCAGTAAGCAAAGGGGCAGGATCTTGGAGGGGAGGGAGCAACCTCTTGGGCTGTCTGCAGGCTCCCTTCTGTTCCGCTTTGTTAAGTAAACCAGGATTTATTAGCAGTTGGAAAGAGGGGAAGTGGAGCGGATGGAGGCCAAAGCAGGCATCCCGGGCCTGGGAGATAAGGGCAGTAAAAGGCTCTGAAAGGTTTCTTATGCAGAGCATTGAGGAGGACTCCAACTGGGGTTCCATACAAAGCCCCTGTATTTGTTTCTTCGTGGAGGCAGGAGTTCACAGAAAAGGAGGAAGAAGAGGGAGCCGAGGGTGCGGTTACAAAAGACAGAGCAAAAGATTAAAAAAAAAAAAAAAGAATTCCTAGGCCTCTCAAAAGGCATTGTTTAGTTTAGTATTTTCTCCTGCTGTACATGTATCCATCTAAATACCTAAATAATCATTTGCTGAAAAATACGCTGCTATTATTTCTTGAACATTAGATACAATGTAAAATTGGACTCTGAGAGTAATTACGAGGTTCAGGATAATGCTACTATTATTTCTTGTGCTCAGTTTCTGTAAATAGTGTCTAATGCATCTCAGAAGCTCACTATTAATCACAAAAAAATAATGTGTCTCTACCTAATTCATAAACTGTGAATACTAAATACTTTCAGACTGGGTTTTGTTTGTTGTTTCTTTTTAAGAACTCAAATTTTCCAAAACATCTAGAGGGCTCCTAAGGAACAGCATAAAACAAATATTTTGCATTTTCAAAATTAAAATTCTGGGAGAGGCTCTAAAGCTAACACCAAACACTTATGCAACTTGAATTTTAACCATCTTAACATCCTTAATCTTCATCATGCTTAGTACATTACATTTCTGTGACAACAAATCAATCAAAGGCATCATACCTTCCGTAAAGCTGCCAATTTAGTGTCATTTTGCCCTCTCTCAACAATGATTTATTTGCTACAGAAACTTCCTTGTTTATTTTATATATGTATATTTTTATATACATAAAAATACAGCAGAACAGATAGGGTAATATGAAAAGCAAAGCAGCCAACACAATATCGCATTAGTCAGGATTGTCAAGAAGAAACCCATGGCTTCCATGGATCCACAGCCTCTAGTCAACAAATCATTGAGGACACCTCAATGGCTCAGTGTCCAACCAGGGAAAGCAAAGAATTGGCTCTAAAAAGGCTAGGAAGCTCTGGACAGAGGCCATCAAAGACCCAACAGCAGTAATAAGCTCTTCTGAATGAACAGAGAGGAGCAGTTAAGAGCTCTGGCAGAGGAAAAGCAGGAGACAATTTTGAAATACAGTCTGCTAGTTATGCTCCGTGAGGATAGCACTACCAAAAATAAAGCCCTGGAATACATAACTATTTGTCCATGACCTGACATAAGTGTCATAAAAGATAAAGGAAGAGTGGAAAGGGATCAACATTAAAAACTAACAAAAGCAACAGCATAACGCTACTCAAGGAAATGCCAGTTCCTAAATCACCGCAAATCTCTCCCAAACAGGAAAGCGGACATCAAGGGATGCCCACCAAGAGCAGATGTCTCCAGAGGAATTCTGCTCAGCAGAAAGGTAGATCCTTCTGTCAAGTTCTGCTCTTCTCAAAAGCACAGGGGTTTTCAAAACAAGATTGATTTCCTTAACGGGAAACACGGCACAGACTAATTCCATTATTTTCAATGGAGCTGAATTTGAAAGGTCTATTCACGTGTAATGGTACCTTCTGGGGGAGAAGGCAGCAAGGAATCAATTTTACAAACCACGGTGATTGAGGCCATTTTAAAAACAACAAAAACAAACAGACCTTTCACAACAATTCAAAGAACCACCCCCTAAAGCATCCGATAGCCACCAGAGCAGACCAGCACATCTGGCACCCCGTTTCCCACCCCTATGTGCCCACAGATACTCTCAATCAGCAGGTCCTGCCTACAAGGTTTCCCCATACTCCTGGAAGACCATTTTACTCTAGACAACTTCAGGACAAGGAATGCAGTCCCAGGACCCACTCTGGCTAAGTGGCCCGAGTTAATGGTGCAGAGCCATCATCCCTACAGGGAAAGGGGCAGCAACGGGAGAAGAAAAGGCTGAAATAATGCCTGGAAGCAAGTTATGCCAACACTGACTGGTAGCTGATATAAAGATAAATCCAGCCTACAAGCCTCCCCCTCAAAGTAAAAGCAAAACCATCCCACACCGAGGCAGCATTGCTCTCCACCACCTTTAAGAGGAAGCCAGGCATTGCGAATCTGAGGCTCCAAATGACTTGCTGAGCGCGGAGGGGAGGCGGAGGGAAGGACGGCTTCCACCTGCAGGTAAAGCGTACAGCTACTCTTAAACTCGTTAGCAGAAATCTGCACTGAGAGATAATAAAACTCTAAACTCAAACGCATGGTTAGGGAGGGCACGCAGCAACCTCTCAGCTCTTAAAATTTCTTTTTAAAGGCTATTCATAAATTTTACCCAAACTTTGCGGTCACCTGGCAGCATCCCCGCCAAGCTGTGAAGCAGTGCTGTTAGATTTGGGTGGGTTACTGAGTGACCTTTTCACATCACATTAGTGGCCGTAATTTGCTGAACTAACATTTCCTCCTGCTGCTTTTGAATATATCAAATTACTTTTGAGCTACCGCTTAAAGTCTTAAAAGCTTGTTACAATCCACCCTAGAGTCGGCTTCAATTTAGTGCGCTGGGCACAGAAATCCTACAATGCCCTGTGAGCCTTCAAGATGAAAAGTTCTGCCTAAGTTTTACATTTTACTTTCCTAGCACCAAGAAATTAAAATTAAGTGGTCCAAGGTCCTAGTAGGTCCTGAAAGAACTGCAGGTACCTCCCATCTCATTTCCAGAAGTTACACCGAACACCTCTTCTTCAGAAATTCTTGTAGCTCTATTGCATCTCTATGAGACTCCATAAAACAATTGCACTCTTACACTGCACAATTTGAGACAAAAAACCTTTGCACGAAAGCTATAAAGTACGTACTTTCTCTGCAATAAAATGTATCAGAGTCCAGATTTAAATATTTTCCTCACTTCCGATCATGTTTTGGGGGTTCTTGCAAGCATCACAAAGAAGCAGCAATTCACCCACCCAAAGGTCAACCCAACAAGACACCGTAGTTGGGCCACTGTGCCGTGCCCTCCCTGTCCAACACCAAGAAGGTCTGCCAAGCCTAGAAGGAAGCGTTACTAGCCCGCTGTGCAAGGATCGGCAAGTAGCATCCTAGAGCTGGACACCAATGAGGGGAAGGAGGACAAAGAGAAACTATTAATCTTCTAATAAAGCAACACACAAATATTTATAAACTCATACTTACCCCCCACATACAATCTCTCTCTCCGTCGCTCAGGAAGCACCTTACGGAAGCAGACTTGTCATCCATTCAAAGGTGTTAAGACAATGCCGCTCCGACTTCCAAGCTCCTGGACCACCACGCTGGCAGGTGACATGTCCCCGCAGTTATTCCTCCTTCCTCTTATTCTAATGAATCTTGTTTACTCCGGTCCTGTGCACCTCCAACAAAAATGGCCCTTTTAGCTACTGCACATCTTATTTGTCCTTGCTTCTGCAATAAGCGCTCACATCAATGAGTGTTTAAAACAGTGCAAAATTCAAAAGAAACTCCCCTAGGTGGTCTATGCATACAAATAAGTATATATTTTGCTTTTTTCATAAAAAGACACCCTGCAGGTTTCAAGCTTCTCTCACTGCAAGAGATATTCTCAAGCAACAATGCCGATTTGGTGTAAGCTGATCCGTGTGGCTGGATCCTGCCTTTGTTTTTGGCAGTCCCCTTTCAAGGTGACTAAATTAAAAGGGAAGTACAGTTCCAGGCAGCCCAACAAGGGGGCAAAGCTGTTTTGCAAAATCTAAAAGGCTAAATAAGACAAAGCAGGCCTTCAAGCTAAAGAATTATCTCAAAAAAAAAAAAACCAACCAAACAAACAACAAACCAACAACATCCATGCAGCTCCAAGAATGTCCCTGGTAATATCAGAACTGAGGTAATGACACCAGCCATGAGAAACCAACACCAAACCTCCTCAATGAGAGTCATTCAAAACCCCTCACGTTTAATGGTCAAGGGTACAGGGTAGAGTTTAAGAAGCTGCCTCCCAGACGTGGTGACTGTAAGGAAAGCACCTCAGTGAACCTGATTTATATGAACACAACGAGTTCAGATGATGTCAAGCAGTACAACGGCTCAGCCCAAAACACAAGGCTCACCACTGACCCCAGCACTTCCAAACCCAGTATGCACAGCGCATATAAACAGGCAAATGAAAAACATCTCTATATTCCTTTTAAGTGTATGAGCCTGAAATTGCTAAGAAACAATATTTGCTGCCTGCACCTGTGTGAAATTGAGATTGCGGCTCTAAGTGCTCTCAGCACTATGCATGCTATGGCACCAACGCACTAATCACCGGAGGATGTTCAGCAGTCCTGTTAAAATGCAAAGGCAAAGAGCAAATTTCCTAATCTAACAAAGCTCCAGAGATTATCTGATGCATCCTCCCTTCTCAGCAAAACAAGGGCTTGTCAATCTGGAGATGTACGTACATGGGGATGTAGGTACACCCTAAGCTAAGATTTCAGTAAATTAGCCCATGCTCCATGTCTACACTGGCCATGCGTAACGTGTGGATGCACACAATTCCAGAGGTGCTAAAGCATATTCTCAGTTTTTCCATGTGGTAAATCACCTCAGATAGAGGCGTTCTTCACATACATCAAGACTGTCCTTGACACTCTAGCTCACCGCACATGAGCCTTTCACTTGTCTAAAACCCACATCCTTAAAATGATGCGGCAAGTGAAAGACTCAAGGTAGCCTGGGCAAATCATTGCTGTGTCTTCTCACCACTCTAATCCCAGCAGGAGATGTGGGAAGCAGCACCTCCAGGTACGGTGTCTCCTCCTGCCAAAATAGACTCCTCGTGGTGGAGATGCCTCGGCAGCTTCTGGCTGGAGCCCCTCTTCAGCCCAGCCTCCGCACACACCAGTTGTCCTCCTCGCCTGCAAGACCTCCTTCCAGCCTTGAAGAAGATGGAGAGTAAAACCACGGGCATGACCACATCCACAGCCCACAAGTAGGTAAATCAGGCCACGAGACCAGAGCATTAGTTAGCGAGCCGAGCACCGACAAAGGCAGAGGAGGAACTATCTGGGTCAGGGTACGCTAACAAAGCCCGGCAAAGCTTCAGAGCCAGCGGCAGGACCACAGGGAGAGGCCCACGGAGGTAAGTTGCCGACTCTGCAACGAGAATGCCTGAACAGACTCAAGGCCAGACTGCTGCTAACTAAAATAGCTGCTGCATAAAAGGCACAGCCAGCTCTGCATATTCAAGATCAGAGCGGAGATAAATGATGAGATTCTCTGTGCTATGCACAAAAGCCAAAAATCACCAGTGCATTTACAGTTCAATATTCTCCTAATCCCATCTTTATTTCTAGTGCATAAATAAAGCTCATTACAAATGATTTTCCTCAGAAACCTACTAGCAACCCAAAATAATTCATGAATGTGCTGTTTGCATTTATACATCCTTGACACCCACAGTAAACATCAAAACAAGGAATTCAGTCAGTCACATTGGTTGTAATACATAATTTCTCTTTTCTCTGTGGATTCTGTCACAGCTACACCCAGCAAACTCCTTCAGCAGCATCTTTTATGTTATCAGGTATTACATATACACGGGCACACACGTCTGCTTTGCGGGGACTCTTCTCAGTGTCCACCTTGCTTTTGTCATTTTGTGAC
This sequence comes from Rhinoptilus africanus, assembly GCA_013400135.1. Classification (NCBI taxonomy): domain Eukaryota; kingdom Metazoa; phylum Chordata; class Aves; order Charadriiformes; family Glareolidae; genus Rhinoptilus; species Rhinoptilus africanus. The sequence continues at coordinate 953,773 of VXBO01009241.1, forward strand.
GACACACATACACACATTTGTCCCAAAAAAATAAAATAAAAACAGAGCAAATGTTTTCTTTCTTAGTCTTGACCAAACACAAAGCTACCCGCCTTCTTTGTTCGAGTATCGCACCGTGCCTCCTCCCCTCGCTCTACACTACACCATTTGCCCACCAGCTGCAGTAAATGGTGCAGCTGCGGTGTCGGTGCGTGTCCCGGGGATGGTGGTGGAGGTGCTGCTGGCGGAGGAGTCAAAGAATGGAGGTGCTGCTGGTGGAGGAGTGAAAGGGCACCACATGGCCAGACCCAGAGCATGTCCCGGCCCAGGCAGGGCTGGTACAGGCTGCAACCGTCCCATCCACCTCCTGGGTGACCTTCTCCCTGCACCCAGGGACAAAGCTGATACAGCAGGACTTGCTTTGCTTTCAGCATTTCCTTCCTTGAGAGCTTAAACCGGATAGAGACTATTACATTCAATTTAGAGACAGAATTCTCCTTTTCTAAAAAATTTTTATTACTAGAAGACCACGCATGCACAACCCCCCTAGGAATACACCACCACACCAGCCAAGCAGAGCAGGAGAAGCCCAGCCAGCCGCACGCCGTGGCCACACACCTTGCACGCAAACCCAAGCGAAGCGTGGCCAGCAGTCTCTGCTTGGAGCACGGGCTGCCACTGGGAAGTACGGGAACCAGCCTCAGCATCTCTCCTCCTGTCTGATGCCAGCCAGGCACAGCGGATGTCTGTAACCTCCGAAGCATTTTTAGTCACAGAATATCTTTAGCACAGAACACAACGCAAGTATTAAGCAGCAAAGCTGTGGCAGGTGACAGCTGATCTGACAGAGGAGATACTGGGGAGAAGAAAGGATGCAGAGTGGCACCAGAGAAGCCCCTCACTCCTCCCTCCCCTCGGGGCTGCACCAAAGGTGAGACCGTGGTTGGGGAGACGATGGTCAGCGAGGAGGAGCTGGCTCAAGTCAAGTCAAGAGGAACACCCACACAGTTCCCAACAGCTCTCACGGGCACACAAATGTGGAGAAACCAGATCTCCTGCTTCCCCGACGCCTGACAACATCCAAGATAGCAGGATCTGATCTGGCCATCTTAGAGAGAGCAACCACCACAGCCTGAGCCCACCCCAGCTCCCTTTCTGAGGGCTTTATGGATTGCAAGACCCAGACACAAAGAAGAACTCTCATTACCTGCTCTGCACCGAATTAGACATGCACAGGCCTCCTGATTGCACACACAAGGTAAAATTAAGCATCATCAATTTCCTTCAAAAGAAAACGTGCGTGTCAACCTTACTCCATCAACCAGTAGGACTTTCCTGCTTAGTTCTTGAATGCCGGGTATTTTATACAAAAGTCAATGTTTGGACTGAGTAGTACGGCAATTTACAAAAAAAAAAAAGAAAAAAAGAAAAAAGAGAGAATATTACATTTAACACATTTGGAAATACAATTAGTCAAATACAACTTCACAAATAAGTAGTCCCTCTGCCCCCAAAATAAAAAAAGAAAAACTAGAGTGCATATTTAGGAAACCAAGAATGAAGCTTGGAAATCTGCCACTAATGGAAAAGAACGGATACGGCTTATGAAATAACCCCACCGTTTCTGTGTATAATCATTATTTCCAGTTTGGCCTCCCTAAACAAAATCAGTTTTAATCTTCCCTGCTAAACTGGCACAACGTTGACTTCAGCTTTTTGGTGTCCATTTGTTCTACCACATGACATCACGAGATGCCTGCCAATAACGGAGAGATGCCTAAAAGCCTTGAAATTCTTGGCTTTGGGACTCCAGGTTTTCGGAGAACTGTTAATTTACTTTGGCTTAAATCCTAGATTTTGGCTCCACTTGAGAAAAGTATTTCTCACACAGTAATTAAACTTGTAGTGGACAACACCGAAGCTATAGGAGACAAGCTCCAAAACAAGTATGTTGTCTAGTCACGTCTTTCTGAGATTTCTGTTCTTGCAGGCACGCGAAGAAAGCAGTGAAGGAGCTGCACACCAGCAGTGCAGTTTAAGTTCTAATTAGACAATTAAGGAAGAAGAAATGGCGTTTGTTAGACAAAACTTTGTACCTTATTACAAAATTGGAGAAAGCCTGGTCGTCAATTAAAGAACAGCTTAAAGTCAGTCCACGTAAAATTCAGATCAAGCCGTTCAACTTTACAGCAGCAGCGAAATTACCTTTGCCAAAGTAATGCTTCACCGGCTTTTAGCGGCATCCTGTCGGTGGTGCAAAGCAGAAGTCTCACCTCTCCCACACGTGCAGGGACAAGCCTTCACAATACGATAAAACCAGGGGACAGCCCAAAAAGAGTGTCTGGACCCTCAAAACAACCGAGGATACAGGCCCGCGGCCCACTCCTTCCCCAGAATTTGACGGGAATTCGTTAGCGTTTCCCTGCACTGCTCGGAGAGCAGGAGAACAGAAATGGCACAAGACTGCAACTTCAAATACATTACAAAATAGTCTGCAAAAATAGCTGGGCCTTGTAAGAAATATACTTCTCCATGGAAACCACCAGACGCTCCGAATTCTGGCAGACTAGAGAAAACGGGTTTGTATTATTAAAGGAAATGTCTATGTATTTGGGCTTTTATAATTCTAACCTTCAGAAAGAGAGCGGGAATTGCTGGTGTCCAGAAGGGTCAGCTGAACTCCTGACATCCTTCCCTCTTCCGCCTCTCCTCATCCAGCGCC
>VXBO01009241.1:956510-1001322 GCA_013400135.1 Rhinoptilus africanus
ATGGAGGGTGGGGGGGGGGGGGGGTGGGCTTTGCAGGTCTCTGCAGTGCTTTTAATTACAGATACAGAATGGAAAAAAACAAGAAAAAGAAGAAAAAAAAAGACACCCTGGGGTTTTAAAACACCTGTCCATACAAAGAAGACACCTCCGCATATTTAGATGTGGAATGAGGCAGAGCAATGCTCATGTAATACATTAACAAACGTGACGTATATATTTCAACATCTGTGTATTCCAAACCTCTCACACTCAAACAACTGCAAGATAAGCCATTACTATTCTCTTCCTCACCCAAAACAGTTTCCACTTTGGATGCCAGGTGGGGAACTATAGATTAATTAACTCCCAACTGGCATTGATGGGATAATTATACTCGCCTGTCTCTGCATTTCACTGTTTCCAGCTGAACTGCCACACCAGAAAGTAAATCCCTATCATGAACCTCCACTTCACTGCCGTATCCCAACAAGGCGCTGACCTCTTACCTGTGGAGGCCGGGATACACAATTCAGAAGAAGTTAATAGAATATTTTTAAAGAAATAAAAGTGCTGCAGCCTCAAAACATGAAAAGGATGGGCTACAAAGGAGCACTCATATAGAGAGCAATTATATTTTTGATATCTAATGGTTCTGCCTCAGGAAGCAAGAGCTGGCTAGCATCAAACTGTATAAAAGAAAGGATTATGGGCTCATGAAAAAAAGAATGCCATTTTGATTTAAAACCCAGCAAAGCATAGTGCAGATTTGTTATTTTAACTCACAGCGCTTAATTCCTATAGCAAGCCAGAATGCCATTAAGGATGAAAAATACTCGAAATACTTATGGCACAAGAAATTAAAAGTAACCTCACTTTTCATCAATGGCTGTTCACCGAATAGGCCATTCTTTGCTTCTCGAAACCATCTTGCACTTGCACAATACGTCTTGGCTACGTGAGATTTCAGCGAAACGAAAAAGTGTGAAAACAAAAAGCAAAAAAAACGGAAAAAAGTGTAAATATGTTTCTGAGAACCTCCACAGCATTTCCCAGTTTATGGTAATTCCCAACCAAAGAAGTCCAAACCCTCCTCCCGACTTCCCAACCAGCAGCAAGAGCAGGTCCCACCTGCATTTCTGTGGTTCCGTACAGTGCCGTGGATGCAGGTGAACGGGCACCACAGTCAAGTTTTTAAAATAAATTCTCAGCATTGAATCCCATCCCAGCAATCATCATCATGGGTAAAACACAGAGGTCGCACAAAAAGAAAACGATTTAGTTCTTCCTCAATTCGAGAAATTAAAGGATAATCCCCAATTATTCAGAATGCTTTTGTAGTCTAGTATCTCAATTTGATATTTTACTTTTCTAGTAGGGTTTTTGATGGTTTTGTTGTCTTTGGTTTTTTTGAAGTGACTTGTGTCCAAAAGGATTTAGGAATCATGCAAAACCGACTCCTTGTTTCAAAGAAGGGCTACGTTCAACGTGCCCAGTTCAAAAGCAGCAACATGCAATATGATGAACTTAAAATATATATATATGTCTTCTTTCTGCATTAGTCTAAAAAGTTAAAAAAAACCCAAAATAACAGTTCTAACAAGCAGACATGGAAGTGGTCTCTACAGCATCACCACACCAACGTGTGTTGTCAGTCCAACATGAGTAACACAGAAAACAGGCCAAGGTACAACTGGAGAACTAAATCTGTGCCAAAACATGGTGTTTTGGGGCTGAGGAGCAGCGGCACAGGGTGGCTGCAGGTGTTTGGGGAACGGCAGCCACTGCCAGCCCCAGGGGATGCCCGCAGGGGTCCGTCCCAGCTTCCTCCGGGGGATGCTCCCGGCAGCGAGGGCCATGCAAAAGGCTTTTGGAGACAGCACGGGATGGATGGTCTCTGCGCCCTCGGAGATCACCCCACACAAAGCACCACGGGCTGTGGAAAAGCGTAAGGAAAAAAGGGACAACTGAAGTCCTACCAAAAATTTTGTAAGGAAATTTTCATATCCTACATTTGACACAAATCTCCCTGCCAAGCTTTTGTGCTGTCACAATCACTTTTTGGGTTTTTTTTTCCCTTCTACCTCGTGGTCAGATGTGAATGTCCTCCAAGAACAGAGGGAAAAACTTAGTTACCCTGGCAGGGTGCTGGGAACCTGGCAGCGTGGAATCATTCACCTCCTAAAGAGGCTGTAGCAGTGAATGGTTACAGTGGTGAAAAATAAAAATCAAAATTATATTTTTTTAAATTGGTGGCATTTTTTTTTCTAATCTAAATGACTCACTGTCTATACAGTCTCCTAAGGCCCCCAACCTCTGATAATATCCCTGAGAGGTGAAAGAGCTTTTGATGTGTGAGTGGGTTTATGCTTGTTTAGATAAGCTTAGTCTAAGGGATAACACAGCTTTCTTCCCCTGTCCTCGCCTCCGATTCACATAAATGCTTTTCTTTTTCAGCTGCAGTTCCTGAGCCACAAGACACAGAGTGAGATGAGTGCCCTCCCACTCGGAGACAGGCCAAAGACTGGCCTTTTCAAGCTTTTTAACTCAAACAATTCTAACATCATTTCATCAGACTTCAGGCACTCATACTTGGCTGAAGTTACCAAAGCGGGGACTTTCCTCAAGGCGTCTCTTCATCCACCTCACGCAAACCCAAAGCGGTATGGGGTCCGACTCCCAGAGACCACCACCCTGGCTCCTCCACTGGTGGAGAGCAGCCTGCTCTTCCCAAGAGCAAAGCCCTGAGCAGGTCTGGTTTTGGAGACTCTATTTAGCATACTTGAAGTCATCCTCGTTCAACAGAGACCTGAGCAGACACGCTGTGATGGTGTGCTCCCTCCCCACCGCCAACCTGACCTTAATCTCCCATAACCCTGCCCAAGCAATAACCGCCCGTGGTGGTCATAATGGGTGCATCTAGTCGTGATGGCTGCATCCAGCTCAAAAGTGCTTCCAGGGAGACAGATAACAACACAGTAGCCAAGGGCCAACTTGAACAACGTGCCCACCCAGACACCATACTGGTACTGTGGTCAATATACAAACATGACTGTAAGTCAATCACCTTACCCTCACAAAGAGTGAGCAGCCCAAGCGCCTTTTGAGCTCCCCTGAACAGCAGCGGGCTGCACACCAGGATCTCCTCTTGAGTAGGGAGATCTCTCAGGATTACTCCTTGAGGTTGAGAGATTCCTTGCTGCAACAGATCCTCACTAAGTGGTTTATGGCACGCTAAATTTTGAAATCTTAGCTAAGTGATATAAAGGACTGATTACACATACATAATCCGTTAGACATAAACCACTGGCTAAGTCTGGGACTACAACTGGATCCAGAGGCACCCAGGCTCCTCTCTCAGAAGGAGTTTAGAAAGCCAGGGGGTCCTTTCCGAAACCTTGACTCAATGGGAGGGTCTCCCTGGCAGTACCCTCTGACTCTATACAGTAAATAACCAAGGGTACCTTGTCATCTAATCTTGTTAAAACACTGTTGCATTTACTGTCAAACTCTGTTAAATTGGTTTTTTTGTATCAATAAATATATTGCTGCTTCTCTCTTAGGAGGGAAGTGCAGCACTCCTTCCACCACACACGCAAAGCCCGCTAGCAAAGGGTACGCGTGTCCTGCACGACAGCAAGGCCATGGAAAGATACTTGCCGTGGGTTCAAGGCTATCAAGGATGGCTGGAGAGCCACCCCAGCCTGGCTGTCTCCGTCCTGGGCTGTATGTCGTCCAGACACAATGAAGAAAATTTCTTGGATATTACATGCGTTCACGAAGACCTGAGCAGAACTGGCACCCCAGCCACCTCACAGCTGGGGGCTCAATTTAAGCAGTTTTGGTTATTTAAACACTGGCTAGTGGTAAAGCCCAGCGGATCGGACATGCTGCTTTATGTCTGCGGCCCCAGGACCACAGAAAGGGGCATGGGCCGCAAACAAAGCTCCAGGCCAGCAGAGCCCACCACAGCCCCAGGTGGTACCCATGAGCTTGGCTGTTCTTAGCAGGCCCCCAAACACATGGCTGAAAGTCAGGTGGCCTCTGGGCATAACAAAATCCACGATCCCCGCCTTGGAGCCCACAGGCGTGAGGGAGCGTGATAAATGCCAACCGCCAAAGACTTCACCACTCAACAAGTTGGTGACATTATCTCCATGTGTTATCCAGCTTCTTCACCCAAAGGAGCAAGCTCTACACTGCAAAATTTTGTCCGGCTTTTCAACACCAGATCAGGAAAACAAAACAAAACACAAAAGCAAAACATTTCTTCCTATGCAGAAGGACCTCTTGACTTGGCCGCAGCGGTGCAAACAGGAGCAGTGCAGCTCCCCAGCTCTCCTCCAGCAGGACCCCCAGCACGAGTCCCCACAGCCAGCACCCACCGCTCCTATGGCACCGACCCAGGCTGGCATCCCTGCACTACAGAGATCTGCAGAGACTGCACAAGGATACTAATTTCTGCTGGTTTATTATAATCACGTGTAAGATAAGCGGAGCTTAATGCGCATCATAAAACTAATGTTTTTTCCGCTTTACAAAAGTAGGCTGTGCTAGAGCTGACTTGCAAATGGGGCTCAGATGAAACATAGGAACGTGGGGTTTTTTTCTTGCTCATTCACTCTCAGTTGTGTTTGAAACTCCACATTTTTGTTAGGTGAGGTCTAGATAAATACACTGGTAGATAAATAAATATACTAGTAACAGTTAACAAGCCACCTTTCAAGAAGATTGATAATCCATTTATACAAGTCCTCCATGTGTCAAAAAAACCAATTCCAAAACGTGCACGTGTTATTCTTCAGGAAGAAGAAAGATGATCTCCTGTCACACCCCATCCATCCCAACCCACTCCATTCCCCCCAAAATGCCATCTTCATCTGTCCACTTGCAGGCTTTCCACAAAAATCCCATCTCCTCCACACTTAATAAAAGCGGTATAGAAAAACATTTCTGTGAAAAACTCAGGAATGGTGTCAATGACAGAACAATGTTCTGGTGAGAGATGCAATACAAAACGCCACTTACTGTCTGTTATGAAATGATTGCTGTATTTCCTCAGGTGACATCTCTTTCCGATACTCTGTGGCCATCGTTTTCTCTTTCTTATAAACCCTCCTGAAAACCCAGTCTCTGAAACTTTAAATTATCCAAAGGGATGAAATAAGGGAATGCCAAATCATTACATTAAAAAAAAATATATATATAACTAACTTATCTGAAAACCATGTCATCCAATAGTGATTCAAATAACTTTACTCCCTTTTCCCTTCTTCTCTCCCTTTCCTTATTCCGTGCCTCAGATCCCGAGCCCAGATCCCACTGGAGCAGGGACCTGCCCATGGCACGACAACACTGCTGGTCCTGAAGGGCTTCTGGGCATCAACGCAACGCAATGCACCACCGTGGAACCACAGGTTTTGATGCATTTGTGTATTTGGGGTCTGCAGGCCACACTATTTTGACTAATTCATGCTGGATTGGCAGAACAGAGCGAGCATCTCAGTAAGATTTGGGTGTCTGTATCTGTCTCTTTTAAGAATGCTCCAAAAAAAACAAAACAAAAAAAAACCCAAAAAACCCAAACAACTTCCCAAGATTACCTTTTAAGTAAAAATCCTAGTTTTATTTTTTCCTGAATTCATAAAATGAAACATATAAGGCATTTTATGATTCTCTTGATTTTTATAAGAGCCCTTTAGAAGGGAAAAAACCTACTGACTATCCAGGAAAATAAAAAATTTATATAAAAACGAGCTGTGAAAAGCATTGTCTAGTTAAAAAAACTTGCTAATTTCTTTAAATCACGGTGATCTTAGATTTTGGATGAAGCCACAGCAGGTACATAACTTTAAGGCAAAAGTGCAGTTTTCCTCCTGATGTCTTTAAAACAATCAGATAAGGGGAGACAGAAGAAGAAAGGAAATTAACTGGTTTAAACTGATGGGAGTACGTTTCTGAACAGCTACGACATAACATAACAATATTTGGAGATGGAATTTGAAGAAAAAAAGGCTGACGGAGGACACACATATGACTGACTGTCTGCAGCACACCAGAGCATCACACCTCAAAACAAAGATAAATGTTTGCTTCTGACCCATTTGCTTCCAACCTTTCGGAAGGCCGGAAGGGGGGAGATCATTTTCCACCATTTTGCATGTAAAGGCACCTCCAAATGCTTAATTATAAAGTTTAATCCTGAGCAAAAACCTCACAGAAGGTGCAATTAAGCTTCTGCCAGGTTCCAGCTTGGATTGACAGAACAAAACCAACCCCAGCCAGAGGGAAGAAACTCCACCACCGTTAACACAGCACAGCAAGAAGCCTCTCCGTTCACTTATGTTTTACCAACATAAAGTTCAGGTTTTTCTTGTTTGTGACTCTAAAAGGTCCCAGGAGGGCAGAAGACAACTGAAATACAGCCTACCCTTCCACAGTGCACCAGCCAAATTAAGATTTTTAGCATCCGAACACTTCACGCAAACTTACCCTGTCCTTTCAAGCACCTCTACAGTTTCAAACTGGAAAAACAGTGGGGAAGTACCGAGATGCACAGAAATACGTGTGCCGTAGGCAGCGGGCACCTCTGCCCGCGCTCCGGGATGGTCCATGTGGCCTCGGAGCAAACGCTCGGCCAAGGACCCAGGAAAGCTTGCCCAGGACCCATTCCCCTCCCACCGGGGGTGCATTTAATCTGGACCAACACATGCTCAACGGACTTATCTGCAGACAAACCGCCTGGTTGGCTTCTACACCTTAGGAATCTTTACAACTCATTTATAAAGGCAACATCTTGGATTTTTTTTTATCCTGTCTAAAGCACTGTTTTTATAGACTCACAGTGCAGACAGTATCACAGCTCAAAATCTGTCACGTCACACAAACGAAAGGCTTGTCAGGATGGGTACACCGCTCATCACCTGCCCATCCACACAAAACAAACGCCAGCCAGTTTGCTTTGTGCTGGGGGGAAGAGAGGAAACTCTTCAGAAACACATTTCAATAGTCACCAATATTCAGTGATGTGAGGATTTAGCCACAGAGCCAGTAACTCGCCTTTCACGGACCTGTATTTGCAAACTTGCGCCGAAAACATTTTTTTCCCTATTTTAATTTAATTTAATTGAGAAGCAGGTGCCTGCTGCCATCCTGCAGGGCACATTTATAAGTTTATGCTGACGTTACAGAGGTTCCCTACCATTACTGCCAAATACAGCTCACCATCCGTGCGGGGGCAGCCACCATCTCACCCCAGTCTCTGCGGTGGAGCAAAAAATAGGTGCAGCGTCATGTCCTGCTGAGGGACCCAAAGCCAGGCACTTGGGTCCCCAGCCCACCGGATGGACGGACAGACGTCTCCCTGCCTTGGAGACAGGCAGCAGCTCCCAGCAGCGATGGCATCCCCGGGGTAATTCAGGCTGCTGGGGCTGCCTGGAGCAGAGCTGCGCTGCGGGGTGGTGGCCACAGGCCGCTGGGGTTTGGTTCAGCTGCAATAACTGGTTTTCTTCAGGACCAGTCCCCTTGCAGGGGTAATTCAAAGCGTCAGCTGATCATACATGATTTCCAATGCATGGAATTAACACAACAGCCAAAATAAAGCGTCACTGGGGATGACACACAATTCACACCAAAGAGCAAAGCAGGGTGAGAAAGGACCAGAATCGGAAAGCTGTAACGGCTCAGTTACCTGGGAGATACACCCCTCTCCAGGTGATACGATCTACTATTTTCCAGGCTAATACATTGTCAAATCCCAAAACCACGTGAAGGTTGCTCAGTTAAAGGGTCTGCTTCCAGAGATCAAGAGATCTCAGCATCTACTGAACTCGGCATGAGCCATATTCACATGCACAGCTCATTGATGAGAATAATGCCCAGCTCCTCTGCCAGAGCTTCTCATCTGTCGGTCCGGAAGCACGATGGGACCGGGGAGGATGGCATCATTATCTCCTTTTTTACAAACTGCAAAGCTAAAAGAGTGAGCTAACACGACTTGTCCAAAATTCATCCTTGCAGAGGCAAGGAGAGGCAGCCCAACAGGCCAGAGCTCCTTCTCACCATTTTGTGTCCTCGATGCCCAGAACAAGGCTCAGTTCTCTAAATGGACCCACTCCGAGGAGCTCACGCCATTTCATAGCCAATTTTTAACAGAATTAAAACCCTCTGAAGTCAAAGCAAGTATTTCCCGGAAGTCATATAACTGCACGCTTTTATCTTTTTTCCTTTTTTTCCTTTTCTTTTTTTTTGTCTTTTTCTTTTTTTAAAAGTATTACAGTCAGAAATATTCATCATCATTCTGTCCACTCTGTTCTTGGGAGTGTGGGGGGGTGTTCAGCACCAAAGGTATAATCAAGCGCTCAGATAGGCTTAGGAATTTTAAAGCGAGACATATGTAATAAAAGCAATCACAGTCAACAAACTACTAAGAAGAGCAGTAATGGGATTATCTGTCAACACAAACAAAAGGATAAATACACGCAAAACCATCAGTCCCTGAAACCTAATTCTTGTGTATTTAATCTGAGACTATGGCAGGGAGATTAAAGAACCTGAGGATCGAATAAAAAGTTATTGATTGTAAAATTCTTGCTTGAAACAAAGTATTTGTTTATGGTTTAAGCTAAACAGCATGCGAAGTGTACAGCAGCAGCTAATTTAACCACAGACCCCAAAGAAACTGCACCGTCCCCATCGAGCAGCCGACCCAGAGGGGTAACGAGTCAGGCTCCTATTCACCCTCACCCTCTTCCAGAGGGAAACTTCTCTCCCTTCGCCACATTCAAGCAGCAGGAAAAAAAAAAAACAACCCACCACTAAATCACAATGGAGCTGAAGCCAAACACACAACGGCATTCAAATCCCCCTTTCATTTTGCCAGCTTTTCTCGGGTGAACGAGGCCAACGCTGAAACGCTCTCCTTTGGAGCCTCAGGACCAGGAAGGCAGCCCAGCCCTGAAACTGCGATCTGCACCCACCTCCCTTGCATTGCAGCAGCGCGGAAGCACAGTGCCTGATCCTTGAACCCTCTCCGAATCCTGAAGTCTGCATTTTAAAGCACAGCATCACTCCTCTTTGCCTCTTAAACACGGTAACTGCTGGACGTGGTGTTTGGCAGAAAAAGTGCCCCTGGGCGTTTGCGCGTGCTGGCAGGCGAGCAGACAGGCGCACACGCGTGTACACGCGTGCACACACAGGCACAGGCACCGCCCTCACCGGCGGAGCACAGGAAGGGAAGGCTGGCATGTTTTTATTCCTCCCTCTCTTTCACAGCAAACCCTGCCAGCTGCCCTCTTACCTTTCACACAGCTGCCAAGGCTCCATCCAGATGAAAGGTTTGAAGCCTGACACAGAAGCATCCACCCCGCTTCCCTTTCAATCTAATTACCGGATTCACCTGAGCGCACGTAGGAGGGAAGAGAGGGGGCCCGGGAGCGTGAAGAGGCTGTGGCAGCTCCCAGTTAATTTGATGGGACCCAACTTCTGATCCAATTAAAACCCAGCATTTGGGGACCGGCAGAGCTATTTTCACCGCTGCCGACCCTACCTAGCCGGGTGAGCGATCCCGAGAGCTCGCAGCGCCGCGCTCGTTCCTTAGGGCCAGTGCCCTCGTATCCCGCAATCAGTGAAAGGAGCCTCATTTACTTAATAGAATGAGATCCAGCCCTCGTTGCACAAAAAGCCTCAGTGATGCCTACAAAACCAGCAATGCTGCCTCGGATAGGGATACCTGCCCATGTCTCCTATAAACAGGAGATTTATTTCCCTACCCTGCTCTGCCCCACAGTAACAGACACCCCAACGCTGCCTCCCTGCACCAGGATTTCACAGCTCCCCCATCTTTTTAGGAAACTCTTCCCTCTCCTCTTTTTAGACAAATGCCTGAGGTCCACTCTGACCTCTCCTCCCGTGACACACGCAGCTCCCAGCTCCCCAAGAAGAGTATATAACAGACCAGAAGGCTCCATATGCATTTTTCATCTTCTTACACAACCGTGCCCCTCCACATATGACTGAGGAGATTTTCTGCAAACAGTTCAGCTATCCACCTAATGCCGACTTAATGGAAGTGTTTTCAGAAAAACACTACAAGAATTTTCAAATAGAAACAATTAGCATTCACAGTAATTTGCATCTACTTTCCCCCATTTCTAAAGCAGCATGCTCTGCTTTAACATTAACCCCTGCTTGTTCATCAAAGCCCAGTGCTGGGGAGTGAGCCACACAACTCCCATTAGAGACCACGGGAGCAATTACAGTCAATGGTGAAAAGATTACATGACGATGCTTGAAACTTGGGGGGACTACCCTTTGCTTTAAAGCATCCCGCGTGTCAGCAAAATGAGCGGCTTCTATCACGCCGCAGCTATTTTCACCGGTGCTCTTTTATTTCCTAATCCGTTCTCCTGTACATCCACAAACCTCAGCAAGGCACTAGCGATGGGGTTTACAAATGCAGTATTCACCAAATTGCTCACCAAATTGCTCCCCCTGTCACCTACGGTGCCCTGAACGCACGGCAGGCTGACACCAGAGCAGCCAAGCTCCTCTAGAGGCTGGAAGGAACATGGGCCCTGGGGTGGAGAGGGAGATGGAAAGGTGTCACTACCCTGAAATTTTCATCCAGGCTTATTTTGGAAAGTATCTCATGAACCTAAGTTGCCCTGAATGCAAGGACGGGCTGAGACCAGAGCAGCCAAGCTCCTTAAGAGGCTGGAAGGAGCCTCGTCCCCGGGGTGAGGAGGGAGATGGAAAGGTGTCATTAGCCTGAAATTTTGACCCAGGCTGATTTTGAAAGGTATCTCATGAACATACACATCTCAGAAATCATGGTAATCACCTTGACGCTGGGACGCCTGGGTTTTCCAAAACATGAAACAGCACATCCTACCTTTAAGATTTTGCAAGTATCAGAACGTGAATATCTTGCTTGCTATGTGGATGGTGTCTCTGAAGCCATATCGTGCCTTGTATTTGCAAGGCAGTTTGTGGCCCAAGCAGGTCAGCCCCTGGGGTAGGCACCATCTCCTGTGCCTCCATCACGCAGAAGGTGGTGAGCAGATGGGGATGAGAAGAAGCACAGAGTAATTCCCGCGAAACAAGACTGTATTTGCAAAGGTGCCTAGGAGAGTTACGGCTCAATCAGCATGAGATGAGCATACTCTATGAGGCAAAGAAGAAAGGGAGCAGCTTCTTATTAAAACACAGCATCTTTTTTGCTGTCTAGCACAGAGCTCCACAAGATAGCGGGCTTTTTTTTCCCCTCTTTTCTAAAACCCTGAAGAATTCTATGAAAAAAAGTCCAAGTTTAAAGACTCCACATCTGATGGCATCTAAGCAGAGACCACTTGTGCAATGCAGTGCTGTCCCCTGTGTACACGCACTGCTATTCAGTCTTTAAGAGATCACATACTTCTTTTCCTGCAGGACCCCTGCCTCCTTCAGCTGGCTGGTTTGATGGGAAGCAGCAAGTGATGCAAAACAAACAGGAAAAGTCTTGTCAATCTCTGCCTGATTCGGTACCGCGTTCTGTTGGCAGGGCAGAACTGGGTTTATACTCATGTTACTGAAACACCTGAGTTTTGTAAACAAGATGGCTGGTGTGCAGTGAGTAGCCAGAAACACAAGGAGGATTGGGATCATTCAGACCACGGTCTGGATTATTCATCATGAGATCAGTGGCTGGGTAAAAACACCTAACCATGTACTGAGTGCTGCCCAAACAGAAGGGACACACATAATCAACAAAATATTGAGTTATTTAAGCCGTTACAATACACACTATACAACCAAAGGATTTCTGAGAGATACTCATTGCAAAATATATTTTTTAATGTAGGCGTTGAAGGGCTTTTTGGGTAAGAAGGGTTTTGTTTGGTTTTAAGGATAAAGAAGCCCAGAGAGCATTATATTACTAAATTACTGACACGTGTCTGGCATCAGTAAGATGCATAACTCCATGTCAGCATCTCCTGAACAAGGTAAATGCAACAGGTCTGAGCTAGTGATAAATGAATTCCAGGGCAAGGGTTGTTGATGGCACACTGAAAGACCCCCCCTTGCCTTCTGCTCCCTAAGATCATTTCAAAGCCTGCAGGTAAGTAGTAACTCCAGCAATCTCAAATGATGCAACAGCGCATAAGGGAAAGGATGTATTTTATCATCATCCAAGCAGCAAACCACAGGAACTTAGTAACATACCCATATACGCACTCCTGCTGCAGAGGAGCCTGCAGAGCACACACACTTCTTGCATATTTTGACTTGACTGTTTCCTCCACACAAAAATAAATACAGTTAAAGATAAACCTCAGGAAGAGTTAAAACTCAGTATCACACCTGGCTTTGCAAACACCTTTCTTCACCTACTGCTTGGTGTGAGTTGTATCCCGTACAGTCACTACGACACCAGAAAGATGAGGGTGCTACCTGTGTTTCTATTTTCCACAGACACAAAGCTCAGAATAAAGTTACCCTC
Organism: Rhinoptilus africanus; assembly: GCA_013400135.1. NCBI lineage: Eukaryota > Metazoa > Chordata > Aves > Charadriiformes > Glareolidae > Rhinoptilus > Rhinoptilus africanus. Next base: position 968,965 of record VXBO01009241.1, read on the forward strand.
TGAAAGCCATACCATGCTCTCCTTTTTTTCCTGTGAGCTCAATTAAAGATGTGCTCAACCTGCCTACATACAAAATTCAGCAGCCTGCAGGACTTTGAAATGCGTTATAACCTGGTGTGGAACAGCTACTGGATCGTTAATCCTCTACTTCAATGTAAATGTTTAAAAACTATGCGAGAACTGAAACTTAGATCCGCCTCCGCCAGTTTGGTTTGTACACACTGTACAAAGTTGCATCTTAAATGCTTCAAACTGCCACCGGCACCGAGACACAGCGCGGCGCAGTGTCACCTCGCCAACACCAGCAGGGAGGCTGATGCACCAGGCATGAAACGGCAGAAATGGCAGAAAGCCTTTGCTGAACCCAGAAGACCGCCAGGCCCAGGGCAGGCTCCAGGATGAAATTCAGACAGGAAGGATTTTCGTAAGAACAGAAAATTATTACTTTCCCACAAAAGCTTCCTTTGGAAACAAGCTCCCACCCTTTAAATTCTGCTGCTAATACTTGCTCTTTGCTGCCTGGTGCAACGCTGATGGCTCCTCTCGCACTAAGAGCTGACACATTCTCAACCGCGGAAAATATAAAGGACGCAGAGATCTTGTCCATCACCTGGAGATAAAACACAAGTCATCGTGAGCCTGCCTCCTTCAACTCTGCCTCGCTGCAGCACCTAAGCACACGCTTAAAGTGCTTGCTAAATAAATCACAAAATACATACATCCAGAACAAATTTCCTGATGCCAAAGTTTCAGGAACAGGAAGATTCCATTTCCTAAAGCATTTCCAAAAACATTTTTCGAATAACAATTTAGCCTCATGTATTCCTTTAACTTGTGCCCGAATTATTCACCTTTTTTTTTGCAGATGAGAAGCTATAAGGAAATGTTAAAGAATATTTTTCTAGGAACCCAATAATCTGCGGCAAGGTATTCAGACACCTCCAAACTCTAAGGGGGGTGGAAAAAAGGAAAAAAATAGAAAGAAAAAAAAGAACCTGAACCGCATTAAATTTCAGGAGTTCCTATTACACGTTTCTGTGGGAGTGCCCGAAGACCAAAGAGTAACAAGACCTGACAGTACAAAGTTATATGCAAAAAATAGTTTGCAGTCCTTGACGACATAGCTTGGAGTCTAAACAGGTATTAGGAGAGAAAAAGGTGTTTAGCAAACTGCGACAGCACCTCCAGAGAGCTGGGCAGAAACGGCTGTCTATTCATCTGATGCTATTGATGGGCGTAGCTGGGAAGGTAAAGGATTAGGAAAGAAACATTAAGAAAATGAAATACGAGGCAGAGGAAAAGAAGAAAAGAGCTGGAGTGAAGATGCGGAGAAGAGCCAGAGGGAGAGCTGGTGATCCCAGCTTCCGCCTCCCCATTACCGCTCCCGCCTGCCCCACAACAAAGCAACACCCATTTTTTCTTGCATCCCAGAACACTCCTTTTTTTCCTTCTAAATCCGCGTGGACCGTAAATTCCCAAAGCGCCCAGAGTGCCCTCGGTACTTCACTAACGGTTGAGACGAGGACGCTGTCAGAGCCCCCACGTCCATGGCTTGCGGTCTCCCATTTGGGAAGCTGTCCGCCCCCGGAGCAACAGCCTTCCACGGATCCGTGGGCTGGATGCTTGTGATGGATTAACCGTGGAAACGAGGAATGCAAAACTAATTTCCTTCTTCCTCTCTTTCTACAAGAGGTCTCAGCAAGGTAACGGCAGGTCTAAGAATATTTGGGGATTAATCGGGGCATCCCTATTTCTTTTCGGAGGTGGGGGAGAAGGTGGGGTTCCCCTCCTGCCCCAGCTGTTTTTAAGATCTGAGCTGGGAGAGACAAGGCAGCCAGTATCCATGCTAATTTCGTAAGGACTGATTGGAAGGGAACAACAGTGCATTTTTTAAAGGTCAAAGCCTGTGCAATCATACATTTTGCATGGGTGAAAGTCACTTCTGTGACAGAGCGAACAAAAGAGTGACAAGCAGGTAGAACAGTGGTGGTAAAATTTTGATATCCCAGGTAAAAAGGAAAATTGCTACTCTCCGATTTGCATGTTTTGGGGAAGGTGGTTTCAAAAGCAACTTTCACATTTTCACAGATTAATACCTAATTTTCTTTTTTAATACACTTTGTTTAGAAAAATCTGCTGAAAGCATATTCTAGATGTCAAATATTGTATCAGCAACAATGAAAAATAAAGGCTTAGGAAAAAATATATACTGAAAACATCACCTTTTTGGATTGGCTGAAGCCATTTACTCTAGTAACACTGTCATGCTGAGAAAATGATCTTTTGTCTATAACTGCTACATAGCTATTAAGCATTTTAGCATATAAGTATGATATTTTTCTTCTTTACTGTGTAGCTCTGCTTAGGCATAAATAAGGGGGTGGTGGAATTTAAGCTTGGATAGGAACTTCAAAAAAAATAAACACCCAGTCAACAATGAGACGGCGTTTAAACTGCAGGGAGAAAGAGAATTAAAAAAGCATTTAAGTAGAAGCAAAAACGGCTGCCCCTTTACAAAATCAATGATAACACCACATCTACGGCATGTACCTTGGGTCACTCACTAAATAATAACTGCTACCTAGTAAACACAAAACGAGAATTTTCCCCAGTAATCCCATACCTGGGGATGCTGATGAAGTAATTGGTATTGAAGCCTGGATTTCTTCATTTGCAAATTGTCCTAATCATGCAAAAGAACTCTGTGCTTGTTTTTTTTCTTTAAAAAATAATTTTTAAAAAAACCTTGAAGAATCTGAACAAAAAGAAAGTTGAAGTGGACGCCCGCAGCTGTGCTCAGCAGCCCGAGCAGGGGAAGGGGAAGGGAAGGGAGGAGGAGCAAGAGAGACATCCTTCCCTTTACTATTCTAAGGTGTAAAGACTTCTCCATCATGACAGATTTTTTTAAGAAGCTATCACACATTCATAACACTAATTGATTTTCATAGAGAAGAGAGCAGATGAGGTCTCTTTGGGAACTGCCTGCTACATTTCTGCTTGAAAGGAGATCACTGCTGGTGTGCCTCAGCTCCTTCATAAAAAATTTAATTAACAATATCTCCAAGAACGAACCCACAGTTAGGTCTCCAGCTATCATGTGACTACCAGCACACTGATGCACCATGGCAAATTAAACCTAAGCAAACGATACCTGTCGCACATCGAGCAGCCGGCACGTTATCGTCTGGGCAGATTCTCGGGGAGGAGCAGGGATGTGATGGGAAGCAGGAGAGCACACAAAGGGACCGCGAGATGCCTGCATCCAGCCTGGCAGTGACAACTTGTTTTCCTAGCTGCCACTTTTGATGGCTACACATTTCTATCCGTGATCCGGTGGCGATGCCAGAAAGCAAAATGCTTCACAAACCATGATTCCAGTTGATCTTCACAAATCTACATTTCAGGAAGAGCAGAAACTGCGCACATTAGCCCTTTGCTCTGGGATACGGAGGGACGACCGTGTAAATGGAGACTGGCGTGTCCCGCGGGAGAGGCACTGCACCGTCATCCCCAAACAGCGCCAGGAATAGAAAGGCACCATGTGCCGGTCTGGAAGTCCCATCTGGCACAGCAATGGAGGAGAGGAGACAAGACTGGCTTTCTCTTCTCTCCATCACCACTGCCACCCTCGCTGCCTTACCCCGTAGCAGCTCTCATCCTCAGAGGATTCGTTCCTTTGACAAACTGAAAGCAGGGGGGGGGAAGAGATCTGAAAATAGCAAGAGGCCCGACGCTATAAACAGATTACCAAAATCACTTCTTGTTTCTGCATATGGGCTCCGGGCTTGCACACAGTGCAGGGAAGCGAAGGTTTTAAAATTTTCCCAACTGCACAGTAAGTAGCGCTGATTTACAAGACGATGGACAGCGGGTACTGCCCATGCTGTATGTTTAGCCCCTGTTGTGTTATCCTTTAAAAACATTTACCGCTGCAGACATAATACGAATACGTTTGATTTATTACCTATAATGTCAGAATTGAAAAGGTTAATCACCATTATTAGTCAGTGAAAATGAGGCAAGATTATCACTTGAATGCCGAAGCTGACAGTGAGAGCAGTGTAAGGGAGGACGGACGTACACGCTGGGGCACCGCTGGCATTCGACCTGCCCGAACTGCAGGTCCTGTAGCCACAGCCACAGTTGTCTGCAGGAAGGTTAGAGAGTGTGAAGAGCCTCCACCAAAGATTATACCAAAACCACAAAACCATTAAAACATACTACTTCATGCAACCCCAAAACTGTTAGCAAGGTGCTCCGGAGTTATTTGTTATTAGTTAGCTCTAGTTTCGCACGTTTGACAGAGCGGAGTTGGCGACGCTGTGCCAAGGGCCACAAACCTGGCAGAGGTGGGTCTGCCGAGGGGAGGGTTTGGGGAGTGGGGGTACAGACAGACGGCGGAGCAGAGGTCCCGTACACACCCTGCCCTGCCTGCAGGGTCACCGGCCAAGCGCCGTCCTGCAGGAGCACGGCCCCGTCCCCGCCTCCAGCGCTCCCCATTTCCCCCAGCATCACGCTCTTCAGCTTCAGCGCGGAATGAGCTGCAGCAACCGCTTTGATTCACCTCAGAGGGAACCGCATTTCAGTCTCGGGTAAATTTATCCTTAAGAATGAGCTGCAGACTCCAGCGATGCTAAAGCTCTTTTGAAAGGAAGGCCGGGGGAGGGAAAAGAACATTACAAATATACTAACTCTCTACCTAGCTCATCTCCACGACAGTTGGCAGCATTATCTTTTTCTTCAGCAGTGCAAAAAACAAAAACGACTGAACCTCCACCACTAATGGGATGCAAGAAGAACTATTTTTATAGATGTTGTGTTAACATAAACACCATGGCTTTATTCAAAAAGCCCTGTCAAACCAGGAATCTGGAAAAGAAGAGCTCCTGAGCACCCTACTGCTCCACTGCCTGTTCTGTAACCACCAGGAAAGGGGTGAAACCACCACTGGCAAAGGCCAACGCCATCCCGTTTCCAACAGAAAAGACCAGACCTTTGCGTACCAGCAGTATGTTCAGATTGATGCACCTGCCATAGGTTTAGATGGGAAAAACCCCACAGGTTCCAACAGTTCCGGAATATGAAAGTATTATCTTAGAATAACAAATAGTAAAACACATTTGCAGAAATAAACAAAACTGAGAAAAGACGACAAGAAGTTACCAAATATTACAAGATTAGACCAAGACGGCTTTGGCAGGAAGGTCAAAAAATAAAATTAAACCATGGCATTTAATTGCTGTGATAGATGTACCATCGAAAAAATACTCAACGACACTAATTTCTGTATTGCCACATGATTACAAACTTGCTTATCCTTGTGCCGGAGGTCCGTTCTAACATGGAACATGGCATCGAAAAACCAAAGCCCTGTATTACTTTGGGATCTACTTTACATTACTTTCCAAAACAAACACAAGTGTTAATAACACCGAGGTTTTAATGCTTACATAAAAACGAGATTATGCCTTGCAGTTGTTGATCACTGATCCCATAAGTGTCTACAGGGTGGGAGACAGTTTAAGAAGTCCAACCCTATGATTCTGTGAAGTCACTTCAAACAAACAAAAAAAGTGTTCATAAACATGTCTATTGACTGTTTTCAAGGTACAGGAACATTTCAAAAAAGCTGTTTATTGTGCAGATTATATGCCATTTTATGCTCTTAAGAACATTCTTAATTCCACCATTTTCATGTAATCAACACCATCCTGGTGACTTTTTTTCTAAACACCTTTAAAGTTGAAAAGACCTGTATTTATATTAGTCATTAAAATTTGAGTTCTGTATAATAAGCAACTGTAACAACTATTTTTCTGTCTTTTTATTTATTAAGTACAGCAGTCCAGTGGTAAGGAAGACATGCAAATACAACATGAAAAATTTATACTCAGTGCAATATCTCTGAGAATAAAGAAAACATAAATGAAACGTTTGTTTTGAGGGGCAGAGGGAAGGAAAGGTGAGTGACAAAAATACTGCTCAAAATCAGACAGGTAGCACTAGCGATGGGGGGAAAAAAATCCTCCTCCAATGTATGCAGAAAGGTCAGAATCTGGCCTGCACTTAATTCACCATTTGAGAGGCTTGTCATTGAAAATGTGGGCCAAAACTTAGCAAGGATAAAAGAATGTCATTCCCAAAAGGCCCCACGACCAATAATTAGAGGTGGTATGGAGTATTTTCCCTCTGTCTTGCTCTGGAAAAAAAAAAACCAACAAACCCACCAAAAAAAAAACCAAACAAAACCCCCCAACCACACACACAAAACAAAACAGAAAAATAATAACTGCAACATAAAAAACCAACCACAACACCGGGTGGGGGGTGAACCATATGTTTTCCTGCAATGCTCCAGGATGGAAATTCAGTGAGTAAAGAGTTAAGAGACGCTCTAAAAGTATCTCACCCTGATATGCTGAGAATTTGCTGGGATCTCACGGAGAAACGGGTGATTCTTACATACCATATGTTCTGCAAACGCTTGCAACAACACAGAGGGGAGCTGGGGATGGAAATCCACCTTGGCTACCGAATTTCCCCGTTTTCTCTAAAGCAATGGAGTTCCAACGGACAAAACTGGTGTAAATCCAGCAAAGCACACCCCACTGCAGCAGCCTCCGGGCACGAGCCCCAGCTTTATCAGAGCTCCATCAGGAGGGAAGGCAGAGGTGGGGAGGAGACCTGGGCCGGGGTGGGGGGACCCAGGGCTCGTCCCCAGGCTTTGCCACCAGCTCCAGCACCCTGCTGCCAGAGCTGCATTGTCCTTGGTGTCACAGAATCACAGAATTGCCCGGGTTGGAAGAGGCCTTTCAGATCATCGAGTCCAGCCATCAACCTAACTCTGACCAAAACCATCACTAAACCACATCCCTCAGCACCACGTCTGCCCGTCTTTTAAATCCCTCCAGGGATGGTGCCTCAACNCGGTTTTTCCATCTCACGGTGGCCCTGGGCAATAGAGCTGTAAAAGCTTTGAGGAATGACTGGAAACGGGTAGTTACAACATTTCAGACCACGTGGAAGACTGTAACCCTCTCCAAGGATGCAAGACTGGACCTAGAGATACCACTGGAGATGGTTTATTCTGGCTTGTTGTCCCCTCCCCAAGTGGTGCCTAGCATGTTGTAACCAACGCCAGATTAGATGCCAATGAAGGCAAGGCAGATGCACATGATAAATCAAGGTAAATATAGAAATCTCTGTTGTTGGAAACCTCCACTTTTGCAAACAGATCCACTGCCTGGCCATCCCTTGGACTTACTTAACGAGCTAACCCTGGCAAGCTCGTCACTCTACCCAGGCGTTACTACAGCACGGCCAGGGGACAGAGCCCCTGCACCACTCTGGAACATGGCTGTCACCACGAAGTTACTTATTTCACAGCTACAACGTAAGCTTCTAGGTATGTGGTTGGCTTAACATTACTTCTTGTCCACTGTATTTTTCTCCAGGGAAAACTCACTATTGCACTAATGTCACTACTGCACTAATAAAGGCAGACAAAAATATCCTGGAGCAAAAAAAGAGAACAAAAGCACAAACTACAATTGGTAAATATCACATCATGGCATCGCAGTGTACATCTAAGCCATTGTGAACTTATCTCTTCAAGGGTTTCCACACTGAGAATTGGTCATTGATGAAAAACACATGGAGAATATAATCATATAATTTCATTGTTTATATTGCATGACAATTACTGGACAAGCTTATAAAATAAAAGGCAAACTGCCTTTTAAAATCTATTACAATTTACAGGACTTAGAAGTTAATTTACATTCCTTGTCTGTCCCAGTTTCCCCCTAAGAATTTACAAGTAATACTTTTTTCCCCAACATGAAACCTTTGTTCTCTGCTGCAGCTATGTGAAAAATCTATACGATAGGAAAAACTCTTTGAATGTACATGTACAGATACCTTCACAAAAGTAGCCTGGAAAAATACAAGAACTCTGATGATCTTTTCTCAGTATTGCTTATTTTAAATGCTACTCGCAACACCGGGAAGTAAAAAAGTGTTCTTCCAAACAACAAATTTTGAAGGTGATGACATCTCTTTGCAAACAGTAGCTGCTGCCAGCAACTAGCCACACTTTTTTTTTTCTCCCACTTTACCATACCTACATTTTAAAGGAACACTCCTTTTAATTAGAGCGAGAACACAGGAAATGGGAGGCCACAGGACTGCAGCCTAAAAGCCACAAGCACAGCAGGAAAATGGTGCATTTTTGCTGATCAGAAAGCACATTCTTTCATCGTCAAAAAAAAAAACTCAAACCCAAACAAACCCCACTGAAAACCCAAGGCCACCACAGCACCCAAAACCAACCCAAATCTAACCAACCCCCAAATCCTTCGACTAGTTCTCCCCCAACATTCAGAAAGTAACAGGGAGGGGGAGAGGGAAAGTAGGACAGAAGCACAATAAACTCCAGCTCCAAATTCAACCTCTACCCGTACTTCTCAGCCAGAGTAACCCATGATGAAATCATTAGCTGAGAATTAATTATCAGCATTTAAAACGTTTTTTTATAACTTCAGATACAAAAATTCTGTGATGCATTTCTCGCAGAGGTATACAGAAATATGGAAAATGTGAAAGCAAACATACACTTGAATGTCAAAACGTTCATTACAGGGTGCTCGAAGTGCTTTTCATGCTAAATTATCACATACAGAATCCCAGAGTGCCAGGGGCTGGAAGGGACCCTGGAGATCCCCCAGTCCCACCCCCTGCCAGAGCAGGGTCACCCAGAGCAGGGGGCACAGGAACGCCTCCAGGCGGGTTTGGGATGTCTCCAGAGACGGAGAGTCCCCCACCTCCCTGGGCAGCCTGGGCCAGGGCTCTGCCACCCTCAAGGGAAAGAAGTTCCTCCTCAGGTTTAGGTGGAACTTCCCATGGTCAAGTTTGTGCCCGTTACCCCTTGTCCTGTCCCTGGGCACCACTGAAAGAGCCTGGCCCCATCCTCCTCACACCCACCCTGTCAGTATTTATAAGCATTGATAAGATCCCCCCTCAGCCGTCTTTTTTCCAGGCTAAAGAGACCCAAATCCCTCAGCCTTTCTCCATAAAAGAGGTGTTCCAGTCCCCTCATCATCTCGGNTATCTTTCAAATATAGGCAATATGACATTTTCTGAGGTGAAAGAGATGGGGGAATGGGGGCTGGGGTTACTTACAAGTGGGCTTTTCTTCCCAAATTTGACGCATTTGATTTTTAGAGTTAATATATCCTCTGAGACAAGTCTCTAAAGCTCATGTCTCAATATGCTGCAGATCCAGTACAAAATGAATTAAGAGATTACATGTTGAAGGTCATATAAATATCTGCAAGGACTGGAAACAATTTTATAGTGTGAAAGAAAAAGTATAAACCTTAAAGAAAATAAAATGTGCCATTGGAATATTGCTGTTGAAGAGTGAACCAATGCCCTACAAGAGCTCCATTAATTTTAGATACCGTGCCCTGCCAAATACCCATCGCAGCCGAAACATCAGCATCCCCAGCTGCAAATCAAGGTGACAAAAGGCTTCCTTTGAACTATCACCTATGCACTACTCACGCGTGCTCGCACATGTAGCAACATCAAACGCAAAACATGGAAAAGTTAGGAAGTTAGAACGGTTCCCGAGCAAACCAGTTTTGGCTAACGCTTAGAAAATCACCCTGGGTGAGGAAGGAGGAGGGCAGCCCGGGAATATCCCCCCCGCGCCGAACCGCAGTCCTGGGCGGCTGCAGCATTTCACGGAGACAAAGACAGTGGACACTAAATGCCAGAACGCAGAACGTAAGAGAGAGATAATACATGCACACAGCATGCACTCCACACTCGAACTGTTTATCAGATTGTAACAGCACTGCGGCATCCAGGAGCGTGGATGTGCTGTTTTGTTCACATTTTAATGTGCCATCTTGCAGTAGATGCTTGCACAGCAGAGTAAATACAATCTCTATATATACCCTGCGTGGGCGTCAGGGGTTATTTCTGACTGTCTTCATTACACTTCATCACCAATTTAAATGTAAAAAAAATAAAACCCTCAACAATTCCCAAAGTGATTTCAGTCTGATTTTTATAATTATTTCCAGAACCTTTTCATTATGCAATTTCAAATACTTATTGAAAGATCTCTCTCTTACAAAGTTATCCTTGATGCAAGTCAAGCAAACCAGGCAAGCTAACCCTTCTTTACTAATAAAACACAGACATGAATAACATTCACAATGTTTAGCCCGGAGAACAGTTTAATAATAATGTCGCATCTTGCTATATAGGGAGGGAGCTAAAAAAGAAACTCAAAGGCTAATAGGTACAAATATTGTGCCTCAATTGCAACAAATAAATAGTACTGAACTGTAGAAATGTAACTGATAGCAGCAATCTGAGAGATGTGGGTTCTGGTAACCCTCAAGCTAAAGCCGATTAGGTTTTGTTACACAGGTCCTTTGTGTATTTTTGTGCTGCGGTACCAGTTAAATTGACCTCTACAGGCATGTGTGTTGCTTTTATCGTTTAATGGCTTCACGTTTTAAACCTAACTTAGGCTAGCAAAACCAAATAAATAAAGAATTCCCCCTCCAAGCTGGCATACGTGTTAAACCCACCTGTGAAAAGGGAGACCTCCGCACCTGAATTCCGTGCGCTAAAACCCAGGGAACGCCAAGCAGTTAGCACGACGGCAGGAGGACGGGCAATCTGTCAGGCGGGATGTTGGGGCTCAAAAATGGAATTACAGTTACACACGCTGGACAGAAACGCCAGGCCTCGGCCAGTTCAGCTGGACAAGGCAAGGGCTTTCTGCCTTCCCCACCCTGCCGCGGCCAACAATGAATGTTCTGAAGGGCCACAGAATTTGCAAAGCACAACAACAATGCCACACAAAGCTCAGCACGAGGAAAAATTTCTTCCCGGCATTTCCTTATTTTTCACAATTGCCTGCCTGTAATCGGCTCTACTACAAATAAGAACCAGCAACAATAAATTAAGTCTTTTGTAAATCCAGCCACTTCGTTCTGATTCACCCATTCCAGCCCAGTGACCTAGCCCAGGGTTGGTTCCTATTCCCTTTCTGCAGCAATATTGTGACTAGCCAGCCCACTCTTTTGCTCTGTATGATGATTTTTTTAAAAAGCAGAGACCCGAGCAGTTTATTTATGACAAGTCTCTTGCACTGGAGGATGCAAAGAAGCCCAAGCAGCACATCCACACAAAACAAGCCCCCTCGGCTGGAATGGGGTACGGCTGCCACCAAAGACAGGCTCAAAAAAAAGGAGGAGACAGATGGGAAAACTTGCTTCAAAATTTTCTTATATTGAAACACCTTTATTTGCCCACTTGGAACAGCCTGACCTTAAGGAAACGTCACTGAGTAGCTAAAGGGAAGTTTTAGCCAAATTCTAAATATGTATATTTTTCTGGAGCCTCGAGGAAGCATAATTAGTCAATTTGGCTGCAGGCCATAAAACATAATTACTTATGCGAAGTATATTTAAATATGTAACTCCGATTGCTAATAGGAGTGCCCAGCCCCATAAATAAGCAGCGATTTGATGGGCTAGCAGCTCGGCACAGGCAAAACACCGGAGACGATTCCCAAAGGAATAACCACCTCTTCAGAAAGAGACTTCAGAAATTAAAATCTAATTAATAGGTACACCACGCTGAAATGCAATCAGCTACCGATAAGGAAGGAGGGCAAAATGGTGCATGTTTAGAACATGTGTCACACCAAGAAAAGATAGTTTGGGTACGGTGAAAAGAAAAGCAGGAGGAATCTGTTTGCAGAGTAACAGCCCATCTCCTGCCTTCAGGAGATCCAGGGGACAGTGGAAAATGAACTTCCACTGGAGACACGAGAAAGCCACACACCGAAACCACCAGAAAACTTCCCAGACTCCGCCGAGCAGTAACAAACCTTCAAGATATTAAAATAAAAGAATGGTGTATTAAGCGATGTGGTAAATGCAATTTGTCATTTAGCACTGTGAATCTATGGATTTTAATGACAGGGTCTCATTTACATTTAACAATCAGTGTACTAGAACATTTCTTGGAAACTGGGGATATTTTCTTGTCTCAGTAGGAATATATAGAAATTTCTTCTTGATTAACAACGGAGTAAAGGAGTTGTGCCTTGAAATCTCAGTCCCTTGGTTTCTCTCTAGAGCTGGATGAATATCAGCATACAAAACCTCAATCCTGACAAGAAAGCTCTCCAAAATTCAGCTGTTTGTAATAATTAGGTATTTAACAATTCTTCCACAAGAATAACATTATAAAGCACCTTACATTTTATTGTTCTCTTATACCACTCATCTGCTTTAAAAAACATTAGCGGCGTATCTTGTTCTTAATGATACATTTTGGATGTGACTTTCAAAAGCACTTACAGCAACTTAGGAGCATAAATCCCACTGATACTCAATGGTATTTGTGCCTTTAATGCCTGTAGCCATTACTGAAAATCTCATTCTTTTCCTGAGCTTTGGAGTTATTCCAGAGGTCATACACGTAGAAAGAAATGGCAAGTGTCACAAGGTATTTTATATTTTACAGAAATGCTATGCAGCTTTAGGACAGACATCAAGAACACTGAATACATGCACTTAAAACCATAATGGGGAGTTTAGGAAGAAGGGAGAGGCTTGAGTCAAATTTACCCAGTGAATTTGGGGATAAGGTCGATCTCTGTTGCATCCAAGCTGGCACAAATGTGATTCTCATTCTTTTTCATTCCAGTGGCTCATGGGGCAAGCTGCAATGTAACCACGCGTTTCCCAAAAATACCACTGACCACTACACACCAGAAAGGTCTTTTCCCCCTTTGACAAGAATAATCAAAACTTTAGGCCTTAGTTACAGCTAAATTAAGCTGTTAAACAGTTTAACTAGGCCATTTAAAAGGCATATTTTTTGGCGAGCCCTAATTACCTTTCATCAAGTAGAGGAAAGCCCACCCTTGACTGACGACCACCTCATTTATTCCAAGACGCTCCTGCAATCCTCGGCTCAAGCACCAGCCGAGGTCCCTCGGTGCTCTCCACGGACGTGCCAGTGTGGAGCAGGTTGGCCGTGTCACCTACTCCCACTGAGCACAACCGCAGATGGGAGAGCTGCAAAGCTGCCAGGAGCCCCCGAACATCAGCTGCACTGATCAGCGCAGCTCAGAAGCTGGCATGCAACCGCAGAAAATTTTAAGGAAGTTGCAAGCGTACTTGCAATTTTAAATAGACCAGAGAAACCCGTTTGCAGTGGCTCCTGTAGCCACCATTGCTTCAGGTTTTCCCAGATCATGAGAAGTACAATAAACAAAATCACTGCAACATTAATTCATGGATGAACATCCTCCAGGTCCTATTCCAAGGAACAGGTTATCTCTGAGCAGCTGTAGAAGGAACCTGGTTGAATTGCACGGTTCCTTATGAGCACACAAGCTTTATTCGCTAGATTAACTAACCTCTGCAGCCTGGTTCTCACCACCCTCACTGACATCCATCTTTGGGAGCTGAGTGCCTACAGCACCTTTACACAACTGAGCCATTAATTTCCTTCTCTCAGTTTTACCGTCTGTGAAAAAATGATTAAAAGATTTGTTAAAGAACATCACTAGAACGTAACAGGGCCACAGCCATTGTGTTTGCAGAGAAACTAGCTAAAATTGACAGGTACCAAGAGCATTTAGCACTTGTAACCAATTACACAGACAATCTGATGTTTCTATGTTAAATTTCTACATATTGCAAAAAGAATTTTGATAAAAAGAATTTTGATGAAGCAAAGTGCACGGGATTTTGTTTGTAACAGACTTGGAAGTTGTATTGTTATTTTGTCATTAACTGTGAAGCAAGAGCAAACGAGAAACTTCCCAGAGAACACAAAGAAAAACTTATGGTCCAAACATCTGCTTAGAGATTGCTTACAATCAAGATTTTCACAAAGCCTTGTCTTTTTATTCCCTCCTCCCCCCCTTCCACAGCATCACTTTTGGCTCGCTAATTTAATTTCTTGAACATTTGTGCACTTACTGGTTTGACTGCGTTATTTGCTTGAACCAACGACAAACTCCGGGTAGTTGTATAATGAAAGAGCCAGACCGTAATGAATTTTACGGTATGCCAACATTACAGGCTACCATATTCTGTAGAAGGGTCTTGTGAGCAGTAAAACAGTCCTCCAGGAGCTCTATGTGAAGGACTTTGCTCAGCTCCTCAGCGCGGGTGGCTGCCAGCACATGGTCACTTCCAGCACCTCATGCGTCCCTGCTCCCTATCACCATCTGCAGTTTGAGACACAGCCTCCGTGCCAGAAATGCGGAGGATACAAGGCAGGGGAAGCCAGGCAGACAAATCAAACAGACAGGCAGTGCCCAAGTCCCTGCCAGGACCATTACAGGCCAGCGTGATCATCCAACCCCGAAGAGAAACCCACGCTCTTCCGGTAATGGGACAAGCGTTTGAGCTGGACCTGTGTTTACCAAGCCGTGCAATGAGCCTTTGATAATCACAACCGCTACCTTCGCTTTTCCTTAAAAGCAGCACAGCTGCCTGTGCAGCACTTGACTTGCCAGACGCTTACACCTCTGCCGTGGTACCCAAGAGACGCCATTGCCAAAGAGCATCCCAGAGTTTGCTGGAGACGGCAGCACGATGTACCCTGCATCTTCAGGCACAGCATATCATCCATAAATTTTTTGAGGACTACCTTTCTGCCCAGGAGGGATGGAAAAAAGAAAGGAATAGCAGTAGAGCTGCAGAAGGTGAGCATTCATCCCTCCCAGCCCGACACAAACACTACCTGCAGCCTCACGGCAGGCCTTGGTGTCCGAGGGCTGCGCTCTCACCCAGAAACCCAGCACATGCTCCCAAACCCCGACGGTCTGGGTCAGACACACACACCTGGTGAGAGACTTCGAACTCTTGATTAGAATTGCTGATCCGGTATTAAATGAGCTGTGTATCATTTCCATATGCCCTTGATTCCTTCCCTTACAGTCATGTTCCTGGACAACTTCAGATACGTTTCGAGACTCTCGAGAGAATGCACCTGAGTTGTCGAATCAAGACCTTGAATAGACTCACTGCAAATACACTGTTCAACCCACTTAATCCTTAATTAGGGTTTCATTTTTTAATGTAAGGCTTCAATAATCAGCTCAGGAGAAACTGTAAAAGCAGATGCCAGGCCACCAAGGACTTTTTCCACATGCATCCTCTACTGGTGCAGCCACCCCATTAGCACGTTGCTTCTGCAGCTACCTATACTCAGCGCGGATGTGGCTGCACCAGCACGACAGCAGTTACACAAATACAGCCTATTCTTGTGCGATAGATAACGGTGCACCCCTGTAATTAAATTGCATTGTTCATCACAACCAGAAGGGAGTGGAGGAGGAGCCACCCTTCATCAAAATACTTGCCTACCATGAAACTTGTACACAAAGCCAACTAAGAAAAGATAACTGGCATTTGCTCTGAGCTAGAAAAATAATCACCATGTCTCCTTAACGTCTCATGTTGTTACCCTGCAAACCTGGTATTTTTACGCAGAAGAAACCAAAGAGCAACCTCCCTCGTGGAGCACTGCTGGAGACAAGAGGGGACTGCAGAAGGGAACTGGCTCCGGCAGGACTCTCCCAGCTTTGCAGTCAGACCTACAAATGAGGTCTTTATTGTTTCCATAATATATACTGTTTACACACACAGTTTCAGGAAACTCACCAGTAAGTGCTCATCTCCATAATTATTAATTGAGGTAGGTGGAAACCAGAGTAAGGATTAGAGAGAGGTTTCATCAGCTTAACGCATTCAGTCAAAGGTGCCTTCAGCAAGCCATTCAATTCCAAAAAGAAGCCTGTTTTCTGTTCTTGCAAAACAGAAACTAATATTAGATACTCCTGGATGTCTAAGGCCAACATGTTCTCTAGGTAAATTAAAAAATAATTAAATCCATCATTTTGAAAGGACAGCAAGAACAGTATAGGAGATTTTGTTAACAGTGAATGAAAATCCTGAACAGGGGTATTGGAAACACATAGAAACATTGAAAGAATAAGAAATCAGGAACCTAGCAAACTTCACATAGTTTCTCTTTCCTGCACACATTTCAGGAAAAACAAAGTTACCTTTGCTAAAATGAACCTCTTGCATTGCTGCTACAGCCCTAGCAAGAGAGACAGACCCCAGGATACCTTGACCTTTTTTATTCTTTGTAACCAAAGCCCTGTCCAAAACCAACCACCTCGGAAGGAATCTGCACAAACTACCAAAACTGAAAGCTTTTTGTTCCACACAACTTATTCTGGGCTCAGCAAATAAAAATTTATATTAAAAAAAATTTACCAATATAGAAAATGTTCTTTTTTTCCCCTAGCGCGTGTAAATCCAAGGCCGCCTGTTAAGCAGCATTACCCAAGCCAGTCGAACGCTTTCTTTGGACCACGGATAAGACAAAGTCTTGCTGCTGTTGCTTCACCAAAACGCATTCAGTCCAGCACACCTGAAGACCAAGCCAAGGCTACCCTCACATAATCAAGGCGGATGGACATTTTTGTATTCACTCACAGATTACAGCTGCCTCTCCCACCATTACTTTAGTACCAACTATATTTAAATGATACACAGGTCCACAGGCATCTGGATTTGCTTTTTGATATATTTACAGGCATGTTGGCAGTTTTGATGCACATTTTCCAGTGGCGTATTTTTTAAAAATGGAGGGATTACACCTTGTTCTTACTTAAAAGTTTCTAAAATATTTGGCTAGACAGATATCCAATTCCAGACTTTAAACTGCCTGATACTCCTTGACAACAGGGTTGCCTTTTATCTGTCATCTTGTAATGCAATAAATTTTACTTGAAACATCTTCACCTGTGCAGCAAGACGTGTACGCTGCGATGCAGAAAATCTGACATAAAAATAAAAAAAAATACATTTAAAAAAAAGTAGATTCAATAAACTGGTTGCTCAGAGAACAACTGTCTATGACCTGGAAAGCACACTTGCTATGAGAGACTCAAGGAGATAATCTCATTTTAGTTTATTGAAAGGTAATTTAAGGGAGGAATAATTATGAAGTACAACTACACAGGCAGCACGTAGATTTAAGACCAGAGACAAAGGTATGAGAGCTAATAGCCATAGTGCTCCAATTTCAAACTGGAAACGCAGTTAATAAAAAGCTGAGATTCTAACCTGAAGTTAATATTCTACTTCGAATGATGGCGCAGGAAGTTTTGAAGGTGTAACCTGAGCACCCAATAATCAGAAAACAAACAGGAGGACTTACTAAAAATGCAAAGTTACAGTTTTTAATGCCTGTGTTTCTGCATGCTTGCTTTCTTGAATCCACATGGAGATTTGCTGCTCCTTAGAGAAAACTCTCTCTCCCTTTTTTAAGCCAATGTTATTTGCTAATCTTCCTTTTCATTGTTTAGCTTCATAATTCCCCCCCTTTCATTTATGCACTCCCTGACGACGGTGTTCATGAAAATCCTCTGAATTCTTATTCTTCTCCTCCCTTTCCACACAGACATTTTTTTCTTAACATATGAACATATGAATCAACCCAACGATTTGGCCACTTCCCATCAGGGAACATCACCAGCATCCAGAATAGATTTAAGAATACATTTTTAATTTGTGACTACCACTCCGCCGGCAGTGCTTTCCTCGTTCCGTCTCCTCGGCAGATAGACAGGTGCCCACACCTAGGAGCATGATCTGACATACGTAAAGCTGCCAGTGCCAATTCCACGTACCATCCGCAGATGCTTACAGCCTACCAGCACATGCTCTATTCTTGGGAAAGAAAACCAATGTTTTCCATAAAACACAGTCTCTCCTCTGCAGGATACAGCGCTCTGCACATATCTGCTAACAACATCGCAGTATTTCTCCACCCCCTCCCCATGTTTCTCCTTTTTGTCAAGCTCTCTAGCATTTGTTCTGGGATCTAATTAAGGTCCCTTATCACCATGGCAAGAGGGGGGCAAGGTCTAACAAAACAGCATTAATGAACTGATTGTTTTCATTGGGCACATACAGAGTTATAATCCCCAAGACTGGAACACATCTACACTTGGAAAAAAAAATGAAATCTAAAGAAGTCTGTGTTGTTTACATTTTTACAAGAGTTTAACTAGAAGCCCATGGAAGACTGGCATAATCCAACCGCATCTTAGAACTTGTTCTTAATGGGAAATGTATTCCTTTTAGGACGGGCAGCTTCATTATGTTTTCTCTTCCGAGCATATGTAGAAGTCTTGCACCTACCACCGGAATCTTCTTCAAGGAGATGAGCTTCCCGTAAACTTCATTAGTTAGATGCCATTTTATAGGTAATTCAGAACCTCTTCCCACCTTTCTGGGTTATTAAATCTATTAACATCCCAGGATATTGTTATGTAAGTACTGCTCATCTCCATTATGCAGCAGAATTAGAAGAGAGCTATTAGAACCAAGTTTGCCTTGTTTCATCTCATTCTCTGTGTGAACTCAGATACCAGAAGCAAGATCCCCTTCAGGGAATGCGGAGTTTGATACGGAAGAGAAAGACAAGTAAAGGAGACCAGAAGAAGACCACGAGGGGAAAGTAACACGGGCATTTTAGGTGAGTAAGGGAGAAGGTACGCTGTTTTCTTGACCTGCAAGAGTAAATCCTTCACTCTTCACGATATCTACCACCTTGTTCTCTCCCTTCATCTTCAATCCAACTTCCAGTCACATCCAAGGATTTCAGTACCACCTACAGTAAACCTAGATCAACGCTTGGAAGGATCCCCTCCAGGAAATGTCTAGTTCAAATGCTACAGAACGTGTTCTGCTTAACTCTACCCCCTCTCGCTTTAGGTTCAACTGGCTTCCCAGATGCTTTTTGAAGAAACTGCTAAAAGAGGTCATTTTTTGACGAGAAATCAGTCCTGGCCAACAGTAATCTACAGAAAGATCTCTCCACCTTTTACTGGAATAGAAATTTCAAAAGAATATCATGAACCTTTATATTAAGCATGCTAGCTCCTCTATGTCATATAAAAGGCAAGAAAGTTTTGCAGGCCAAACTTTGAAAGGTTGCCTTATTTTTTCAGCGCTTAAGAGTATGGAATTTGAAACATGTGGGGACTGTTTCACTCAGGGAGTCTAACAGTTGGCTGGTCCAAAAGGCTTTCACCGCACTTCCATTGGAGCTATTCGTCCTTAAAGAACATGCCTGCGGTCCCCACCTTGTCTCGGCACTGGAGATAAAGGCCCTATTTCTCTCGCAAGATCTCATCTCACATCTCCAGGTCCATCCCCCTGTAACTCTCGTTAGCCTGTCTGCTGCTCAGCTTCCTCTAAAGACGCAGCTAACGTTGTAAGAGCTGTAAGGATCCCTCCCGGTCTAAACACCCTCTTTAAATAGACGTGATGGAGTACCATTGCAAATATGTGTCAATGCACACATGACCCACAGACATCGCTCAGCCGGGAAACCAGCGACCACGAAGCTTCATCAGCATAAGGTTTTTTTGCCTCCTATTCACATTTTGTGTAATAACATACATACTGAAAATCTGAATCTCAAATACAGGATAAAATATAATGTTTTACCAAAAAAGCATGCATACTGAAAGAGCCTCAGGACATGCAAACAAGCAACACACACAAAAAAAGTGAGGAGTAAACTCCAGCAGAAGAGGAAATACTTCTGCTAGAAGAAACAGAAAAGTGTTTTTAAAGCAGTAGTTGTAATAATTATCAGCACTAAGAGACTTCTTCAACACACTTTTCAAACCTTAGCTAATTTTCACAACACTCCTGGGAAGCAAGCACACCTATATTAATAATCCCAATTAACAAGCAGGGTGAGCAGGACAGAAAAAGGATGGCACTGCCCTACGGCCAAGAGAGGTCAACGTTGGTGCCAGGGCTGGAACTCAGTTTGTTGGCTCATGTGCTCAGACCACTAAGTGACCCCTCCTGTGCATTTTAAGGCAAACCTACATCCCTTGTCAACTGTTCTACTGTCATAACAACGTTCTGGAAAATAAAAGCTAATGCCAGAAAGGGGGACCATAAACTAAGCCCACTGCTTCAGAGCACAGGTTCAGATCCCATCTACTTATTAAATACTTGCCTGCCCAGCCCAGCCTGCTTGGTCATCTTCACTTCTAGACAATAAAGTTTCTTCTAGTGCAAATGAGTTGTTCTGCTCAGAAGATCATTAAACAATGCAAATAATGCTCATCATATGTTGTTTGTTCTCTCATCCTCTCTGCAGGAGAGAATCATGTGCAACGGCTGTGATGTCTTTTAATAAATAAGCGTCTGCAGTCAGTGTGACACAACAGGACCATAGCCCATGACTGATGAGAACACAATACCAGCATACGTGTTATTACATGTTTATGATAGATGGCAAATGCAAAGAAAAACCCTTCACACGCAAACCAGGGTTTGTTTTATAGCTGTCCCTTGTTCTGGCGTCCACGGTCCTACTGTTCTGAGCAAGCGCTTGTTTCAAGACAGTTTTTCCAACAGAGTGGATTAAGACAAGAAAGTTTCATTGTGCCAAGGAAGCAATGCCTCCAGCTGCAGTCTTGATCTTGAAGACTTGTTAGGTCTTTTAGCTCTCCTGTGCACAATGCACTCACTTCCCTGAAGATAAAGGCATTGACCATTCAAAACTAGGCAAGAGGCTGACAAAAAAAGGAAAAATTTGTGGGGATTGCAGTGGGCTAGAGTGGGGCGGGGTGCACCCCATCTTTCCTGTCCCAATCTTGTTAAAATACCAAAGACTTCATGACCCGGTGTACCACACTGATATTATGGGACCAAGGGGGATGGAAAAACTCAGAATAGGTCATTGCTCCCCACCACAAGGCAGACCCCCAGCCCCTCAGCAATGGCACAAAGCATCACTCAAACGCACCACTATGCTGGAGCTCAGCGTTGCTCCTCAGCCACGGACTGAACAAACCAGAAGGGCACCGGCCTTCCACCAGAGACCTCACCCCAACTGAAGCGCTCCCAACATTGATTTTCCTCACCCCACCACCAAAGCCCACGTCTAACTTGCTGGGGGTTTAAATTGTGGAGGCTGACCCTAATAACGTTCCTTGTACAAGAGTGCTCAACCTTATTTTATTTCAGGCACAACTGTAATACAACTACTTCACATTATACCACATAATTAGTGACTAAATTTCCACAATAAAAACGGCCGTGAAATTCAGAATAAGGCTATTCATCTACAAAACAGTGACTTTTTTGGCTCAAGCTCTCTCCAAATGTAAATCCACTTAATGTTGACAAATGCCACAGAATTACAACTCTGGCCTATTGGTTTTATTTGGCCGATGTGATTCAAACTCCAGAAGTCCTAGGCTTACAGAGACACTCTACTCTGCACATACATTCAGAAAATAAATACAATATATAGATGTAGTAAACAGATTTGTAATGAGTGTTGCTTGCCCCTGTCAACGGTGCTGATGAATAACGCTGTTAAAATGGATCAGATCGCCCACCAACTACACAGTCTTCCCATGTCCAAAAGCCACGTGCTTCTCCAATTAGTTGCTCAAAACTAATTGTCAGATGCAATTTTCAGTCAGCAGTTTCTTCTTCCTTCCTCCTCCTTAATCTATTCCTCTCGCACGCATTCCCCACAGCACCTGACTTGCTCAGCAATCTTTCCTCCCTTCCTTACACACTCATGCATTATGTCTTAAACCTAATCTCTCCTTACAGCTTTTGAGCAGAGCTCTTCCAGGCAGCTGACATTTAAATAAGCTCTGTATTGACTTTCCTCCGCTGTACCTCAAGTCCTCCTTGTTTTCCTTATGTTCATATTCCGATTCAGCTTCTGTGCAGCTCCTTCCAAGGGTAACAGAAGCGGAGCTCGACTGATAATCAATAAATACCTTTACCCTGCAATCCCTCAGACGTAAAGCCCAGGAGGAGATTCCCCTCTCTTTGCATGCATATTTGTTATTTTGGATAAACTTAAAAAGGCAGAAAAAGGTTTTTGCCAAGTCTGTGGCATGTTTCAGACAACACTAAGCCTGTGAACTTTCCTTTAACTCGCATTAAACCGATACAACTTTTAATTAAAAAAGTAATTTTGAAAAATTGCTTGTGTGGTGCGTAAGGTGGTGTTCAGACAGCATCACTGATCCCTGGAGTTCTGCAGCCTTGAGTTTAATAAACCGAATTTTCAAAAGTAAACACAGCTTGCATCAGCACAAACCTTCTATTTTAGACTAATATTTTTCATCCATTTCTTTTTTAGCCAGAAGAGGAAGTTTTCAGAGCGCCACACACTAAACATTGCACGGGTGTCACGGGAGATTATTTCCAGGCCCTGGAGGATCTCTGCCCACCTGCCAGCCGAGGAAGCCGTGCCTCAGATGGAGCGTGGCAGGCGAGATGCCCCCTCTGTCTCCCATCCACCACGGTACCATGGACACCCTACGCCCACACGGCTGTAAGGACAAAAGGCCACGAAATCCCGGCTGCAGGAGCCCAGGCACCAAGTCGCAGCCCAAGAAAAGACCAGGCACAAGGACTGCCATAAAATTTACACCTGAGCCTGCGCGTAATCCCGCACTCATACAGCAGCTCCTGCCTTCTGCAACTAGAATTCAGGATTTATTTGCCCAATTCATTGTTTCCTGTAGTAGGTAATCCTGCAGGGGGGAAGGGCAAAGGGGAGAACAAAACCAAAAAAAAAAAATCAAACCAAAATATTTTGCCCTAGGCAGAAACAAGTAACAAACACTATCAGGTTTCCTTCTGTTTGTTTTTATAACTGTTCACCTGTTCTTTTTGCAAGTTCTTTTAAATGAGTCACTTTATTATCTTTAACCCAAGAGTTCAAAAAGGCGCCCAGTGACAGTAGGTGCCGCTTCCCCTTTTCCCTCCTCTTTCCCCCTTACCAATTTATCACAAACAATTATCCTACTACCTCGCACACATGTACAAACGAGGGCTGGCAAGTCAAGATTCTTGGGTTTATTTCACAACGGCGTTTCTAGCAGGTCACGAATTTCTCTGAGAGCTGGTAGCTCCTCTGTACAGCAGGGAGAGGTGGGCTCTGCAGCTTCATCCAGTGTTTGTAAAACAAATACTTTCTGAATCAAGGCACCCTGTGCTGATGTGAAACACCAAGCATTTTGTTGTTATTATACATAAATAAATATAAATACAGCATTTACCATTTTCATCTCTACTTATTTTAAAACTTCTAACGTTGTCAGAAATGTCAAAAGGAGACAATTTTACGTTCCCATGCCTATTCCACCAGGAAACAGTAGGGCTGAATGTAATTTTTTCCTTCCACTGAAACCCAGTGTATTTCTAACTGTATTTCCTCAGTTAAACCTTCGTAAGAAAGCAACTTTAAAGGTTTTGCTTTCAGCTGCAGTAACGTAAACACTTAAACATTCAGTACTACCCATGCTGAGTGATGTATTTCATCTTTACATCCCTTAACTCTAAGCACCATTGCTGATTATCCTGCGAAACTTAACTTTGGATAACACCTTATTTTATTAAATATACGTTTGGATTTGGTCTCAGTTCCACAAAATATTTAAGCACGCGCCCAGACATTAAACACGGATGTACTTCACCTAGTTCTGATGTTAGGCTATCTGGCAACACATACAACAAACTCCAGAAGATACAACGCTCAGTCTTTATCTGAAGAGCTCCACTCCACAGATCAGCCTTTCAGAGATGTGCCAGCTTCGGCTCTAACAAGCTCTTCACACTTTTTTAAGACTAATGGGCTCCACATATTCATCTCCGAGGAGCATAAATTCCCTTCTTCCCTCTCGCTTTTAAATATGTGAGGCAACATTACAAAAAATAACATCTGTGCCACAGTTACGCAATAAGCAGCATGATAACCATTAAACTGTGCTTCTTAAAGAGAGTGTTGAATTTAAAAAAAAAAAGGCAGGGAAAAAAAGTTCACCTTTAAACCTTGAGATCAGGGAGGTTTTCAGTACTACCGCTCTTCCTTGCCTATTTTTGAACTCCCTGTTCTGCTGCCCCTCTTCATTGATATTTCATGGCTATTAATGGGAAGCCTGAATACACGTGCTATGAACGGCATAAGCAGATTGAATCCGGCTGGAAAGGGCTTAAACATTCAGTAAGAAGATGAAGAATCCCAAAAGTGTTTTTAGTACGTGTATACATTTCATCAGAGTATAGAAACAGCACTATATATTTTCTTGCAACAGTTAGCAAGCCTTCTCTTTTCATAAATATAGGTCAACAGAGCTAAACTCTGGTTTTGCCTCAACTCCCACTTTAAATGCATAAAGAATTAGATTTTTAGGGAGCAGAATGAAAGAAATGGTGTATTTCATGCTATTATATACCCAGCCAAGGATCCCAAAGGGTTTGTTTGGGCTTTAAAAACAAAACAAAAACCCTTGGCATTTGTCAGAGTAAAACCATTTTTCTTTGGTCTTTGCACAACCACCCTTTCCAGATTTGAATAAATAACATCAAACAAATTGTTTTGACTTCCATTAGCAAGCAATGCACAGAAGTTCTTCAAGGAGAGACAGAGCAGTGTGTGAAGAAAGTATTCGAAGGCAAAGGCCTGCGAGGAGCACCCTCATTCCAGTGCTCATTCCAACCCCTCCACTACCCTCTTGTTATTTAAGCAGCCTGTACTGCCCCAGAAAAAAACCAATTCAAACAGCCACAGAGGTGACATTTAGGAGGCACCACCACTGGCTGTCGCTTTACCCATAAACGCATGGGGGAAGGTTCTGAAGGTATTAACAAAAAACCGAAAACACTGACTCAACACATCGAGTTTTGACCTTGAGTCTTCATTTACCAACACTTGCAAACTGAGGTGTGATTTAAAACGGCCCCCTTCAGCAAATGGCCAGGCCAAACCGAGTAGCAGAATATAATATCCTGTATCCTTAAACCTCCTTTTGTTTCAACATCAGCCCACAGAACGCAGGGCGAGAACTCACTGATGACATTGTCAGCTGCAGATTTTAGGTATTTTATGTTTATTACAGGCTGTAATGGGGAAAATAACCCCTATGCTTTCACATTTCGTCATTAACTATTTCCGATATGATGTCTGGACTCCACCATGCACAAATGTATCGACCCCAATGCAGATGAAGACTTTTCCATACCACACTGGGCATACAACTTCAAAGCACAATTCAAGCGGCATTTTCTTCTTCTCCCTATCATTGACACTGAAATATCACACTTACAACCAACCCTATCCCCTCCTACGGGCCACCTTCCTCCAATCCTACTCTTGGCTCTTTCGTTGGCGTTGAGAGGGTTGGGGTTGAACGCACCAAGGTGAAGTCTGCACTTGGGGTTTTTGCTCACAGCCTGAAGCCGCTCACGTTGCAGAACTTCCCCTCCAGACCACCAACAGCCTACCCACAGTAGTCGAAAAGTTAACCCAAGATGCTTCAGAATTCATCCTGAACTAACCTTTAGGAAGCCTTAAACTCATCCTAGTATTAGCAATGAGGGAATCCAGCACACTTGATGGCAGATTGTGCATATAGAGGTAAATGCCATAAACGAAGGAGGAAAGGTGAGAGACAACTGAGAGGGGGACTGGGATACCAGGGTTTGCTTAACACGTGAATCAGAATCAGTAATTCCATACACCAATAACCACCTAACAGCCCACGCATCAGTCACAAACTGACCCCACGTTCAGCTCTGCATCATAACCAATACCCGCATCTTTCCTCTAAAACCAGAAATGCTTCAGAGGGGTAAAATCAGCACTACACTCTGCTGATCATTAAGCACCAGGCCTCAAAAAACGCTCTACAGAAGAAGGAGGAACCGTAAGCAGCACTCGGCTCTTAGCTCAACACCGTATACAGACATGAACTATAACCTGAGGGTAAGTCCTGAAACACAACTTTGCGTTGCCTAATACAGCAATAAATTCTGAGATTGAATGATCAAGCCGACCAAAAAATTCACCCTTTCAAACCACAGCCTTCTTAGAAATACAGTGGATTGCCTAGCCTCCCGCTCACAAAGGCTGGCACTTCAAACAGCTGAGACGAGACAGGCCCGGTTCAAACCCAGAAAGAAACAGGCAAGGAATTAGCACAAATTAAAGAAAGAAACAGCCACAATAAACAAAACTGGTTTTACTGCAGTACAAACTCTCCATCAAATGAAAAGCTAACCAGACAAATAAGACAATTAAGTAAGTAGAAGGTTACTGGGTTAGGACAAATTATTTTTTCTGCGGGAGGTTTCAGCTGACGGGTTTCTCCGCACTTGCCATGCCTGGCTGGGTTAACACCACGTGGCTCCTCTGCTTCAGATAAACTTGTAGACACCATGGGCTAGTAATTGTCCTAAATTCCAGTATTACACATTAGCCATGCTGATTGTATCATCACCTGCTGTATTTCTGCACAAGTTGGCAATGTATGCTCAACATACTTCAAAATTAATATATCACACACGCAAAGAACCTATGACAAGCCACTACATGGACAGGTGATTTCGATATAGTGGATTTCCTTAGATACCGACATAAACAAACCATGGGAAATTATTGCGTGTTGCTCCCTACAGAGCCAGCGGTGTCAAGAAGATAGGGGTTTGCTTGTTTGCTTTAATATGAGCTGAAAAATTGTGGTCAGCAGCAGACTTTCCCTTCTGAGCATCCCGAAAATTCTACCCATCCTTCCACGTTAAAGGCACAGCTATCGACGAAGTAAACCTGTTTGTGTACTGTAAACAGAACATTTAAAAAAACCCAACAAACTACATCACAACCTTTTGTAGCTAAAATGATCCCACTCCCCAAAAGTATTTCTTCACACAAATGAGAACTGCCACCACCCTGAAAAAAGGCAATTTTCATTTTTACCCTCAAGGTTCAAAGAGGGCCAAGAGTACTAATTGCTCCATTCCCCGAAGCAGTATGAAATAAGACCAAGCATCCATCTGTATTGCCACCGAAATACTGGCATGAGCCTTAAATTAATATTCAGAGTATTAAAACATGAGCTTACAGGGAACAAGTGCTGCTAGCTGGCCAAACAGACACCGGATTCACTTTGTACTTGTTAAACTCCCACCCACAACCCATGTTTCCATGAAGCCGTTAAGTATTTCTCTGAAGTTATTCAACAACTGTGAAGGTCAAGTATTGTCCTAACTGGCCGGTTGCAAACAAACGCACCTTTCATGTCGGCATGTGCTTCAGCCTGCAACCAGCCACAGAGCAAAACCCTAATCAGAGGAGAAAAAGGACAGTAAATTGGTAGCAAAGGGTACACACACCTGGTCTACAGAGTACAGTCATTGCTCAAACAGGATCTAGCTGACCCAGCAAGAGACCTGAAAATTGGGGCCAATGCAATGGATGGGAAAGAACTTTTTTTTTTTGATGTATAAAACTTATAGTTTCAGCTAAAATACTAAAAATTAAAAAAAAAAAGAGCTTCAGTGGCACTTCTGAAGAATAAAAAAAAAGGCTTTGGAAGCTTTAGATTTGAAGCTTCACAAGCTTCTTATGAAAAATGCAAGCTTTGAAAAACTTCTGAAGATTTAATATTCTTACTTTGGGCTCTTCTACTGCCAACAGACTACGGATGCTGTAACTAATAAAAAATAATTAATGCCAATAAACAGGCCCTTCATAAGGCTTCAGCTTCTCTTCTCCATCAAAGACTCCAGTCATTCACTGGGACATTGTACAGGAAACAAAATCCATGCACAGAGCTTGTCTTTTCTACGTTTGGTTCTTCTGCGTTGTAACTCACAATCTAAAACCTTCCAAGAGCGAGGAAAGGAATTTGACTTTTTTATTTCTAAGTACACAGCTCCAAAGGCAACGCCCGAGCATGGCAGAGACCTGACTGACAAAGGTCTGGAAGTTTGTGTGCTGGCCTCCGAAGAGCCTAGGTGCCACGCAGGCAATGAAACAACCAGTTTCTCACCAAATGCTCCCCACCAAGCGGTACCCTACAGTCCACCAAGCCACCTCCTGGCCCTCCTGAAAGTCTAACCACGTCCTACAAGATTCACAAGAGCTGATTTTTCTGATAACCTCCATCTGAGAGTCTGAATGCCTTCAGAAATGCAACAGTCTCATAGCATCAACCACCTTCTCACCCATTTTGGCACATCAGGAAAATTCCAGTGACAATGCTTAGGTTTTAGTACTTGAGAAGCTCTTTACCCCAAGGGAGAAGGGAGGCAGAAATTACCTCAACTATTCTGTTTTATTTTAGAAATCCTGACATTCCCCTCTCAAACTGTCTCAGCGGAGAAGCATGTAACAGCTTCAGACAACAGCAGTGACCACCACAAAGCAGTAAGGATGACCTTCACAACGTGAATCGGCAACCCGTGCACGAGCAGCCATTCTGCGTACAGACGCTCCATGTAAGCAAGGTGAGAAAAGTGATAAATTGGCAAAAAAAAACCCAAGCAGTGTCTAGGCCAAGCATGAAACTGGCAGGAACTGCAGAGGTTGTAATGACACAACGTAATGACAAGCAAGACTGGCATCGCAACGCATGCAAGGTGACATCGAGCAGTCCGACCCCAAGCTCTCCCAGACTCTTAAGACAGAGACGCTCTTGGTGTCATGCCTAAGGATAACAACAGCTATTTGCAGAGACAACGGTCACAGTAATGATAATGACAACTCGTTGAAGTGTTAAAACTGATTTGGTATAATAATCAACTGGGGTCCAAGCAGAAGCAATGCCAATCCCTTTTGGTCCAGCATAGCATGGTTCTACCCTCCCAAGGAATAACCACAGTAAATCTAGACAAGAAGAGCGATCAGAAACTTATAGTGACACATTCACCAATATTCTGAAGACACAGCACAAACAAAACAAAACACACACACAAAAAAAAAGAAACACAGGATCAGTGAAAGAAAACGATTAGCCAGCAGGATTCTCTACCATGGGAGACCATCGAGACAAGAGCTCGGATAAATTAAGCAAATAGGGCATCTTATAGTAAAAAGCGTTTACAGACCTTTGTCAAAACCAAACAAGACTGCAAATAGGAGCTCACATCGCTGGGCATAAATCACCTTCTGAATACCTCAGGGTCAGAAGAAAACTCTGCCCAGGGATAACACCCGCCACACCATGGCTGCCCGCTCCCTGGCGTCCCCGCAGCGTCCCCGAGGCAGCCAGCAGGGCACTGGGTTACATCCCTCTGTTATTCACAGGGCTGACGGTGCAATGCAGACACAGATCCAGCTCATACGTATCACTGTTTGGAGACTGCATAATCATCCGGCTCAGCCCATGCGAAAGCAATACGAGAACACCTTCTGTACACAAGACATTCTCGAGATTTAAAGTTTTAACACAAGCTAACAAATGCCAGGGATGAAAGAAATCCTGGGATGAAAGATCTCCATGACACCTGCTTTGAATAAAAAGACATTGCTACAAAAATATCAGAGACCTGCTGGTCTAGAGCCTTTGCTACATGTCATTCCCCAGACATCAATTTGCAATAGAGGCACACAAAAGCAGTATTACACAGATTACATGCTACTCCCCCTGAACTGCAAACAAAATCTACCCAGCACTACCACCTCGCCGTCCAAAGCACTACCAAACCAAAGCCACCTTCTCTTGCTGTTCGTAAGACGACTTTGCGGAGGATAAGGCACACAGACGGGTTCAACACTGATTTGCAGAACTGACAGCTCCTCCCGCAAAACTTCACCCCGGCTCAGCTTTACCAAATACTCCCCATTTTTCCTCATGTCCACAGGCAGGGAACCGATGGCACCAGCACTTTGGCACTGACAGCAGGGTGGCTTATCCTCAGTTCCTGCATCCTTCAGGAAAAACTCGTACCCAAAGCCTGGATGCTTAAACCAGCTTAATCATCTTCGGCACCTGTGACTGCATCACTTTCTACACAAACACATGGTAATTATTTAACATTTTCTTGTAATGGCACCCAGGAGCCCTAAAATCAAAGGGCTGAGATCCCACCACACCTCTCGCACCATATACAGGTAATGGATCAGCCAGGTCCCTGCACTAGGACACCCCAGACCACGGCACGGGTGACACCACAGGTGCCTACGACTAACTTGGAGGAAGGAGGGGAGAGCAAGGCACCAACAAAACATGGTTCGCTCGGTTTTATGCCACATGGCTCATTTACTCACTGCTGGCAGCTTCCACAAAATCAGGCTCGTCAAGCACCTGACTGTATACATAGGTAATGATTATAAAGCCAACTCAAGCGGGGCTAAAAGTACACAAAGATCTAGCATAAAAATAAAAAAGTGCGATCCTCTCCCAGGTGAAAATACAGGACTTTGAATGTAACAGGTGGATTATATAAAAATTATTTCACTCCCAATTCTCAAAATATTTTTTTTTAAATTCCCTCACAGACCAAAAATCATCATTACTGAGAAGCAGCAGCAATTTTGCTGTGCTTAACAATCAAACTACTCGCCTCTCGCAGGGCCAAACACAAACCCAACTACAGCAGCCTCCGCACAGCCCCCGTGCGAGGACTAGGGCGAGGTCTGCGGTACCCATGGCTCTCCTCCCTGCATCCTGCCCAAGGAGAAGATCATTTCCTATCACTGCTTTTTGTTTGCGACAGGGCATAAACTTTAAGGGGACGGTTCGCTGTCGTGCTGGGGGAAATTGTCACAGTTGGTTTGTTATTACTCTGTCTACGATGGAAAAGCCTCATTATCTGAGAAGCGCTCCTGCACCTTGTACCGATGGCTGCATCCTGCAGCTGGGATGCCAACCTGAGTCAGACCCCTTTGTTTGGGAACGCTTTCTCCCCAAGCCTCACCTGGGTCCTTCCTTGGGCCTGCAAACACATTTCAGTCTTTTCATACTTTTCTTTCCAAAGACAGGAAAAAGATACGCACTTGACCGATCACCAAAACATCCAGGAGGCATCACCACCTCAAAAGAGGTGGACACCATCAAAGCACTGCCCCACACAGACATAGTCAGTCCCTGTACCAGTCATGGAAGCTAAAATCCACCGACCACAACCTTTTTTTTTTTTTTCATCTGAAAGAGTCTCCTCATCATTCAAAACTCAACGTTTCAGTGGGTTGCTGGAGCCTCGCCTCCAACAGGCAACAGCAAAGGCAAAAAAGGAAAAAACAAAACCACAAAAATCCCCTCTCCGCTCCCCCCCACAGCAAAGCGCCGGGTGAGGTGTGGAGAGGGAAAGGGGGCCGAGGCGCACGAACAGGGCTGCTCCCCTTTTCTGCCTCCCTTTTATTTCTGCTGAGTGTAGTAACACTTGAACTGGCTCTCTTTATTTGCAGCCGGATATGCGCTTTCAAAGATACTGTACTACTGTGTAGGCCAAGCAGGGACTCTCTTTCTTCCCTTAGTTAGGGCTTTTGGGAAAATAATTATTCACCAGGACTGCCATCGTGAACAGGGAGAGCTAAATCAATGTAGCTTTGTATGGGCCATTGCCACCGCAAAGCAAATACTCCATCAAGACATGGATCAGTGAGAATTTTATCGCTAGGAATCCTTATGCACATCTTTGTGTATTTTTAATACCCATCTTATTACTTGGCGTGCCCCCTCCCTCCCCACGCTCCTGCACCTCACCCTCCCCCCGGATTTGTCTTGTGTCACTGGCAGCTACAGGGCTTGGCCGTAAGATTCACATGCTCAGTAGAAACATCTTAAATACACAGCCAGGTTTATTCCCTTAAAAAAAAAAAAAAGCATTGGTGCATAGCAGATTTATTCACTGAACAGGTTGATTTATTTAACAGACTTGACATACATCAAAACCTACTATGGGCTTACATAATTGTTATCCATTTAGCAGGTCTGGTTCTTTTGTCAAGTATTTGTTTTTAAAAAAGTGATTCGCTAAAGGCTGCTGCCTTACGCACAGTTCTCATACCTCAACAAACGTCGCCTTGCACGGGGTATCAACCGAAGTGACTTTAAATCGCATCCTACCTGCCCGAGCGCTGCCGTTATTTTTTTTTTTCATGGTTTTTTTTTTTTCCTTAGGTTCTGTATTCTTCCCTCACCTTAAACTAAAATAAAACCCACCAAGCTGGAGAGTCCGTCCAGGCAGGGAGAGGCTTCGCTCTCGGGCGGGCTCCTGGCTGCGGGCACGGCCGTTACCGCATTACCGCGCCGCTCCGGCGGTAACGGCAGGTACCTCCGGCGCCGCCAAGGCACGGCCGAGTACCAGGATGTTGATGGTCGCCCGGAGGTTTCCAGGGGAAAACCCTCGGGGAAGATTTCCGAACCGCACGGCCGGTTTGTTTTCCGGCGAGAGGCTCACCCAGGCCCCGCTCCCACCCGCGACACCACCCCCCCCC
>VXBO01009241.1:1002517-1060948 GCA_013400135.1 Rhinoptilus africanus
AGGGGAGGGAAGATGGTGGGCGCTCGGTGCCGGGAAGGGGAGGGAAGGCCCGTTTACAACGGAGGCGGCTGCAGGGGCCGGGCCCCGGCGGTACCCTCGGGATGGCAACACCGGGCCCCGGTACCGCTCCCTCAGAGCACGGCCCGGAACCCCGCCCGGCCCGTGTAAATCCCTAAAGCGAGGAATTCTATAAAGCGAGAAATTCTCCAGTAGATGCCAGTGAACAGGGGAGAGGGGTGAGAAACCACGGGCAACGCTCTTCTGATTTGTTTTCATTACGGCGTTATTAATAAAGCTTCTACAACTCTGCATTACAGTCAGGTGTTCACTGGAAGGACGCGGCTGCCTCATCCCAAGATCGCTCAGGATGCGCTGAAGTGCCAGGCACCTGGAGGGGACGGCAGGGACTGGCCTGACCCCGGCTTCTGCGGAACAGGAGGGTGAGAGAAACAAGCCCTGCAAGTTCATAACATACACCCCTTCTCACAGGACCCCCACCACCGCTTTTAGTATTGTGGCCCTATTTCTCCATGACACCTGCAGCGCTGCCGGCCTCATACGTGCACCGTGTCCAGGGTTATCGCACTGGGGACCGGAGGAAAGTTTTGTTATTATGTCTTTTCAATCAACAGAATTGTGTAGCAAACAGAAAGCAAACCAGACACAAGTATTTTAACTGCAACTGAAAAGCAAGATGAGTATTAGCCTTTTGATTTAATTAAATTCATGGCGATATTTAACAGAGGCTCCTATTCTTCAGTTACTGCTTGAGCTTACACAAAACTCTGCTGCTTTTTCTTCGTAGACAACACAATGCATACAGTCGAAAAAGTCAATTAGGTAATACTGTGACTAAAATTTTAAAATATCCATCACTTTAGTCCCGGTTCTCACAGCATGGGAAAGCCTCATGTATATATGAAGTAATAAAACAGGAATAGCGTCTCACAACATACGCAATGCACTCTGAATTCAGAGCGCTTTACACATCAACTTCCAGTACTGCAAAATAAGCAAATAATCTAATTTGTCCTTCATTAACAGTGGTACCCAGGGTTTGCTATGCATCACATGCAAATAAACGATGCATTCCCACTGCAGCAGGGCACACCCTTGAAGTGTTACCCCCCCATGTAGAAACCGAGGGGAGCAGTAAGCGATTTGACTAAGGCCACAGGGCAAGTCATTGGCACGGCAGCACCTTCCAGTCCTGTCCTCAGTTACAGATTTCCTCTCCCGCATCACCACGTTGCTGGGGAAATCACGCAGTTCCTATAGCTTTGCACGTTTGTAATCTCTACCATTATACTGCGTTTAATTTTGTAAACATACACACATATCCCCCATTGTTTTCTTGACAGAAAGATTCATGTAATTGGAGTAATTAATCAGGGTCAGGTGAGACAGTGACAGCGCACCTGGCAGTGCTCAGTAAAATAAACATACATTTGGATGGTGTTCATTAACCGCTTCCAAAGTTTCCTGAGGTTTTGCCCTCAGTCATTCTGCCGCCAGCACACTTGCATAGAGGCTACCACCTTCAGACATGGCACCGAAGGCACAAGAGATGCTGGCGGCTCCTCTGCTATGACACTTCACGGGAAATGTGTGACTGGAAGCACCGTGCCACTGTCACCCGTGCCACTTGCGCCTATTTCCTTCATACCCACCCAGTTCCTCCTGAGGTCTTTGGAGAGGAGACAGCGGCGGTGCTGTGTGCAGGGAGGGCGGCAACTGCAGCAATCAGCAGAACATAATCACATAGATAAGATTAGACGTAAGCGTGGGGAGAGCCGTCGTGGGGATGAAAAGATACGTTCAATTAAATAAGCATTGCACCTGGATCCAGTTTGGAAGATGACAACCCAGGTATTTATTTAAATGCCGTCTTTTAGAGAGAACACAAACATAAGGCTTAAAGATTATCCTTGTAGCTGTGATACAATATAATGCCTTTACTCATCCACACGCTATTCATTTAAAGTACTTCAGTTACAGAACTGCCACAATACTAATCGATCAGCAGCATAAAATTCTGCACAGCATCTTGGGCAATCTTAAAAATTAACAGTCTGTGCACTGTGATCTTTTTTATGTACTGCCACAAACGGATGTAAAGAGTGCACTGGCATGGTGGAAGTGCACTACCCACCTTGTCTGGGTATTAATTTTCCAGACTGTCAAATAAAGTGGCTCACAGGTGCGAGAACAAGGTGCTAAGAAAACTCCTTTTGGCAGGAAGAGATCAACAAAATCCCTGAGCGCGGAGCGATTGCAATGCCAGCCAGCGCCTCGCCCTGCCCTGTCGCACACCCTCGCTGCTCTCCTGACCTCCCCAATACAGCGCAGCTGCAACGCGCATCGTAATCATTCACTACAACCTGTAAGACGGAGCAGATCAGACATTTACATCTGTCCCATCCTCCCAGCTGTCTTCACGCAAAATCCATGTGCCCAGACACCCAGAAACACCAGGAGCCTGCGCTTGCTTGTCTGTCTAGGAGGCAGGAGTCAGAGGCTAAAATAGCAGAACCCGGATTATGGCATGAGGGCAATGCCACAGTGCTTTCCAGTTCTCTGCGCCTATTTCCAGACTGTTCCTCCTTTTCCTGATGCCTGGGAGCCTCATACCCAATAAGGGTTGAATCCTTCCTCTGGCATGGCCTGACCCATTTCTGCCATACGCAGCCCCTCTGCTAAACGGTGCCAGAGAGAAAAGCAGAGCTTCACAGGAGGATGCTGGTTTGCCTGTGGCACAAGTACAACAAAAATGTGGTTTTCAAAGATCTCAAATCCTACGCTCCTGGGTAAGCCTGGAAACCCACAGTTCAAGCAGAAAGCTGCCCAGATGTTCTGAACCTTAACAAACCAGAGCAACAGGCAGCAGGCCCACAGGAGACATCACTCTCCTACCCCATCCTACCACAAAGAGCTGGAGAGAATTTCTACCCCCACTCTGTCAGACTTTCAGGACCAACGTCTGAAGGAGAAGGGTGGAATGCAGACTGCTGGCAGAACGGGACGCACTCCATGCAGGGGGGGAAGTTGATTCAGGTGGGTGAGGGACTCACCCAGTCTCCTCCTTCCTTCCTTCCTACGTTCTGG
Organism: Rhinoptilus africanus; assembly: GCA_013400135.1. Classification (NCBI taxonomy): domain Eukaryota; kingdom Metazoa; phylum Chordata; class Aves; order Charadriiformes; family Glareolidae; genus Rhinoptilus; species Rhinoptilus africanus. Next base: position 1,005,623 of record VXBO01009241.1, read on the forward strand.
TGTGCGATTCAAAACTGACTGTATGCTGTGGGACATAATGCTGAGCTTGCAAACAGCGATTCATTCTCTCTGAGGCTGAAGCAAATCCTGAAGAAGAAATAAAGCTGGAATGATGAACTGCCACACACTGTATTTCTCCATTCCTGTCTGTCACACCTGGCAAGCCTTAGAGTATTATCAAAAAACCATCACAAACCTACCTAAAAGAGGTGCTCATTATGAACCCCACTGGTTGCAGAAAGACTCCCTCAACACTCCCATCTCTTTGCATCCCCCTTCCAGTCTGCTGTCTAAGAGGAGCTGCAGAAACTGGGCTGCTCTTCAGCCAGACCTTCTCTTTCCTTGGCGGGTGATGTTCCAGAAACGCTCGGTAGAAGTTCAAGGCTGTTGGTGACCTCCCTGGCCAAGACAAACGTCCCATGGGCCTGGCAGAGCTATAGACAGAAGGAACGTGAGGAGGGTCCCAGATTAGCTTTCCAGGCTTCTCCATTCCTTGAGGTGCTCCTTGCTCCACCAGTCAACCCCCTCCACCCAAAAACACCCGCGCTCCCTTGCAGCTCCTGCACAAGGCTCAAAAACCTCCATATTCAAGTCAGAAAGTTCCCGCAGAACTTTCAGGTCAGTTGCCTCTGAGGCTCCCGTGACCCAAGGCAACATTAAAACTGGGCTGCTCCTGGGCTCGGAGCCCCCACATTAGTCCATATCGATTTCTCCATTTCCCCCCACCTTCCTCCCAACATTTCAACTGCAAATTGCAAATCCTTGTTGCAGTCATGCGTTTGTCTTACCATGTTTCCACAGCCAAACACCTCATTATTGGTGGCTTCTGAACAGGAGCAAATAAAAGCTTACATTTGAGCCTTGGCCAAGATGAATGCTCTGCGGACAGAAGGCTCTGTGTTCTCGCGTTTCCTTGGCAGGACTAACAACCCTGGCCACTTTAGGGGAGGCGACTGGATTAGCAGGGGGAGGGGGAAAAAGGGAAAAAAAAGGAACCAAACCCAAGCAGCAACAAGCGAAAAAGCTGCAGAATGGTCTGGTGTATTTGCAGTGAGGCAGCGCACAGGCCAGAACAAAACCTGGACAAGGCAAAAGGATCAGGGCATGCCCAAGCAGAAAGCTGAGGCGAAGGCAAGAGGAGGGGTCCGTGAACGGCAGCTTCTGAGGCAGCACGAGCAACGGCAGCAGCAGAGCTGTGGGGCCCTTGGGCTCCTGAGAGCCCCCAGGCTGAAACTCCCACTGCCGCATCACCGTCAGGGTCCCAGAGCCTCTTCTGCACTCCCACCTCCTTTTGCCCACGGAGGGGGCACAGCCCGAGGGGTGAATACGAACAGGAACACAGGGATGGTTTTCTCCAGATGGTGGTGACTCCCTCGGTTGAGGGCTCCTGCCCTCCTGCACAGAACGTCGCCATGCGCGCAGGCAGCCCCGCGCGGCCTCTGCACACCTCATTCGCTGCTCAGGCATCGCTCCTGGGTCCAGCACTCGCCTGGAAAAGGCGGGTTCATTATAGACTTGATCTACTCGCGGGCAGTAAATCTGGTGACCCAGACGAGGTTGGACACCTCTGCTCTGTGCGCTGGACTAACGGACCGCAGAGCTGCAGTAGATGTTTCTGGATATACCACAGTCCAAACCGAGCTGCTGCTTTGGCCAAGCTGGCTGCCATCTGGAACTTCGGGATGAAGGCGGCAGAGTCACAAGAGCCGCCGAGGACTCCTGGCTAACAGGTGGAAACTCACATTGTGTTTAGCGCTGCCATCTTTCCTCTTGCGCTGCTGTCTCTGGTTGGGTTGGGCTGCGCGAGAACAGAAGAAAGTCAGGTCCTGTTCATCGCTGATGGAGTTGGTACCTTAGTGTTCTCATAAACAATTTCATTTCTTCAGGAAACATTAAGCTCCCTGTGCCTGGAGGCACCTTACGCTTTACGCTCTTGCGTCAAGTCTAGAGGATGCTCCAGGACCCGACAGAGGCTGCAGGAGCAGAGCTGATGAAAAGGGTTGGTTTTAACGCAGACAGGGCAGCGATGTAACATGGCCACATGGCTCTCACCATCCAAACTGCTGCTTGGCCAATCTTCAAAATAAATACAACCTTAGAGAAATACGTAAACTCATCTTCCCAGCAAGAGTGTTCTCTAAAATTAATGTTCGTGACAATGCTCGCTTCCTTTGAACCTAAGCATCCTGGAATTATTTTCCTGAAGCACCGAGAGCTTGGAAGTTCTGTGAGTTCACTTGCGATTCACCTCTGCGTCAGCCTACAGCATCCCTTCGGCTTAGCTCTCACCTCGTTTAAGCCCCATCTAATTATGCAACTTAACTACAGCGAGAACAACAGTTTTGCTGAATATGCAACAGCCTCATCATCCTATTTTGATGTGGGGAGACAGAAGGAAAAGGCTGTTTTAGTTAAAGTTCAAGCATTTCCATGGGGCTTCACTGATGTGGCAAAGCCAGAGCCCTCTCTGGTATGGCTGAAGGCAAACACCGTTTTCTCCTCCGTCCTGGATGTGCCCACATCTCCCTGAGCAGAAAGGTATAAATCTTGGCTTTTTTCCTGCTCATTGTTCTTCAGGACTGGAGTTCATTAACTACAAGAAATGCAGTTTCGTTAACGTGCATTAACCAGTGACTTTCTCATTACCACTGCTGTCTCCAATCAAAGACTCATTTATGGAAAACAAGGGCAGAGGGAACAACATGCTTTGGCAGCTTTAAGATTATACGCCCAAAGCTTTATACCCTCTGTCTTATATTTTTACGTTAAAGTATCAGGAGATATTACCATATTTTTCATTATTATTTGTGGCACTAAATACTGCAGCACACTGTGCCAGATGGCTAATGTTCAGAATAAAAATAATGCAAGGCCAATCTTAGAAAGACTCAGTGAGACTGTAACAGCATGTATTCATCCTACTTTCCTAATGCACATAGTTAAAATATTATCAGACTTAAAATCTGTTTTTCCCATGCAGAAGAATAGCACTTTATAGAATTATATGCATGTATATATGCATATATTTAAATACATACGTATACAAATTTTAAATTCTTTCCATTTTAATTGCATCTTTCAAGGGTTCGTAATACATGGGCGCATCATCTTTCACTCTTCAGGTTGTTCTGACCAGTAAAGAAACCCAAATGATTTCAAAATGCATAGGAATATAAGCAAAAACTGTTTTCCAGAAACTGTTATTGGTACAAAATACTTTTTTTTTTTTAATATATAAACAGCTTGAGTCCTAAACTTAACCAGATGGAAACGTGCCTACAAAGAGTTGGATCTAATTCAGCAGAGACTGACAGCCAACAGATGAGCCAATTTAGACCATCCTATGCCAAAAATGGTCAATCATGTTATCTTATGTGTGACTCGACTCTGGCAGATGCCAACTCCATCCAAACAACTTCAAGCATCTTTTTGGAAGACAGGACTATTTTACACACGCTTTAAAAAAAATCATAATAATGCTTGATTTTTCTGGAAACATTCCACTTAGCTTCAGCATTTTCACAAGAGATTTTTATTAATTTATTTTAAGGTTAAATCTTTTTTCTTTTTTTTTTATGGCCTCCTCACAGAATGAACGTTTTCCAATCCAACAAAGACTGATTAAAATACCACTAAATTGCAGTTCAGTCACCGTCCCCCATTTATTTAAATATTAATAAAAGGAAAATTTTACACCTGTGCAAACCAATTTAGCTTCTTTCTTAAGGCAAAGTGCTTACTTTCAAAAACCACAAAGAAACACGGCAGTAAGTGCAGATTAAATGTACTTCCTGCATCCCTCATCATCTTTCCCCAAAATTAAGATTAAAGTTAAAATTAAAGGACATTTTTATGGTGAGTGATTACAACCAAGGCTTTTTTTTTTTTTTTAATTTGTAATTCATAATCTCTCAGGGATTTTTGTTTTTACCTTCCAGAAGGCACATGGACAGATAGGCTGTTAATCTGCCTCAGACTGCCTCAGGAAAGGACCTCCTCCCCTCCAGGGAACACAGCGCTGGTATGCTTACTTTTTTTTCCTTCTTGCCCTTAATCTGAGTAAGAATAGTCAAAAAGAGGAAAAACACTTACTCACTTATTAGTCCATCCGAAGGTCATAGGACAGTTCAATTCACTCTCCAATGCATCACATAACCTGTGTTTAAGCCCTGTGTCTGCTGTCAACTTGGTCTCTCTTTAAACTCAGTCTGAATTTTAGCTGCACGCTAAAGCCCTAGGAGGTCTCAGGCGATGAGATTTCTCTCTCTGGTAGACTGAAAGCTGCAGAAACCAGTGTAAACACTTCCTAGATCACAATCTTTCACAGGACACCATTAAAGGCCACATTTAAGAAGATTAACGTCTTCACATCTGTTGTTTCCAGAGAGAATAATGCAAGCTTTTCTCCCAAAGGCGAGGTCAGCAGTTCTGCTAGATAGCCTGTAGTTTGGGTGTCTTCTTGACAACCTCACACAAAGTTGCAATCTCATTTTCCATTTGTATAGTAGGTAATTGCACTGCCTGTGTGAAGCAACCTCACCTTACCTTGGCACAAGGGAGCCAGGCAATTATCCATAGGATTTACAGCAAAGTCTCAATTTCCAACCTTTTTATAGTGTCTTTTGTGATGACAGTCCCAAGACTTCGAGATCCGCAGACATTAATCTAGACTGAAGTCTAGACATTCAGAAGGTTTTTTAGAGATCTTCCTTATAGGACAAATAGATATTCCCAGTCATGTGATCATTTTCTTACCTTGTTCCTGCTTCTCTGGGAAAAGACCTGGTGTCAAGACGTGTGTGACCGGGGAGCCTGGCTGCAGACTTGGCACTTGAGGCAACTCTCCCAGAAAGGTTCAGTCACATCGAAAAGATTTGCATACGTGCTTCCCGGGCACACAACGTGCAGATGAAAACATCAGGTTTTCAGGTAACCACACCCTGCTCACATCAAACTTTTCCCAAGCTAGTCCTAGACAGTTTGTAGATTACATTGTTCTTGTACCTTGGCATTCGAAGATGTTTCAGCTAATCCTTACAGAGATGGAGTATTTTTGACACTTGTAGAAGCAGATCACCACATCAAACGGTGCAATATAGAATCACAGAGTGGTTTGGGTTGGAAGGGACCTTACAGCCCCCCCAGTGCCCCCCCCCTGCCCTGGGCAGGGACACCTCCCACCAGCCCAGGCTGCTCCAAGCCCCGTCCAACCTGGCCTTGAACCCCTCCAGGGATGGGGCAGCCACAGCTTCTCTGGACAACCTGGGCCAGGGGCTCACCCCCCTCACAGCAAACAAGAATTTTGTCTTAATACCTCATCTAAATCTCCCTCTTGCAGTTCAAAACTGTTCCCCCTCATCCTGTCACTCCCCTCCCTGATCCAGAGTCCCTCCCCATCTCTCCTGGAGCCCCTTGAGGGACTGGAAGGGGCTCTAAGGTCTCACCGGAGACTTCTCTTCTCCAGACTGAACCCCCCCCAGCTCTCTCTCTCAGCCACATGCTGCGGACTGATCCATGAAGATCACTTTCCAGCCTGCACTGAGGAGCAGCTTCACGGTGACTCATCGAGGGGATCAGAGATGCTCTGTCCCAATCTGACCCAAAGCCAGCGAGAAGGTATGGAGCTCTTGGAAAGAACTGGAGTCTGCTGGAGAAGTTCTTGAAGAGAATGGAAAGTTAGTTTTTATCACCTAGGTGGGTTTGGGGTTTTTAAATAATTAGTTCATTTCCTCTGTTTATGAATAGCTAGTCAATGGGTAAAGAAACATATTAGTCGGCCACAACCAGGCGGATTACAGCTCTTCTTCAGTTCTAGATAAACATCTGGCTAAATAGCAGGAGGCGGCTTAGACAGTGCCAAGGGCTTCCCTTCGCATATTTGTTACCATACGCACAGCTTTGCCCACCTCTGTTGTATGACCTGTGATTCAAAACCAGCGTTAGCAACAGTTGGGTGATTCAGCAAGTACATTTTTTTCTATGGCCGTGTTCTTTTTTGCACCTACTTTAAAGAGCACTGGGCTGGGTTTAGATGGCTAGGTTGCCACTACTTGGTAAACCAATGTTTCCTTCAGTTTGTGATGCATTTTTAACAGGTCTTAAAGCAGGTTCACTGATGAGGACTTTAGAACAAGTGTCTATTAAAACAAATAGATGTTGCCTATAAAATACATCATAGAGGACACTTTGTTCCACTGCAGGGAACCATATACTTCAGTCACAGGGCACAACAAACTAACGCAGCGAGAGACCTCCTGCAGACAGACAGGGCTCTTCTACTCGATTGGTCACTTACGCATCTTGCACGTTCAAGGCCTTCTGAACCTAGACGACATACGTGCACCTGTGAGTTTACATTTCTTCTAACACTGCCCATTTCGTTTTCAATTGTCACGGAGCTGCTTTCAACCATGAAGCCATTACTCTGTGTTCACTTCCCATGGAGACGGCACTGGTCATGTCAAATCACTCAACGGCAAGGACTTCCCAAGGTTCCTCTCACCTTCTCTTCTGTTCCCTGTGAAGTTCATAGGCTAACTATTTTCACTTCATTATCTCCTGCAGTCAGAGAGAAATAATCTGTTGAGTAACTTCTTTTTAATCTGGCTCAAGCGTTCAGGATGTGTCCTGGTCATTTATGTAGAAATTCACCTGAATGACAACATGGGTCCTTGAGGAAGATTTTTGGCTCCCACCGTGGAACACAACCACTCCATTTCCATGAAATACCACTCACATCTCACTGCAGTCAACAGGAATAAAAACAAGTGTGTTTAGCAGATGTCAGAAACAGTTTCCAGATTGTCGCAGCTTTCCAGCATTTTCTAGTTATCATTATTACAGGATTCCTGTAAGTCACCAGCAAGCAATGCGGCCTCTTCCTCTGCTCTTCACGTTCCGACGGATGACGTGAGCTGTCAGACTGTAAACTCAGAGCTGTCAAATAGCTACAATTTGCAGATTTAGTAAAAGAGCTTAACATTCCTTTGAGCAAAGTACTTAAGAGATGTATTCAGTGGAATTTACGGTCTGTGAAAGTCTGTACAGTTTTCTGTTAGAGCAGGATCTCCACAGCAGAGCTCAAATGTCAGTAAAGCAGCTTTGGTCTAAATCACAGGCTGCCATTACACATGAGCTTATATTCCCACTGAATAAATTTTGACAGAGACTTTCATATCTGAGTGTAAAAACATCACCATTTGTAGGGTTTGCTTTTCTAGACACCTATTAGAATCACTTGAATGTTTATTTGCTAAAACTTGACTACTTCCCAGTAGACTAAGTAACAGCTAGAAAGTTTGGGGCCTTAAATTAAAATAAAACAAAGCCCACAAAATAAACAGAAAACGCTTTTTGTCAGCTTCTGGAGCTGACGGTAGATTCAAAAGTAGTTTTTTGCATTTCCCTTTTGTTTTCACAAGTGCTATTTGCATCTGAGTTGCCGTCAGATACTCCTGAGCTATTTGTAGGAGACAATCTTTCCAGTGTCACAGCCCACCCCCAGCTGTTCTCCTTTTATTGACTGTGGTCCCTGTGTTTGGTACACACATACGCACTCAGGGCTGGCTGGGGTGGCGCAATGGCTTTATTGGTACGAATCAGGAGCCGAGAGGATTACTCACTTGTGAATTACATACACGTCTCCTCCGAGAAGTTACGACGCGTTTAAACGCACCACTCCGGTGCACGTTGCACACAGGCCGTGCGTGACAGGCTGCTCCGCGGAGAAACGCTTCCCAGGCGGTGGCGGAGAGCCGCTGCCTCGCGGAAGCACCCAGCTGAGCCTGACAGAGTTACGGTAACTATTGTACAAACCTACAACACAACATGCACAAAGGAGGCCTTAGATATCTTTAAGGAACTTACAGCCCCTTTTTGGTACAAAATATTTTGTGCCTTGAGAATCTAATATCTGTGGGAAATTCCAACCGTCGATTTCGCAGGGAGCACAGCTCAGGCAACAGCAACCGCTTCTAAGAACCCCCATCCCAGTGCTGCGCGTACAGTAACCTCGTGTTCAGTGACAGCTGAACCTTGCCCATGCTGAGATTCGGGAGGTAAAGTTTTAGCCGTGGGGTTCTGCATTTCGTGAAGGAGAGTTTTACACTTGGTGAAGGAAGCGTTTCTGTGGTCAGCTGGAGACTTCTAACGTCAAAAATTGCAGGGGACTGACAGAAAGCATAAGGCTCATGGGGACTGAATTCAATTGCCTCCACGTATTACAGCGATGCAGCACCCAAAACACACAATCCAACAGAGAGGTATGCCCTTCGCAGCAGCACCGAGCAGAAATTGTGGTGGTAAACGCTGATTTTCGGTGGATGCGACATTCAAAATCATTCTTTCCGTGTTTCGCCCTCTGCTCTTTGTAAAGGGCTACAAAGCACCGAAAACTGGAAATGAAACGGGGGGGAGACAAGACGTCACGTCAGTCTTTCAACTTTAGGGACGCTATTTTAAATTCTGCCCTAAGACACTAGTACAAATGCATTTTTCCTATTTTTTTTAAAATTAATAAAACCTCTGTGCAAATTAGTACAACTGACACTTCTCACCTGAGGGACCCTGCGCTGAAACCCCACGGTGACTACAGTCGTGACCCCATTCCAGCGGTAGGAAACCTGCACAGCAGCTCTGTGGGTTCAGTATTTCATTACACACACAACCCGTATTCCGCCAGCCCAACTTCCACAAGCACCCGGTGACTCAAAAGAAAGTTAATCATAATTTACTCTGGTGGGACATGCCTTAAAGTCAATTTAGGAAGCCACCTTTAGCCCGGCAGGCAGCTCGCCAGTATAACCAGCAATACTTCATGGGGCTGGCCCTTCATGTGTTTCCTCCAGCCCTGGAGGGGTTCAAGGCCAGGGTGGACGGGGCTTGGAGCAGCCGGGGCTGGTGGGAGGTGTCCCTGCCCAGGGCAGGGGGGGCACTGGGGGGGCTTTAAGGTCCCTTCCAACCCGAACCATTGTATGACTCTACGGAGGATCCTGACGGGGCGGACCAAAGGTCCATCTGGATGAGCACCCTGGGATGGACACCATACACCGGGCTTCTTGGCTCTTCCCTTCAGCATCTGCAGGACAGCCCCGTACATCCAGCAACACACAGCAACGCTCCTCCGCGTCTGGCCAGCGCTGTACAGCGCCAGCCGAAGCCTGGCTAGAGAGCGTCTGGAGAAGAGTATTTCTTACTTCAAGTGCCACCGAGAGGCTGTGGCAGCGTCCTGGTGGGAGGCGGGAGGGAGCTGGGGACCGACACAACCTTTGCCTCCACAGGACTGGTCTCGCACAGTTTCCGGTGGTTTTCCAGGCTGCGTAAAGCTCATGGCAGTTCCCTGAGTTTAGTCACAACATCTGCAGAAACCGATCAAAAGTCACATAACAGGAGTTTAAAAGATATTTTCCAGGGACTAACCATTTAAGGATTTTCTAGAAAAGAAACCAGATTTATATACTGATGTCAAGAAGTAGCTGAATTCTAGAATATCTGTTCTACAGGATGCTCAGCCATATACAATTCACCTCCCTCGCCACCTCCGCCACATCACCGTTCCATTACTAAGACCACTCTACATCACAGTCCTGTCACATCACACCACTTTCTTAATAATATAATTATTATTTTAGAAAAACGTCCTGGCTCCTCCCAAGAAACATGCCCAACCCTTCCGCATGCACTTATGGCATCCAGCTGCCATCGAGTCTCCCGTCCCGCACAGCCCAACACTGTAAATTTCCCACAGGCGTCAGGAGCAAAGGTAGGGAAGAGTGTTGAGATGCTCAACCAACCAAAATAAACGTAATTGGAATTTTTTCCCTGGGAAGCAGCAGATAATCGATAGAATACTAAATTATCACTTCCGCAACCATTGTTTGAACGCAGATGGGATGTGAAATGAGCACAGTAACCTCAAAACGATTCCTAATTTATGTGAAGATTATAAAACGCTGGATCTGTAATTACTGTTTTCCTTGACGCACACATGCAGCTCAAATTAGCACTAATAGAAGTTACATGTGTACATGACGGGAAAAAACCCCACACTCCCATTATAGCTCTTTCCCCTCAAAAATTAATGACTTTTTTTGTCAGTAAACATTTATGGAGTACTCCTGCACAGCATCATTGCAAGTCTTAAAGATATACAGCAAACAAAACTTTGGAAAGAACAGCTGGAAGTTCATCCCATCATGCCTGAACACACCCCAGCCCGCCCCAGGGTCCTGTCCCTCCATCGTCCATCGTCCTACATCCTTCCATCCCCTCCAGGTTCCCACGTCCCTCCATCGTCCCACATCCCTCAGTCCCCTCCATCGTCCCGCGTCCCTCCATCGTCTCACATCCCTCTGTCCCCTCCAGGGTCCTTCATCCCTCCATCGTCCCACGGTCCCTCCGTCCCCTCCATCGTCCCTCCATCGTCCCAGTGCACAGTGCCCTGTGCCAGACCACGCAGAGAGCGGTGACAATTGCTTTGGGACAGTGACAGCACAACCAGTGGCTATCAGAACTCAAATCAATATGGTGCAAGCACATTAGAACTACCAAAATTAACATGTAATTAAAAAAATAAATCAAAACAACCCCCATTTCCTGCTTTCTCATTTGATTATGAGAACCTAGAGTTACAGCTGCCCAAAATCCAGTCAGTAATTACACCCAATGTCATCTCAAGGGCTCAGGCAAATTGCTAAAACAGATCTTCTGTTGTTCGCAAGTTCAGAGTTTACATTTACAAAAATACAGTATTTCAAAGTACGGAACAGTCAGGCATTTAACAACAATTTTCATTCTCATCAACGTGACGCACCTAACGACTGCTCTTCACTTAGCGCTCCACACGCTGCAAGTCGAGGGGAGGTAAGGAGCAGAACCTGGGTGCACTGCATGAACCTACCCCTCTGATCCAGTGCCGGGAACCTGGCCACCTTACGCCAACCTGCCCCGCCCCGTAGCCTGTCTGCGCCCTCCCCGCCATCGCCAAGCACCGCAAACAACTGCTGTTACCCAAGAGGCCAGTTCAAAGCTTCCCTTTCCCAGTGGAAAAGCCATATTCCCATCACCGGTATTAAAATCACGGCTATTCCTATCCCATAGCAGAGTTTTCCTCTGGAAATTGCTGCAAAACCGTAAGAGCCATTTTGACCGGACACCCATTTCTATTCACAAAGATAAATCCTTTATTTAGTAATAATTATCTATACACAGCTGAACAACAGGAGTCGGGGTAAGAAGTCTTCCAGCAGAATGTTTACACAGTATGATCCCAAACTGGCTTTCTCTGTTGTCCTGGAATACCATCTTACTGTACAGCGTAAATTTTACATTTCCGTTCTGAAAAGAAACTTGAAGATAATTTAAAATCCCAGTGTTAAGAGATGTAACTACTGATCCGTGTAACACAACGGCTGAGAGCAAACACAGGCACCAGCCCCAAGCAGCAAGTTACAAATTTCCATTTGTGAAAGGCAACACAACCTCCCACTAACGAAGTTTCCCAACTTGGGGGTTGGAATAGCCAAAATTTGTATGTGTTGTGTCTTCATATCCTGTGCCTACTAAGCTCTTACATGGGAATGACAATTAAATTCTCTAAGCTCACAGTTAATAGGTGACTACATGCTGCAAGAAGCAGTCCCTTTTTAATGGCCATTTTTCACACACACGTTTCCTTTAAAAACAGACAATGAAAGGGGGGAGGAGGGGGATTAAATGGCTTTTTCCACTCTAAAATTGCAGACAAAGATTTGATAATGGTAGTAGATGACTTGAATTTTGAAAAACAACCAGCTAAAAGTCCAGAATATGAAAAGCTGCTGTTCAGGAAAGTGATGTTCCAGATTATTGATGAGCAGAATTACCAAGATCCACAGAGGCTCTGAAAGAGCTCCAAAATAAATCCATTTTTGGTAAGAACTGGAAGGTTTTTTAGAGAGGCGCCAGGTAGATGCTGTAAGAGTCGGGGCGCCACAGCCAGAGCCTCTCCAAAGCCCGGACTCTCCTGTTCAGTGCCTTAAACATCTGCTTCAAATGATGATGCTTTGGAGTCATCGTGTAGGAGTCAAAATTTAAATAATAAAAAAAGAGAGAGACCATGTTTTACCTCCCAGCAGACAAGAGGATCTCTGCGTATTGCTCCTCTTCCTCTGAGGCACCATCTCAGCAGCAAACCCCAACGCTCGGCGTTTTGTTCTTGCGCCTGTTTGAACCATCGGAGGCTGTGTCAGTAGAGGATCCTGCCATTTACAGCTCTCCGGCTGCGCGATGGCTTCTTCTGCTTTTATAGGAAGCTTTTCCCATTTAAGTTGTGTAAAAGCAGTGGGGGGAGAACCCCCTTTTTGCTCTCACTGATACAGGTGCCTTTTTTTTTTTTCCCTCTCCCATCATTTCTTGTGCCCAGCTGCTAAATTTCCAATGGCACAGTGTGTTTTTGTAACCTGTGTCTAGGGAGGAGACAGAGAAGCACAGACAGCATTCATCCAAATAAAGCCACAAAAAAAGTCAGGAATGTTTATCCAGCAATTCCATGACACGGGGAGTTTTCAGTCACTTCCAGAAACTCACTGGAATTCTTTAAAACAAATATTCTTCCATATTTCTGGCCTCCTCTTTTAGGAAATGCCTTTGTCAGGAGTTACCTCCCATCGTTCAGTTTGCTTCAAGTGGGACAAGGCTGCAGCCCGGTGACTGGCAGAGAGGCAAAGCAGGTTTAAACAAATGCTGATCATTTCTGCTATTTACCATGTGAAAAGGGTCCTCCTTCCAAACCTGTAAGGCCCCAGGCTCTTAGAGTACCCGCCAAGTCCATCCCTGTGACCTCACCCGTCACTTGGTCATCTGCAAACTTCCCCTCACCAACAGGATCAGATTTGGCTTGAAATGGCTTTTGGTTTTGGAGTATTCAGAAGCCGATGGCAGGCACTGCGCGGCGCTCGCTGCTGACAGTCGCTGGGATGGCTGAGCCCTGCGTCAGGGACAACTTCATTGAGAAAACCCCCTTTCCTCCACCTTTCACACCAGTGACATTCCTAACACTTGTGCCGAGGGAAATAAAAAAATATCTTCAGGATTGAAATATTACCATTCACAGCCTTCGCACATTACCTGCTGCAGGCAACAGGGGACTAATTATTTAATTCCAAACCCCAGCTCTTGCAGGGTGGGGAGGGACTGGGGAGGACCAACACATTGTTTGGGTTTTTTTATTAGCCACGATCCAGGAAAGGGAAATGCCTCATAAAAAGACTTTTTAATGAACCTTTGCTAACTGATTCTGGCAGTTCAGAGAAAACTGCACCTTTAGAGTCAACCCCACTGCTGTCAGAAACCGAAACAGGAGACAATCAGTGAAAATAAAAGGGAGATTGTAAGCTAGAAGAATTCTCAACCGCCACTACATTAACAAGGCTTCACTTTGCTGCTGCTGCACTCCAAGGATGAACATAAAAGTCCTCGCATTCGTTACACTTTTAAAATAATTCTTAACTGGAGATCGATGCCACATTGGGTTTTTTCACCCGTTGTTTTAATAGAGAGAAAACGAGTGAGGAGCGGAAAAGACAGCAAAGGTTTCACTCCCTTCAAGTTCCTGTTCCTGTATTTAGTTGCAGGGGAGGGTATAACACAAAAAAATAAATGCTATTTGCGACTAAATTTCCTGAAGCAAATTCAGTCCTTTGCTAGCGTCCACACTGAGAAAACCTGCATCTAATTTACAAACATAATTATATCAGTGTAATTATACTGGTATAATTCCCCAGAAAAAGAAAAGTTATTTTTCAACATCCAAGAGAAAGATTTTTATTTTTAAATTCAACATGAAGAATTAGACCAGAATAATTAGGGATAAATAGATACAGTAAATCTTCTCTGAAGAGATAAGGGCTGAAAATACCCTTCAGCTGTGGTGGGGTGACCCCGGCCGGGCGCCCGGTGCCCACCGAGCGGCTCCATCGCTCCCTTCTCCGCTGGACGGGGGAGAGAAAATAGAACGACAGGCTCCTGGTGGGATAAGGACAGGGAGGTCCCTCAGCAAGAGCCATCACGGGAAAACAGACTTGGGGTGGGGAAATTAATTTAATTTATGCCAATCAAATCAGAGTCAGGTAAGGAGAAATAAAAACTAAATCTTAAAAACACCTTTCCTCCCCCCCTCCCTTCTCCCCAGGCTCAACTTCACTCCCCGTTTCTCCACCTCCTCCCCTCGAGTGGCGCAGGGGGACGGGGGCTGTGCTCGGTCCGTCACACATCGTCTCTGCTGCTCCTTCTCCCCACACTCTCCCCCTGCTCCAGCTCCCGGGGTCCCTCCACGGGAGATGCTCCTCCATGACCTTCTCCAGCATGGGTCCTTCCCACAGGCTGCTGTTCTTCAGGGACCGCTCCAGCGTGGGCCCCTTCCAGGAGCTGCAATCCATCAGGAACAGACTGGGTCCCCCGTGGGGTCACAGGTCCTGCCAGCAAACCTGCTCCAGCGTGGGCTCTCCGTGGGGTCACAGCCTCCATCCGGCATCCACCTGCTCCAGCGTGGGGTCCTCCATGGGCTGCAGGTGGATTATCTCCTCCACTGTGGACCTCCACGGGCTGCAGGTGGGTGTCTGCAGGGGAATCTCTGCTCCGGCACCTGCAGCACCTCCTCCCCCTCCTTCTTCACTGCCCCGGGTGTCTGCAGAGCTGCTCCTCTCACTTACTCTCACTCCTCTCTCTCAGTTGCTGCCCAGCAGGTATTTTTTCCCTTCTTAAGAATGTTATCCCAGAGGCACTACCACCATCACTGATGGGCTCGGCCTTGGCCAGCGGCAGATCTTGGAGCTGGGTCCCATCAGCTCCAGGAGACATGGGGGAATCTTCTGGCATCGTCTCACAGATGCCACCCCACTACCAAAACCTGGCCACGCAAACCCAACACGCCTGTCATGTCCTGCGAATCACAGCGACAGAGGATTCCTGACACTGAAGAAGTTTTGACTGTTGAAATGAGGAGATTACGATAGCAATGCTTTCAACATCATCCAGGTCATTTTCTCATACATTAATGACATAATAGAAATTTATGGAAGTCTTTATTGAATCTTAATTGCTCCCTAAGACCATGACCGAAATAGAAAAAGTTGACTGTATTCCGCTTCGACTGCTATGGCAGATGCTGAGGTTACAGAACCCTGAACTTGAATATTTTTTTTTCCATTTAAAGGAAACTTCCGATTCTTCATATTTACATATGACATTTTGGATGTGTTTTGTGAAGTCACACAATATTTTGTCAATTCCAGATTTTTGCAAGCTCTTAAAAATACTGTTAGTGGGGTTTTTTTTTAGAATAATACATTTCCTGATAGTCCAGGGTGAAAGACGTTTCTGCAGGGTGAGACAGATAATTCCAGTATTTAGTTTGCTCCTAGAAACCTCTAATATTTTGTTGAGGCTTTTCTTATTCTTTACAAGGAAGAACATTTTAAACCAGAACAGCATTGAAGAATTAAAAATTGCATCTTCCTCACTAGCAAATGAGTTTAGATTAGCCCAATTGCAATTAAAACATGACATATTTATCAATCATTCATGATGAGAAATAATATAAACCAAAGAAACTCTGTATGCAATTTAATAATCCACCTCAAGAGACTACCAGTAGAACTTACCAGTGCCTAAAAATTGCCATAAATTACACTCTTAGTTGAGAAATTTAAAGTTTTTGAAATAGCTCAGCTCTCGCAGACGCCACTGAATAACAGATTTCTAAAGATGTAAAAATAGAACTCCTTTGGTTGAAATTATGTCCCTCTGAGAAATGTAAAACCCCAAAAATGCAAAACCCAGGAAGTTTTTGAATGCTGACTCAGAAACAAGAGCTGCATGTCATCGTATTCTTGTGCATTTTTAACCTGTTCTAGAAGATCAATCCGGGTCATCCTTAGCATGAACAGTTTCCACAGCCTTTCACGCTATTCATTACTTCTTCTTCTAGTTTCTTCCTTTCCTCCTCTTTGGACATCCGATTATTCCTCTCTTCCCAATTGGGATTGTTGTGACTATTTAGCACTTTGCTGCTCTGCGTGTGCCACATTTCATAATAGAGATTGTTAGGACTCGCAAGGAGGTCTGCGTGTCTGCCGCGTTCCACAACTTTACCCTGGAAAAGAAAGGGAGGAGGTCAGCAATTGAGATTACCAGATCTTCTGGAATATAAATGTTACCAATACAGGAGCTGCAGTTTTACATTCTAGATCGCAGCAATTATTAGTGAGAAGGAGCTTGGGACAGCGAGGAAAGACTGAATACGTGGCACGCTGAATTGTCTTCTGCTGGAAGCTGAAAACACGGAGCTGTGTCTTCTCAGCCTTACATAAATGAGAACATTCATGCCTTTTGTCCACCTGGACAAAATTTAAGCCCACCAACACGGAAAGTTTTGCTACCTGAACTGGAAGAGTTATTTAAAATAAATGTAGAACTCTATATGAGGACCAAGGTGTAAAACTGCTAGTGCAAGAGTCACATGAATGTACCAAACCAAATGTGTCTTTGTGTAACACCAAACACACTTCCACTACAGAAGCTAAAAGAAAAGCGCATACAGAGAGGATTTGCACTAGAGAAGCAAAGAACACGTTTAAAATCAAATCCTCAAAACAATTAGCGTAAATTGTGCTTTTAGATGGGTGCTCAGTAACTTGTGTCATTGCAATTGCCGTTGTGAAAACCGCGAGCAGCTCAGTTCCCCCGTGCTGTTCTCGAGAGCAAAGACAATTTATGGACTCTCCTTGTGGAAAGGGGAAGGAAGAGCTGGGAAGGAGAACTCAAACCCCACAGACAGCGAAACGCTACCTCTCCTCAAACACCAGGCTCATCTGTTTACTTTGAGGTACACATTTCCATTCACTGACTTCAAATTAAAATAATGTATTCCTTCTCCAGCTATTCTCTCTCTTTTGGGAAAAGACAGCATTATACGGCCAGCTACATGGATTTTATATTAGTTCTAAATTCTGATCTACAATTAAATCTACCTCCTCGTGACAGCTGCTGATGAACATGCTGGGAAAAAAATTAGGTCTTGTCACTTCTATTACCAGCCGTGCTGATGGCATCTGAACAAATATACACCTGACCAATATCGCTGCGGAATTTATTTAAAAACTTTAAGTGGTTAATTTAGGGAGTTCACTGTAGTAGAGACTAAGCTGCTGAATTATGGCCTTTTTCTTTTTTTTAATAACTCTCGAACAATCATCAAAAATGTAACTTCTCTGTTCAGCTTCACAGCACTGAGATCAATACCATTAATACAACGGGGTTTTACTCACTCAAGAGTTATTCTGATTTTACCTAGGCAAAAGCGCTGAAATTGTGATGCCGTTATTGCCATTGCTAAGCAAAACCAGCCACAATAATCTTATCTCACCTCCGCTACGGAGCCTTATTCCTCGGGCCGCTCACACGGCGCTCATCAATCAAACCGGGACGACAAGAGGCAACTTTCTGCTGAGCAAGACGTCAGCGATGCCTCCCGAAGCAGCCAGGCAGCGAAAGCGATGCACCGCGCTGCCTCGACTCATTCACCACCTCTCTTACACCAACATCATTCCTGAAAGCGAGCGCCCGAGCTGGTTTACAGTTTTAGGTTGTGCTTTTATTTTTAATGTAACAGTTATGCTGTAACACAAAACACGCTCTTAGTAAGCTGTGAAAACTTGCGTCGAAAACAAAAAGTCGCAGATTGCCTTCTCTCATGTTAAAACACATTTGCAAGATGTTTTAACATGCAGTTACATAAAGGATACACCTTAGGAAATGATTTTTCAGCAAAAGCTGAAAAAACAAGCAGATCTAAACCAAAAACTCTGCAGAGCACAAGTGTTTTGTTCCACTACTTCATTTTGAGATTCATACGAAGCTGAGATTTGTACAGTGGAGATGAATGTCACCATTTCATAGGATTTTGCTCTAATTCCCCATGAAATCATTTAACGTACTGTAGGAATAACTTATTTTCTTTTAGAGGTGCATATTTTAGTCACTAAATACACCTATGATCACAAGCATATAAATAGCAACTGGAAAAATGAATGCAGAGATAAATTTAACATCTATTATCAGCAGATTAGAGCACTGTATTTTCAGCATTATCAGCTAAAAGAGTATCTATGAAGTTATAATAAGGACATTTATTTATTTTAAATCTATAGCCAGATATGGCTAATAGAGAAGGAAACAGACTTCGGAAAGACTGAATATGAGGTGAGAGCTGAAGAGCGATTTAGTAAATCAAATGTTGACACTTTTCTTCTTTTTCTTATGAGAAGCGTACGGAAAGGGAATAATCACACTGTTCTACAGGTACAATAGAGAACGGTGTTCAGATTTATAGCATAATTATATTGAACAATCCTACAAGAGTTTTATCTGCATGGAAACAGAATGTGCTGTGCTCTCTCTTTCCATTGAAAGAAAAAAACCAATGGATGTATGTGAAAAATAGACACTCACTGAGTAACGGGAATGAAGCATAAATTGGGGGAACGCATCAGGACACCTAAGATGGCAGAAGCATGTAATAAGCCAGATAAAAATCATGCAACATGAAACCAGGGCCCAGAGCATCAAGTGAAATTTGTTATAATCCATGTAAAGAGTGTGTAATTAAATGAACTCTGCAAACGAAGTGAAAATACAACGTAAAAGAGAATCGCACACGCAAGTTTCTGCAACTGATCAACTGTTAGTTGCAAAGAGAAATACATAAAAAGCAATGTGTGGGTTCGGATTTTCTACCACGGTTCATTTACAAAGAAAGACCCTTCAGTAGCTTGGTGGGAGTGTAATATTTCAAAACGAACACAGGGACGCTCTGAAACAAGCGCTGACGTTATGTGAAGTGACGTGTGTCGGGGTGATGCCCTCACCTGATCCAGCACAATGATTTCATCGGCATCAACTACTGTTGACAACCTGTGAGCGATGAAAACCGATGTCCGGTGTTTCACGATGTCCCTCATAGCATTGAGAATGTTCTGCAAGATTAAAACAGAGAAGAACAAAAAACACTCTTACACGCTCCCCGGTGGTATGAAGAGAAATAAAATGCTGTCTGGAAAAATGCAAATTACTGTAAACAAGTTTTGAGAAACATCTCCCGTACTGCTACAGCGTCACAATAAGAAACAGCTACAAGTGCCTACAGAGGAATCCCAAGCATGAAACATCTGTGGCTCTGATACAGTCCTCAAACTGCAAAAAAATCCCTTTATTCATAGAATAATACAGATATCCCAAGGGATAAAGGAAGAGAAGCGTTAGTTAAACTTCAGGAAAAACTTCCCTGTCCAGCCATTCTACTAAAGCAACATCAACAGCAGCAAAGGCACGTCAAAATAATAAATCATAATAATACTCTTTAATCAATGAAAGAAAAAAATATCATGCCAATGTGGAACATGAAGTGAAAGCAATCCTGGGAACTCTCTACCTATCCACCGCTTCCTTTGCGAGCAGCTTTCCACCTTCCCAAACTGCATCCAGATGCAAGCAGCGCTCATTGGGAATTTGTGCCCTCACTACAATAGGTGAATATTTTCCTGAAAAACACTTGCCTTGGTCAGAAAACATCGTGATTACCAGACACGCTTTTGTGGAAAGGATCCATTTGCATTTGCTGTCGTTAAAGTGCAGTTTTGCTGTGAACCTTTCAGCTTCGCTTATGATTCTTTGCAATAAATACAGCAAAAGAAAGGAGAGAAAGAATCCAAGGAGTAGAACTGTGCGTGTTATGAACAGTTCTGGTCCGAGGAGGAAGCTGGACCATATTTGAATGTTCTACTCTACAGACGTACAGTTTGTACTCTGCTTTCTTTGTATCTGGAAAGTGAAAGTAATTTAGTGATTACAGGTCAATAAATTCGCTCAATAATCTGCATAAGTGAACACAAACATAGCCCTAGCTCTAGTTTTTGCTGACATTACTGCTGGCGCTGAGAGTTTTGTGTTTAAGCAGAGACGCGGTTCTGAAGCCTGACGCAGTCGCTGGGCTGGTGTCGTGACACCTAGGGTCACAGCCCTTCCTGTGAAACGAAGCCAAGTTAATCCCAGCATCGCAGGTTACACCTACCTGATCGGCATCTCGGGAAAATGCTGCACGACAAGAGGCTTTCTGTTCTGCCTTATATCACAATTATTTACAAGACATTTTTAATGAATGCTAGGTGTCATCTAAACACCTTTAAAGTGGACTGAAAAGCTTCACACTTCACGGCCACCATGAGGTATTAGCACCAGCTTCGAGAGATGAACGGCTCATGGTGAACGGGGCCCCAGGAGCGTAAAACAGAAAATACACCCCGAGATAGAGCTGATATTCTTCATTTTGTCCCAAGGTAGACAGAGACTCAGTATCTCTGCTCTGGCATTTAGGAAAAGGGTTTAGACATAGGATGCCTTAATAACGATAGCAGGAAAACACATGATAGCCATCTGGCAAAGAGAACAGAACTCTTTCTGAGAGGAAAAGAACAAGGAAAAAGCATCAGAATCAGACATCATCACACCACTCAACACACCACTTATTTTTTTAATCCCAATTTACCTCTTCTGTAATTGAATCTAAAGATGACGTGGCTTCATCATAGAGAAAAATAGGTGGATCCTTTAGCATTGCTCTAGCGATTGCAACTCTCTGCTTTTCTCCTCCTGAGGAGGGGGAGAGAGGAAAGAAAAGAGATGAAGTTAAATTGTGATATTCTGATATTCTCGATTCAACAGTAGACATGACTGTTTTGGGGGTCGTTTTTTTTTTTCTAATAGACTTTGTAGTTGCTACTGCTAAAGGTCTGTACATGTGACATAAGATACCACACAAGTTTCTGCTCCCTGGTAAATCCAAAGCAATTCAAGATTGCTTATTCTTTTAGAACAGGACAGAGAACTACTTTGTATACGCTCCAAGGGCAGAGCGGGTGCCTGAGGCTGATGTGAAGTAACTCCTCCGCACAGCAGGGAGTACGAGCTCATTCCCTGGTGCAAGCTCTGCCCCGCACAGCAGCTTCGCATCCATCCATCCTGCTCTCTCTCGCAAATAAACAGTGCTCTGTCCATGCCTCTGTATTCGATTCTGTGCATCTTGCGCACATGTACTTTTACCTTCCAGCCTCTCCTTGTAATTCACCTAACTTTCCACTCCATAACGGCCCAGATTTAGTGTCCATACCTCACAGCTTTAACCAGCAGATTTCGTTAAAGAACACAATTAATATGGTACTTAAGTGGTTTTCAAACCACCTTCATTCTGCAGTCTACTGCCTGTTGGTTTCTGATGTAACGAACTTTCAGACTAGTTTCCTTCCTTCACAATTCTTCCAGCCAACATCTACTCAAGAATAACTTTGGACAACTCTTACAGACAGGAAAACAGGTGCACTTGAGAACCGAAAATCTGCTAAACATTTGGTACCCAATGCAAACATTTCACATTTGTGCACATGTCCTCCTTTGTTTTATTCAAGAATTCAAAACACTCCATTTAATATCATTATATTCTCGTTAATATTCCATTCCTATCAGGAAAGTCCGTGCTTTAATAAACCATTTAAAAGGCTGATAAAAAATGCTGCTGTTCATATTTTTAACTCTCTTCGGCAGAACTCAGTAGCAATTAGAATTGTACAATTTACTCAGTCTATTTTAATATACTCTCTCTCTCCCCTTTAAAGTGTGTTCAAAAAAACCTCACAGCTTGACAATATCCGTGTTTGAAAGACACACCACAATAACAAAATCCAAGGTCTTTTCTTACATACGTAACATATTGACTTGTTTCATGTTCATTCATATTCAGGATAGCAGCATGTTAATCGTTTCGTTCACGAAAGCTCTGTCTATTACACATCTAGGAGAAAACTCTGACATGGATTCTACTTGACAAAGCCAAACCAGCTTATTTTTCATTACTTATTCTTGATGAATCAATCACTGAGACCAGTAAGAACTGCACTAACGCTTACTTCGCCATTTCAATTGATGAAGCTCTCATTGCAATTAAGACTTGCTTATGCCTGTTTTCATACCACACGAGCAAAGAAAACCACACGAGGGGAGAGAAACTCCAATACTGGGGCTTGTTATCCACGCTACCGCACTGCCACCGGGGAGTTTTGCTTGTATTAAAGTTCTTGCCAATTACAAAAAAATCCACCAGTTCTAAGCATCAAGACAGCACTTCTACCATTCAGTTTTCCAATGTCAGTGCTCAAAGCAGTACACTGTTCATTTACTGGAAGGAATCCATAATATACCATTCACAGAACCAGGGCCCCAAGTTAAGACCACAGCCTTTACTGGCCCCACACGTCACTACCACCGCTCACACGTGCGGGACCCACACCAGTTGCCATTGTGCCTTTCACTGAGACGCTCCCCACATCAGTGGTCCCGAAAACCTCGCTTTTTCCACCACGCACATAAAATGCCTGGATTTCAAAGACAACCGCTTAAAGTCACAGAGCTTTCACTCCTCTTATCTCTCCCACAAAATATTATTTAAACAAGACTGCGTGCTATTTTTGTAGACCAGAAGAAGAAGCCTCACCCAACTTAAAAAAAAATTAAACCAATTCAGAAATTAATCTAATACATACCTTTATAACACTTTATAAGCCTTTTACTATTCAGAAAACTAAAGAAATTTAAAGTAACAGATGCCATGATTTTTACACAGCTACTGCAGGAACACAAAGATACACACTTAACATCACCAATCCATTAAGCAATTAAACCATTTCTGGCCATTACAACTCTCATTATCAATGAAAATATTGATCTCACACACGTACGAGGGACACAGCGGCTATGTTAGCTTCCAGCCTACACCCACAAATGGCGCCTGCAAACAAAAGCATGCAGAACCAAATTCTCCAAGAGCTGAGCACACAACTGCATTTAAGATCAATTCCATGCGCTATTTGAGGACGCCCAAGGTGAGCAGACATTTCTGAGAGCATCAGCCCAACCCTCCTGCACTGACTGCAAACACCACTGGAGCTTGTTTATTGCTATTGTTTGCCAATACTCCTCTAATTTACTGAAAACTAGAACCTGAAGCTGCTACTTCAAATGGCAGGTGCTCACTGAGCGCTTTTTCTATCATCTCAGATGTCTTCCTCCTGAGAAGTATTTTCCATACTCTTCTTTTCTTTAAGAACAAGCAAAACAGGAAAAGAACAAGCTTCCCTTGACTTTGTAAACACGCTTTCGTTGAAGCACTGTTAGATGGGTGCTTATCACCATCAGAGTGGTAGCACAAAATGAAGGATGGGGTAAAGGCACATCCTGTTTTCAGAAAGGCTCCGTTAAAGGAGTCTCGAGGTCACAAGGAAACTCCAACACGCCCACACACTTCTCCAGACTTAGAATGGGACACAGAATCATTTAGATTGGTAAAGACCTTTAAGACCATGTAGTTCAACCATTAACCTGACACTGCCAAGCCCAACACTAAACCACGTCCCTCAGCACCACGTCTGCTCGTCTTTTAAATACCTCCAGAGATGGCGACTCCACCACTTCCCTGGGCAGCCTGTTCAACGCTCTACAACTCTCTCAGTGAAAAAACTCTTAATATCCAATCTAAACCTAACATAAGGCTATCGCTTTCAGCAACCCGATCTCGCGAAAGACCTCGCAAAAGGTGACCAGGACTGCTGACTCCATCAAGAAACACCATGCACAGCTTGGCATCTTTGCAACGGGCATCATGTCTGCCTGCCCCCCTGCACCCCCACATCCCCTGAAGATCCCTGCATCTCAGTACCACTCTCAAGCAACCTTCAGCATCCTGAAGTTTCCAAACTCACTGAGCTAAGCGTCTCTCTCCGGTAGGGCCATGCCTCATTCCCAAGGGAGTAGAGCAGTGCCACGTACCGCTCCATCCCACTGCAAATGAAAACAGCTGACCTGTTCTCTGGTCTGAACCGTGCTTTGGTCTACCAATAAACGGTGTCTCGTACACAGAGTCAGACTGGAAGATAATTAATCTCTCCCAAGTATGTCTAGAATTTGCCAAACAGTAAGGCCTTGTATCCAGGAGAAGCTGTTTAGAAAGACACGTCCTACATGTTACCGGAGTGATGAGGCCTCTCCTCAGACAGAGCCGTACGTCAGTTGAGTTCATGCTGCAGTTTCTCCACTACCACTCTCTGCACGCAATTCGGCGTTACGCCACCGACCTTATCGAAATCCTGCCAAGTATTTTCAGTGACCTCACACTTTAGATACCGTTTAGGACTGTATTAGAAAAAGACACCAAACCAGTATGAAAAACTGTGTCCCACCATGGCTTGTATTGGCTAGCAATTTGAAGCAAAACCATAGTGTGTTTTGCTTTTTCAAAACAAGGTGAGATCATTTTAACGAACTTTGCAAATGCACCTTCTACTTCTCATAATATCCACCAAGGGGGGGAACCAAACCCACCAGTGAACTAAGTGAGGAACCCTCATCAAATGAGTATCCCATTTTATTTTGCATCAAATATCTTTTAAAAAGTTATAAAACTATAAGGAGATAAAGACTTATTTAAAATGTAATAAAATAACCTATTAATAATATATCCTTAACCAAAACAGTAATTTCATTTTTGCTTCATTCAATGCACATTTATAAGTGTGACATTTATGCAGCGGATATTATTGTTAGCTTTGTTGCAATGCAACCTTAACCTAAGAGATATGCCACTGAAAGCATTCCAGCGGAACCTAGCTACTACCTAGAAATCTACATGTAAACTCCGTATTTTTAAAATCCTATGTCCCCTCAATGAAAAACAGAAAAAGGACATGGGAAATGATTCAGACATTTCCCAGTTTCCATGTGATCCCTCATCTCACATTATAACTCTGCCACAGGAAGAATGTTTGCTTTTGAGCATCATCTTCCCTGTGAACAATTGCATGTAATTTTAATATTAGACAGCTGTAGAGAAGAAGGAGTAAAGTGAATTTTCCAATGCCCGGCTCATGCCATGGTATCACCTTTCTACTCCAGAGCAGTTATTCTGTTTTACAGAGTGCATACCTAAATACGAAGGGACTTGGAGAGCCTAAACTCACAGTGGTTTTGTTTCCATGCCAAGGATGTGTAATACAAATGCACAGCTTGCAGATACGCAGACACCATTTTCATGCTGTTTCTTACACAATTCACGGGTAAGAAACACCTAAGACACAAAGGCCTTTTCATCATGAACAGGGCCCAAAATGACCTTGCTGCAACAACATACCCCATCGCCTTACTTCCTATCAACAGCAAAAACAAAACACCACCTAATTTTTAGCTGTTACAAGTTTAGCTTTAAGAACAGATTTGGAAGTTCTACGGGTGTACCTAAGCCTGTCACATCCTACATACAAAGCACTCACACAAAGTTCCCAATTCTATTCACACCCATTCCACTACCCAAATAGATTATGAGAAAGATCATTTTTATTTAGATGCACCTACATGCTTAGATATCAACTCATTTAACACTACCCCCTGAAAATAAATTCCTTTAAATATCTTGCTGCCTTAAACTACAGATCTTTATATTAATATTTGGCCTTACAATTACGTTATAATGTAAATAAGCTAAAAGCCAGTCTGTCTGAGGAACAAACTACGCACCGAACTTTGAGGTAGCAAAAGGGACACAAAGACCTTGTGCACTTAAGAACCTACCTGAGAGCTTGAGTCCTCGTTCACCAACCTGAGTGTTGTAACCATTCGGCATCCGAAGAATGGCATCGTGGATTCCTGCCAATTTTGCCACTGCATATACCTGTTCTGGCGTCGCACCGATATTGCCGTAGAGCAGATTGTAATAGATAGTATTATGGAAGAGAACAGCATCCTACATTTGCAGAAAGAATATTTTAAAGAAGAAATCACAAACAATACTTTAAAAACCGTCCTCAGTCCACGAAAGAAATCGATACAGAATTATATTTTATTTTTCTACAAAGCCTGAAGGTAAAAGTATTTGGGGAAATATCTTTTCGCAAAAATGGGATTAATACATTTTGTGTCCTAAATACATATATGTCATGCATACTTTTACCACTTTGCTAACTCATTATAGGTGGTAATCAACTATAAAGCTAAACCACTTAAAGCTGGAGGCAGTTTCTCATGAAGAGGCTTAAACACATTTCAGAAATTGGATCTGTATGATGATGCACGTAAAAACGTAACATCTCCCAGGGGATAAAAGAAAAAAGCACGGTGACTTTCAAAGGAAGCAGGCAATACCACTGCATTAGGACTGGTCAGCAGGTGGAGGGAGGTCATCCTCCCCCTCTGCTCTGCCCTGGGGAGGGCACATCTGGAGTGCTGCATCCAGTGCTGGGCTCCCCGGGTCAAGAAGGACAGGGAACTGCTGGAGAGGGGACAGCAAAGGGCTACCAAGATGATGAGGGGACTGGAACATCTCTCTTATGGAGAAAGGCTGAGGGATTTGGGTCTCTTTAGTCTAGAAAAAAGACGGCTGAGGGGGGATCTTATCAATGCTTATAAATACTGACGGGGTGGGTGTCAGGAGGACGGGGCCAGGCTCTTTTCAGTGGTGCCCAGGGACAGGACAAGGGGTAACGGGCACAAACTTGACCATGGGAAATTCCACCTAAACCTGAGGAGGAACTTCTTTCCCTTGAGGGTGGCAGAGCCCTGGCCCAGGCTGCCCAGAGAGGTGGTGGAGTCTCCGTCTCTGGAGACATCCCAAACCCGCCTGGAGGCGTTCCTGTGCCCCCTGCTCTGGGTGACCCTGCTCTGGCAGGGGGTTGGACTGGGGGATCTCCAGGGGTCCCTTCCAACCTTACGATTCTATGAACCACAGGGTCAGAATACTGAGAATTGTTCTTACAATGGACTGTGTGGGGAGAATGGAACATGGCATACCTGAGGGACAACTCCTATTGCCTTTCTCAGACTTTCCAAACTGATATCTTGTATGTTCTGTCCAGCAACATAAATATTTCCTTTTTGAGGTTCATAGAAACGAAATAATAATCTCACAATTGTGCTTTTCCTGAAATTGAATAGAATTGAAGCTAATGTTAGATTCCTGCTTTGTCATTTACAATCTCCAAACATAACTGATGTAACAAATTTTAAAAAGTGAAAAACAAGAACAAATGCATTGAAGAAATAAAATTCTACATCATTGATTGGCGTAGTTAGTCCATTTACCCACCCTGACCCACTACCTCCTACAATGGCCACTTTCTTTCCTGCAGGGACTTCAAAAGAGACTCCAGCAAGGACTTTCTGCCCCTCAAGGTATTCAAAATGCACATTATCAAAGGCGATGGCAGCGGTTTGTGGTGTGATCTGCAGGGGTGGAGCCAGCTCTTTGTCCTATTGAAAGAAGATTGTCACTTTATACGCTGCCCAGAAGGTATCTCAAGCAGTTCTACAAGCTGAACAGTCCATTTCCTAGCTCAGAAAAAGGCAAACAGACACTCCAGCTTGGATATGTTGAAAATAACAATCACACAAGTGAAACTAGTTTGTTCCTTCTTCTGCCCAAAGAAGGCAAAAATTTCTTCAGTATACAGTCTGCTTGACAACGTCTTTTGCAGTAATAAATTCTGCATCATTAATTACAAATAAAAATTCAAGCACAAGGCATGAATACTTAAATAAGAAAATCTCAGTACAAATACAGCTCCTGTGAAGCAACTTTTGCTGTCACTAAAAGGTTCTGCAAGAAACAAAGCAGCTGCTATTGCACTAACTGCACATAAAGAGGAGGCAGAACAGCATCCTTACACATCATCTCTTTCTTGATTAGAAATTAAACCTGGAAGGTAACAAACAGGGTGAAATAACGGCATTGCCAGGAAACAGCCCTATTAAATACCGAGATACTTTAGGAAAACGAGCTACTACTTACTTTAATTTTGGTATCTACACTGAGAAGTGTAAACAAGGTATTCATATCTATAAGTGCTTGTCTTGTCTCTCTGTATACTGTTCCCAGGAAGTTTAGGGGGAGAGAAAGCTGGAACAGCAATCCATTCACCATTACTAGATCTCCAACAGAAAGGCTGCCTTAAGACAAAATGGATGTGAGAGAATAAGGAGACTTGAAGGGTTGTCTTGTTAGGAAGCACCAAAAGATTTTAAAATAAATAATCAATCAAGTCTAATCTCTTTTATCCCATTTCTAAACCCAGATGTGTAAATAGAAAACAAAATGCATTCCCGGAAGATCAGATTTTATATAGGAAGGTGCCTGAAATGAATGGCAATGTTTGTGAGGATTTCACTAAAGAATAAAAAAAGCTGTAACAGCACCTGGAAAGTAAGACAAGCAGCATATAAGGAAATTGATGGAAAACATCCAATTGTAAATTTGTATGTTCCGCAGAAAAAAACATAAAAGGGCCTAAATAAGTTATAGGGGGAGGAACTAATATATGAAAGCAAGAATCAGGAAAGACATTCTTAAGTGCAATTATAGACAAATTGAAATGATATAAATCCTCCTGATCAAGAGAGAGGACTTTCATATTATGTACATCAGAGCTGCTAAAGCAGACAGTGAGAACCTCTGGGCAGCTTAACATCACATACGCTGATGAAGGGAACGCTCAGGATGACACAGGAGGTAAAGGTAAATGCTGGGTCAGTTCAGCTGAAACAGGTCCAGAAAGATGATTTAAAGCCATATTTCTACCATCCTGCTAAAAGGCCATTCTAAATTTTCTTAGGTAAAGAGTAGTAGTAGGTGCATAATCTGCACCTACTGGCTTACCCATTCCCAGAGTAACTCTTCCCTGTCCTGGCACCTCTCAAAAAGGGCAAAGGAGATGCAAGAAAGACAACATGATATAAAGGCCAACCCTACAAACACATCCAGATGCTAACAGTGCTTAAAGCACCATTTTTTTTATTCTAAACCCACCCTACTTTAGCTGAGCCTCATCCCAATACTGCCTTTATCTACTGTATTTGGTATTTGCACTGTTTCTTCCTAAACAAGCAGGCTTTACTTTGTGTAGTAAATTACACAAATACAGATGAAAAACTCTAACACATGGAAACAATTCTTTTAATAATGTGCTCTTATTAATCTAAGGAAAGTGAAGAACATTGGTAATAAAACTACCGGAGATGGCACATGGGTATATACACACTGGGGAAACGCTCTGAATCTTGCCAAAATGGGAAGGAAAAAAGGGTATAAAGAAAGGACCTTCATAGAAGGTCCACAGACGTATTTGTATTTAAGTGTCTTCCACAATCCTTCAACAGAAACTTCCCTAAGTTACATTTTCTTAGGATCTTTAACTACTAAACTTTTAANATAATACTCCAAGAAGCAGAAATACCCTAAACTCACAAGCAAAATCTCTCAAAATGAACTACTATCACATCAGCCATATGTTAATTAAAATTAACACCTCTATTATGGATGAATTAGGGTAAAGGAGACTAAGTATTGGCTATAGACAGATGACTTACCTGCAACAATGCCCTGGCTAGCAAGCACCATGATGGCCGTTAGGCCAATGCTAAATATAGCACTCTGTCCAAAGTTCAGGAGAGCTAAAGTAGAGGTAGTCTTCAGGGAGGCATTTTCATATCTCTTCAAGAATTCATCATACCGTTGGGCTTCGTATTTTTCATTATTGAAATACTGCGATATACACAAAAATAATAAACGTCACATTCTCAAACATACTAGCCTGCACGTTTAACTCGTTATAAAATTCAGTATAACCATACTGCACGCACAGATACACACACAGCCCCTCTTCAACACCTCTAACAGTGAACGAGAAAAACAGATAAAAGATTAGTGTGTGAAGACAAAAACCAGGAGCAAACCCCAGCAGGTTCTGCAGTGGGTAAGGAGATGTTAGGGAGATCCCCACCATCCTCATGTTCTAGTAACACTGCCTGTCTGCCTTGCAGAACTTCTACACAATCAATGTCAAAACCAAACACCTGCTGCCACTACATACTAAAAAGAAGAAAAAGTTACTGTCCACTATGCACTAGAATATCCCTGTTATTGTGTGCGATGACAAATTCTCCAGAACAGTGCTTCTCACACAATGTCTACCTCTGGGTCCTTCTTCACAGATAACTCCAGCTTATCTTTCCAGTTCTAGCTCTCCAATTAAAAGAAACATAAAATAAGCAGGAGCCGAGACGACATCAAAGCTGTCCACAGGGGTTTTTAACAGTAGCAGCAGAAGAACCAGAGACCTGGTCTTTCATGCAAACGTTGCAATGGAGAGCTACAAACCACAACAGGCAATGAAAACAGCACCCATGGCCATCCCAGAAGACAGTACATTGCAGGCGACATTCAGAAGACAATTTTTCAAACAAATGAGGAGAAGCTTCTTCAGCACTCCAAGTTTACATTTTGCAGATACTGATGGCCAAAGCGATTCAGTCAGGAAACTTTTCGCTCTATTAGCAAATAGATCTTTTCCAGCCCAACTAACAACTTTCATGCTACTCTGTCAGTATGACAGTACTCTTCAATAATGTTTTAAAAATATGCTATTACTCCAAATATGTAGCCCTGTAGAAGGTGAATCTTATGACTCACTTTCCCTAGGCTGACAGAAGCAAGACAAGGAGTTGTGTAGTAAAGATTGGTCTTACCTTCACAGTCTCATAATTTAGTAGTGAGTCAATTGCAGCATTACCTGCATCATTATCTGCTTTGTTCATTTCTATTCGAAACTTAGTCCTGGGAAAAAAAAGGCTTAATACAGTCAAGGGTTCAGGCGGAGGCAAGAGCAGGTACCCCGATGAACGCGAGGGGATGCTTACCTCCACTGAGTAATTCCTATGGTGAATGCTGCATAGGCTCCCAGCGTCCCCAGAGTCACTAAAGCAAACTCTGCACCACATTTGTAATACTATTTAAAATAAAATTTTAAAAAAGTCATAATAATTTTCCAAACTTTACTGTTGTCTGAAAATGGATGGCTTAGCCCAAGACAAGAACTCTGAATGCCCCTCCCTACGCACTCCCTGCCCAGAACAGCTTGACTAAGTACAGGCATAAACTCAAAAGGAAAAGTATTGTTACATATTGGTACCTTCAAGTTTGATTAAGTCCCTCTAAAAAGAAGGGTAATCAACAAAGCAAGATTCCTGCTTTTAATTTAGTCTAAGCTATATAATCAAGATTTAGATTTTAGAGTATAAATTTCCAAAGATCCTGATTTCAAAGACAGTAAGTGTGATTTATAAAAGAGAAGTTTAAAATTGAGCTTATTAAGCTTAAAACCTGCAAGATGGAGAAGCCTATTTTCCAAAAGGTAATTTTCACTTTTAAGTTCTGGATAAGACAAGACCACTATTCAGAAGAGAGCCGATAATCACTCCTTCCTCTGTCCTCCTCACACTGAAGACACAACATTCCTGAACATTTATATTCTGCTTTCTCAGTATTTACCCAAATATATTTGACACTTGTGTGCATAGTTTACTTTTCTGATTTAATTTTGTCAACAATTCTGAAGAAAACCATTAAAAACTATCCACCTAAGTATCACTGGATGGAGACATGCACTAAATGTGAAAATAATTTCAAATAAGTAGATTTAAAGTAACCAGTATTTGAGAATTATAGATTGCTCTCCTTTACAGTAGTTGCTTTCACAATCCCATTGTAAATTCAATTATTACTATTAATACTCAGCAGACTTCGGTAAAAGAAAATCAATGTATTATTCCTAAATGAGACAATTTGAACTCATGAATAAACCACACTTACCAGAATTCCACTGACTAGTGCCACTTCAAACATGGTAGGTCCCAGATTAAATACTAAAGCGCTAAGAACAAAACTGATGCCTCTCGTTCCCCTGTCGATGGTTTTTGACAGAGCTCCAGTTTGCCTACTTAGATGGAATGCCAAATCCAGGTTATGCAGATGCAGGAAAACATTCTTCGCTATCCTTCTGATTGAATTTTGAGCTACTTTCCCAAATACTGCATTTCTAGCTTCATTAAATAATGCTGCCCCAGCTCTCGAGATACCATCTAAAAAAAGATGAAAAAGTTTACAAAAATGAAAATAATTATATTTCCAATGTCCCTTCATGCATGAAATTACACTAGATTCATTCTTTATATATTTTCATCATTTTTAGTTCAAATGTAATTTATACTTAATTGGTCCAAAACTTTATGCTATTTTTCATTTATAAACCATTGTGCACACACTTTAAAACAGCTTCTTCTGCAGCTGGTTATAAGAAAGGGTAGGATTTATAATCACTTCTATCGGCATTATTTCATTTTTTGAATTGGAATACCAGAAGCAAGGCCACAGAAGATTGGAAGCAGACATCAACACAGGACTATGAAATAACCATCCACGACGCTCAGCAGCGCACGGGGCAGCAGCTCTCCCTCTCTCCCATTCTCTCATCAAAGAACGTTACCACTCGCCACAGATTTGGGAATGCCACTTACATCCAATGAGAACAGCCGTTGCCACCGTTGCCACTGTATTTGGAGCCGCGCTGAGGTTGAGTACGTTCCCAGATACCTGGTTGAGGCTGTCCACTGCATATTTAAACATGAAGGGAACCAATATATTCATGGCCTAAAAGCGTAAGAAGACCGATTAGTCCACATGCGTTAAAACATGTACCTATGTACCATTTCTTTTCTGAAATTGCTCCACAGTTAAATCTAGTTTTTAACCACTTAGTGTGGATGAGATGGCTCTCTTGATTTCAATCACAATATTCTCCACACTATTAAGTCTTTACTCCTGGGACTGCAGGGTTGGTTTGCCTCTCTCATGGCCTCCTTCTATATATCAATTTCTATCCTAAAAAAATTGCACTTAAACGGAGGCCGAGCACTCAGTACAGCAATGGCGAGACTAGGAAACGAATCAAGCCGCGATGCTGCTTGACGCTTACTCCCAATGCTACTAAATTACGTTGCCATTACAGGTTCTGTTTGCTCTTTGTGATACTTCAGTATGAAGAACTATTACTCCAAAAGAAACAACTCATCCACATATCACAAACACCGTTTCAATCGAGATGTACTGAACCAAAGCTCTAGTGAAGTCAAAGAAAAGCAGTTAAACTAGTCTTTGTCTCTTCTGACTGTTATTACTACCTTAAGATTTAAACCATGCTTTCCATTTGCAATATCACTATAAACATTAATATTTACCTTTACCCCTAGCATCAAGCACAGCAGCGTGTGAGACTTTCCATACAGTCTCCAAGACACTACAAATTAACAATATGAGCTTTCAAACAAAATACCAAAGTCATACCCACAACCGAACATACAGTACGGCACTGGGTATTTTTGTAAGAGCATCAGAACCCAAATGCATCTCCTCTAACAGTGGCGCCTCCTCTACACGTGAAAAGCAAGACAGCGAGATATGTAAATAGACCAACTTTAGGATTTTTCACTTTGCACAACTGTAGCATGAGAAAATACTGAAAATCTTAAAGAACAGATAAAATTAACTGTTGTTAATGCTCCATTGTTACATCACTCATTTGTACCAACAAGAAAGAATATTTACAGTCAAACTTCATATAATTAATAGAATTCAGTAATTCAAACTGGTTGTGAAGATTTGAAAATAAGGTATGTAACTTTTTTAGCAACTGAACAAGTACATTAAGACCTACAATCTAATAATCACGGCAGATGTTAAAATACTTAACAGTGAGCTGACCTGGCTTAAAGTTGGGGTGGATTTTTTTTTCAGTATTTAGAAAAATATTATGGGTAGATGACAAATTCTTTTGCATGACAAGAAACACAAAACCAAACCAGATTGACAAAGATATTCTAGTTGTCTCCACCAAATGTTTTGCATAGCCCCTGAGATCTCAACTGTATTGAGGGACGTCTGGCAGAGCTGAAAGCCCAGTGAAAAAACTGTAAATTAACTGGATAAAACTAGGTTTCAAGCAAAAGGAGTGGTAAAGTCTTTCATAACTTCAGTCCACATTCAAGCTGGAAGACCGGCTTTTAGTAATTATAATAACTATCCCAGTAGCAAATATTCCCAGTGTTACAAATTACTGTAAATAGCGGAAGACAGTCACTTCACCAAGAAGGGAAACTGGAGTTTTGAAACTGCTTCTTTTAGCTACGGGACAAAAGAAAAATTAAGTTGATTTTTTGATTCTATTCTGTTTTTTATTATTTTTTAAACAGTGTTTAAAGCAAAAGTTTTAAATGCAAATAAGGAAGGAATCTGGTTTCTCCTCTTCCCTCCTGTGTATACACTAAGCAGGAAAAATAAAAGGGGGGGTGGGGAGGGAAAGACTACCAAATTCTCCATACAGCATAACCTAGACAACTCCTGAGAGGGGACAGCCGAGATCCGAGAGCATCTGAGTGAGATTATTACTGGTTAGTTTGTGACTGAAAAAAGAAAATGGCTGAAAGATCGTGTCCTGCTGGAAATACATTCTTCTGAAATTTACCCAGTGCAAGCCTGAGAGTCGTTCTGCAACACCTCCCCTTTTAATAGATGGGAACTGTGGAAATCTCCATTAAAAAAAAGAAGACCTGAGGTTAGCATGATCTGCAGAAAGCCAACAAATAACATCTGTATACACTAATGTCCGATATCTTCAATTATACACAGCAGCCAAACAGGCTACTGCCATCACACGCTTAAACCTTAAGCATAAAGCCCCACCAAGAACTGAGGCTGCATCCACAGAGGTTTTGAATCTTCACAATATTGAAATTCAAATCCTCACCACCCTTCCCCAGTACAATCAAAACCCCCTTACTTTCCCTTCAGACGTACTGAAACTCAATTTTGGGGCAGTATTTTGTTCTTAATAAAGACAAATATACTACCATGTGTGTTACACTGGTGACCAACAGGAGAGAGTGGAGGTTTTCCTGGGAGACACTACTCAGTAGAAAATAAGAGTGTTATAATGCAGATTGTCTTGATTTGCTGCAGATTCTCACAAATCCCTCTGCAGGGATTTTACTCTTCAGTAGACTGTGTTACACTACAGGTAGTTTAGAAATAGAACTACAGATATATTTTAAAGTCCATTTAAAGAAAAGAGACGTATTCTTTAAAGTGCAGTTCTCCACTCACAATTAATTTAACTGGTAACAGCCTACAATTTTGCAGAAACGTCTTCTTTTACATCAATATAATTCTACCCAATAGAGCTTTAAATGAAATTTAAAGCCTGGACTCAGGTTATAGTTGTTCTGACTCCTGGAGGGTAGAGCTTGAATAAGAACAAGGCAGCATGCTAGTGCATTTCATTAGCAATCAAGACAGTCTGCTTTCCAGTAATTTAATAAAAAAAGGGGAAAAAAAAGTTAATCTTACATAGTTTATAGCAAGAGAGATGAGAGGCTGTTGTTAGAAACAGGCCTTTCCTACCCTATTTAAGTCAATGGGATCACATTCACATTAATGGAAACAAAATTCCAGCCTTCTCCATAAACTCACGGCTATCTCCTTAGTAGCCCAGATTTGTTGTCGCAGAACAACAAGCTTTAAGCACACCCAGGCACACTATGAAAAGCTCCCATGCCAAACAATTGTCTTAGCAATGTATCTATACAGGCTTCCCTCCCCTTCCTCATGCCTGACACTTAAGAACAATGTCCATTAAAAAGGCCCTTTTCATATAAATTTGTACATTTTCTATTTATGATTTTGAATGAATAGCCTATCCTTGCCTGAATTTATTGGAAAGCAAATACAGGACCCATGAAATCATCCCAACTCAATTGCCCACATTTAACAGCACGTTACACTGTAATGCATCATGCTTAAATGAGTTTAAACATTTTTGTAAATGACTGCACTGTTTTAAGCTGACAATGCATCATCATCTCTATTCCCTTGTGGGACTATGCTACTTTTAAGGCAAACCGTCTTATCTTTCCTTTTGCCCTTCCTAGCCTTTCTTCTTTGATAAGGATGATGAATTAGTGACAGACTGAGCCCCAACAAGATAAAACTGGTCTACAGTGAACTCTACTTTTGCCAATGATTCAATAAGAAACATTGACACGAAGATGATTGAATTTATCTCTGGACCAATATAAACGTACACATCCAATGGCTCCATTTGTGGAAATATAAACAGAAAACTCCACCCCTTGCAGAGGTAACGCTGCGAAAGAAGCTACAAAATGTGGTCCAAAAGAGAGAAGAAGCATCTGGCTTCACGCCTTCTTTGAATTTAACGATGACCTGAAACATACTTTTTCCAGTAAGAGAAAAAAAAATGAAAAATACTTTTCACCTGAAACTTCTCCAAAAGCTAATAGTTTCTAAAGGTTTATTGTAACTGTCTTAACTCCACCTGAGCTCACAAAAAGGGCTCCAACACCAAGACCATACATACATACTTAACTGATCAGAGATATCATTATCTTTGCACACAGACAAAATCTGTAACACAAGACTCGTGCCTTGTCTCCTTGGCCAAACAATTTCTTCTCCTGAAACATAGAGAATTAGCAGTCAGTAGAAACGTGGATAGTCTGAGAGATTTCTCTGGCTCATGAATAACACATGCCTGGTCTGTGACCAAGAGGCCAAAAAGCATTACAGGCTGACAGAGGTGACAATCGATTTTGTCATATTCATGTGTTTAACCCAGTTTCTCAGAAGCCTGAGCATTTTTTCTTCTTGTGCCACAGAAGAAAGAGGGAAGAAACAGAAAAGTATAGAAGGATTGTCTATAAATACCCATCAGAGAAGACAAAAAATGGGAGAGGGAATGTGGGAAAAGAAAAACCAGGATGTAGAACCTGAGCAGGCGAATCTGTGTGTCTGAAAACAATGCCTCATGTACTCCTCTCACCTGCCTTCCTGTTGCATCTTTCAGATCACACAGGTCTAGATAGGCTATAAATATTTAAGATAAAAATTTAAAGCGTGTCATAATACAACAAATCTTCCAAGGAAAGAAAAAGACCTTACTAGCCCTAGAGGAGACTCCATCCTGTCAGCTCCCAGTTATAAAAAGCCATACAAACAGCTCGCTTTGAAGGCTAACAATACTTCTAGTGGTTATGTGCAAACGAAAAGGAACAAAAAATCACAATAATTTGTTCAATGACAGGCAACTGGGCCCCACAAAAGGAGTCGAGACAGATTGTAACTGCAGGCTCTTCAGTAGCTGCACACAAACTATCTTTTGTTTTGCAACTGAATTTTACTGAACCAGAAGATTTAAAGAGACAGATTATTCCTCAGGCAGCAGGACAAGGAGGTATGATCTCCATTTTTTTGTGTTTCGTGGGTAAGGAACCCAAATCAAACTGGGTGTGAACTCCTGATTTTCTTTCCTGTGGCTGAGGATGTCATAACCTACCTCTCCTCTATGATCCCGCTGGAGTTTTCTTAGAATAAAATTGAAGTCACCCCGTTAAACTCAGAATAAATTAGCCAAAAGACTTACAGAAGTATTTCTTATTGGGGAAGGTGACTAGTAGCAGGCATCGCGATCATACAGTTTTCTAACCAAAAGCCCTAAGAACCAGCAGCCTTAAAAATCTGTAATAAGGATGTAAATCCTTCAGATGCAGACAAGTTCATAGTAAACAAAGAAATCGGGCCAGGAGAAAGAGACGCTGGCATTCGTGTGCTCACCCAACTTTACGGCAGAGAAACTTTAACAGGCTGCTTGTGTGGTCTATCAAGTACATTGTAGTTAACCTCATAAGCAATAGGAACAAAGGGCTCCCCAAACGGGATAATGAGGAAACTGCACAGGATTATCCATGGTCCAGGAAAAGTACAGGTAAACTAATTTGTATTTCATTTTCTCTAGGACAAGGTGACCTTTAGTTTGCTCTGGAAGAAAAGCAGATGTTCAGGGCTCAAAGATATGACAGACTTACTATAGCTCTATGACAAACTACTCGTGGTAGTTATGCCACAATAACTACGTGCACACTTAGCACGTGTAAAATATGAAGCGATTTAAGAAAACGCACCCCATGCAGGAAGAGTGGACATAGCTGAGGTGATGAGGGGTAACTTGTTAAATTGCAGTTATTTGAAAATGTCCCGAGTTCTAACACAGCTTTGTTATGACAGAAACAGAACAAAACAAGTAACATTAGCAAAGGACAGCTAGAAGAAGTCCGTGAAATTTTTCACCCCAGCCAGTTACAATATATATTCTTGCTGCGCGTTGTCCCAGTGAAATCCTTGTTTGCCAAAACAAACATAGTCACAAAACTCATCTGCTTTAACAGGCATCTCCTAAAACCTGGGCAAAGCTCAACAAATTTTCTGCTCTGCTTCTGGGCATCTCCTCTGGACATCAGGGCTTTCAGGCTGCCTTGGACAGAAGCGAAGTAGGAAATTTAAGAGAACACTTAAGAGAGATACAAACATCCAGTTACTTCCCTGAAGAGCAATTAAGTGTCTGATTTTCTGACAGGGGGAAACATCTCTCTCTCGCACTAGAAATACAATAGCTCTGTGTTATACCAAACTCAGAGCTATTTGCAGGCATCCTGGCCATCAATTTTGTTTTTATTACACCCCAGAAAGCTGCTTGAAATGTTAACGGATTTCCTAAAAGCAAGGTACAATGCTGCCACATGCAGGATTAGATTCTGGATTCACATTCTCCCCATATTCATATAACGCTAAAAATTAGGAAAGTGGGGGGAAGAGCAGAAGAGAAAAAGAAAAAACCACTTCAAACTTATTTCAAAATTGCCTTCAGATTACTATCCACATTACTAATAAGAGGCTTTAAAAACGTGAGTTAAAAGGTTTTCCATTTGCATCTGGTAAATGGAGTATTCTTAAATATACACCACAAAACCTGAACAAACCAAGCATGTAATCATTTAAATGTTATTGTGAGGGCAACTGCATGATATACAAAGCAAAACGCTCCTAGCATCTACATTTTGAGCAGATAGCTTCCCAGATAGTTTTTAGGTGTAATCAGAAGCTTTGCTGCCTGTTTTGCACAGGCCCACAAAAAAGATGCACGTTTACTTGTACAGACATGCCATAGTCTGCATGTTGTCACCGGCATTATCAGCAGCGTCCGGAACAGCGGCACAAACCAAACTATCTATTGTAGGCAGAACCAGCTGGCACCCGATAGACAGCTCAGGAGAAAGAGCTGTACACCAAAAGATCGGCTTTTCCTCTTCAGCTCAAATATTTCTCTTCCAACTACTCTTCTTTTATCACCTACATAGCTGAAACTTGTTTCTTCCCTCTTTTCGTAGCATGGCAATGGTGCTAAATGCTAATTAAGTGCTAAAACTCATTGCTAAGTAGTACCTACTTTAGCTTATCCCAGCAAGATACTAGCATTAGCTTTATATTTGGCAAAAAATGCCAAAAAAGCAACTCAGTTGAGCCCTGTGTCTCACCGAAACTTAGAAAATTTACTCCCAATACTTTGCAACCTTTTTCCTTTTTTTTCCTCCAAAAGCAAAAGACTTTTTGCACAAAGTTAGCATTTGCTCTCCTGAACTATTTCTACAAGGTTTGCACAAAATTTTAATTATACCCTCCATTAACCTGCGGAAAAGCTTTCGCATGCCCATTTCTTTCTAAGAACAAATAAACACCACTTTTACTGCAGGCAAGAGTATGAGACCCTTTCACACAATGAAGTAGAGGTAAGAGCACCTCCCCATTTCATAATTAAAAAACAACATGAAAAATCATTTGAATGAAAGCATGGTTCAATATTAAAAGTAAGGTCTAGAAATTCTTCCACATTAGGATACCAGAAGAGTCCCTGAAATAATAAGAATTCCACCGTCATCCCACAGAGAAAGATCAAGAAGAGACTGGCGCTCAAATCCCCTTTCGTATAGCACAGCAAGAGCTGTGGGTGGACACCACCACATTGTGCCTGTTTTCAGCTCTGAATTTGAGCAGAGCCTTGAAGAAATCCCGTTTGACAGACACAGCACCACACAAGAAGAGATCTGGAAGCAACCTTGAACTCCCATTTCCCATAACTTATGATGTAAATGATTAAATGGCAATGGAAAATCCTGGATTAAACCAATGTGAGCAGTGGAAATAAAAATTATGGTCAGCACCATCTCCCCAACCACACACATGCATATGACATCCCATTAAAAGAAACCAAGCTATTATTTCCTAATACTATATTTTCCTCACATAGGAAACAGACATCTTAAGATTGTATAAGCCTTTAAATAATAAAAAAGGAAGTAATTCCTTGTACGAACTCCAGATAAGCAGTAACTACCACAGTAGAATGAAGTATCTGTTCTTACCTTTGCACTTGCTAAGAACCCCAGAGATATGGCTACTCTGGCTCGCAGGTCTGGTCTGTCTTTGGGCCACACGTAAGACAACATTGCTCTGATAATCTTTTTGGCATCGATCTCTTTCAGCTATTGGAAAGAACAAACAAAGGCATCGCAATTACAAAGAGATCCCGTGAAGCAAAATAAAAGTATAAATAAGAATGAATTTTATACATTTACATCATTTCTGTATTTTATTTGATGGGCAACAGACACTTCACAATGCTTGAGACTAGGACTACATCTTAAAATTTCAAGTTGTAAATTTTTAGGTTTATATCCATGACATGCTCTTAAAACAGATGAATTGTTCTTAATTCACATGCCCTCAAGAGTGCAAGTACAGCTAGCTGTAAATGGAGTACAGAGAAAGCCACAATTCACCAGAGCTGAAATACTGCACAGAACAAATAAACTGACCCTTCTTTTTTTATCTTCTCAAGATTCCTGTACAAAATGCAAAGGCTTGGTACTTCTTCTTTGGAAGCTATTTTAACATAGCATAGAAACAACAGTAGGGAAAATGCAAAAAAATAAACAAAATAATCTAGTAACAAAGAACTAAGTCAAGAGGGAAGTCTCAAAGGTCTACAATAAACAGAAGCAGTTTGGGGAACATCCAGTGAGTCACAATAGAATACAGTATTAAAAAAAAATATCTCCAGCATTATAGCGACTCAAACAACTCTCTGGAAGTGAATGCTTATGCTGATATATAAATTTCAGCTCACATGATTTGGTCACATCACTACAAATTTAAGCATTTCCAACAATCACTTTCACAGTTTTTTTGCTCATCTTAGAATCTTTGCAGAAAAGTGAGAAATACTCTTATCTGTCCACACCTTTTAGGGCCTGTTTTCAGGAACCCAAAGGGTCGTCCTTCAATGCCCAATGAAGTCACAACAGCCAGCAAGAAAACTGTTCCAGTGGCCTTAACTCAGCTTCCGATGTCACCGCGTCATTTAACAGAATGGCCCCCAAAGTCAGGTAATCAGGCTTCATGGGGCAGAAGACGCACATGGCCACATGTTAGCTTAACTGATTACGCCAACTTTTTAATGAATTCTTGAAATATATTCTCCTTCTCTCAGATCTTCCTCTGAACAAGACCATAATTCAGTTAACAAGTCTTCTTGAGAAATATCACCTTTTTTGGTTTGGGTTTATTGGGGATTTTCTGTTGGGATTTTTGTTGTTGGTTTTGGTTGTTGTATTTTTTACAGAAATACAGGTTATTTTACAGATGGATAGATGTCTGTGTTACTTACAGTTGAGATATAGTCCACTAAACTCCCAAGCTAAATATATCATCTGAAGCCCAAACTGTGCTACTCAAAGAGTAACAGCACACGCAGTAACATACAGCACAAGCACCACCAACACTTTTTTCTGTGCTGGCTACCCTGGGGTTAACTTCAACGATATGAAGGTTATCTAAATTCAAAAGAAGAGCAGCAAGTAGCAGCTAAACTAATCTCTCCATTTCAGGCAATATTTTGCCGGGGGGGGGGGGGGGGGGGGGGAAAAAAATTGATGTCTCTGTAGTTGAAATTTAGACAACGGTGGTTTTTCAGGCCATAGTNAGATGACTTTTTATTAAGTATGTCAGTAGAAAGGGGAAGTCCTACAATATATTTTAATGTTTCCCTCACTTGACTGTGTACTTTAAATGCTCCTTCCTCAACTTCAAGGATAAAACAAATTAGGATAGGAATTCTCTGTGAAGGTCCAGTGTGAATGAGCAAGAAAGGAGAGTTCTCTTAAAAGGTAAGATTGCTGAGACAACCAGGGAAGCCAACTGTATAAACGTAAGCTTTTAAAAGCACCAGAAAATTCATCTCAGTGTTTCCAGTCATAGCTTCAAAGGAAACCAAAGGGTAAGAGATACTGCATTTTGTCAACAATTGCAAACGTACTGGAGCATTATGCAGTATAAGCACATTTCAAACAACTTCTAAAAAATAGATATATGGAAGATTTGTAAGTGAAGAGAGGATGCAAAACTGTCTGTTGTGTCCTACCCACTCAGGAGATGGAGGTACCTGCTGCGGAATACACACAAATCTTTCCATTTGAGCCAAGGATATGCATAAATAGCAGTTCAAACACTCGGAAAATATCTTTGATCACCACTTACAGGTTAAAAGGAAGTTAAAAAAAATGGTATCACATTAACACAGAAGATACTAGTGCAACCAAAGCAGTTCTAATTATATGTTGCTATTGGCTAGTCAGACTTTGCACAGAAAAGCTATTAAAAAGAATGAAATACACCGGCTGCAAACAAGGAATCTATTTCCGTTTCTTCATGGCTCTGAACGGTGACAGAAGTAAACCCATTCAGAAAAAAAGTCAGAAAGCAGCCAGTCATTTGCCAAAGGCCTTGCAAAGGACCAAGAAGAAATATCAAAGGAGATGCAAAATGCACACACATTACATCAAAGTTTACCATGAAATAGATGTTACTGTTGTACAGAAACATGAGTTGAAAATGGTTTAAGTATGCAAGTGGCAACATTAAGAATTAAAATGAGCAATCTGTTTAATGGACTCAAGCTCTTTTTTGATTCTCTGTGGCATATAAAAAGGTTAAGAGATGCATTTATTTTACCTCCTTTTAAGTGTCAGTAATGTTTTAGATTTTCTTCCACGGCTTATTTTTACAGAAATGGAAGGAAGGGAAGGAAAATATTATAAATCTAATACAGCAGGGAGCAAAGAAGAAAAGCCTTTTCTCCTTTTTGAATGCAGCATGTTTTTAAAACACACTACCAAATACCAAAGACTAATTTGCAAAGGAATTAGTATTGAACATCTTCCTGCCCCCCTCACCCATCATATCCCATCAAGGTTCTGGACCTTTTAAAATACCTAAAAGGGGGAAAAAAAGAGAGCCAACATTCCTCTTCACAATTTCCAAGATTGCTGAACATTGCAAAGCACTCACCAGGCTGACCCTGTGACTTTACGGATAAAGCCTATGCCAGGATGCTGAGCTATCAGAAGCACAATGAAAGAAAATGGTAGTTTGTCTTGCGTTTAAGCTCTACCATCCTCTTCATTGTACCAGCACAAGCTGCCTTACATCTGCATGAGCTTATTCTCCAAATCACTGACCGCTGGCTTCCTCCCCGGCTCTCTCCTCTCTTCGCGGCCCTCAACTGTTCAGTCCCAGCCCTTTCCTCCCACCACCGCTGCAGCGCATGAAACACCTTGACAAACTCATTTAGTTCATGAAACTTGCGTAAAACTCTTTAGTGTTTGTTGCAGGGTTTTGTCTCAGTAAAGAGAGTCAGATAAACCTACAAATTCAGTATAATGAGAAAAAGCATGGCTGAGAACAGAACTTAATTATTTTTATAGGAGAAGGCATTTATACTGTTTAAGTCCATATGCACCTTGCTGTGAGCGAAGCAGCAGTAGTTTGTGAAGGAAGGGGGGCTGGGGTGTTCCCACCATTCGTATGCGCTATTTTTCAGCTAGATCACTTCACACCATCACACCATCTGACCACGCAGTGACTTAGAACCACAGAATGGTTTGGGTTAGAAGGGACCTTAAAGCCCCCCCAGTGCCCCCCCTGCCCTGGGCAGGGACACCTCCCACCAGCCCAGGCTGCTCCAAGCCCCGTCCAACCTGGCCTTGAACCCCTCCAGGGATGGGGCAGCCACAGCTTCTCTGGGCAGCCTGGGCCAGGGG
This sequence comes from Rhinoptilus africanus, assembly GCA_013400135.1. Taxonomy (NCBI): domain Eukaryota; kingdom Metazoa; phylum Chordata; class Aves; order Charadriiformes; family Glareolidae; genus Rhinoptilus; species Rhinoptilus africanus. The sequence goes on from VXBO01009241.1 coordinate 1,049,639, forward strand.
CTCACCCCCCTCACAGCAAAGAATTTCTTCCTTATATCTAATCTAGATCCTAATACCTAATCTGATGTACCAAAACACCACTGTGAGGAAGGAGGCAGGATTCTTTTTTCAGTTGCTTTATCAGCTTACATGAAAGTCAAACTTGTGCCTGAATTTTCCTTACAAACTTTGGGGAAAAAAGTACTTAAGTCTTCTGTCTTCGTAATATCCATCCCTCCACAGAAGGCAAGTGATGACTAGCAAACTAAATAGCAACCAAATGAAATGGTGGCGGGAGAAGGCTAATTATCAGGGCTTCATTGTGACTATCAATCTTGCCATAAGGAAGTAATATATGTCTGCTTAGCAACAAGTCAGGCACCACTGGTTTTATTCCCGTCTATTCTGTGTACGAAAGATTAACACATACCAAAAAAAGAATAAATAAAAAGATGCTAAAAAACAAAACACGTTTTCGGTTTTCAGCCACTGCTGCAAGCGAAATTTATTTTGCAACAAACAGGTGTGCACGCTTCTCTCCCAGTTACTGTGAGATGAAGTTAAGGTGCCCTTCAGACTCTGTGTTTATCCTTAGTTCTGTATCCCCTGAAGCCGCTGTAAAAGGGGCAATTTAAAACGTCGGTCCCAAAGGCAGTTTCCAGAAAGAAGAGGCTGGTTTGTCAAAAAAATTTTGGAAGAGAGAAAGGTGTAATACAGCTGACATGTTTTCCTAAAAGCATAATCCTAAGGGGAAAAAATTCTCATATGGTAAACTGGGTACCAGTACTTTTACACACTGAATACAAGTGCAAAGCAGCAGATTTCCTTCCCTTCATTTTTGCTGAGAACCTCTTGGCTTTCACACCCGGTGTTACACTGTTTTTACCACTCTTCACACATTTCACTTCATCTACAGCTAATTCTTGCTGCTTTCTCCTGCACGATCCTTAACATCTGATATTTGTCTAGTTAGACAACAGCCTTAACTGACATTGTCCTATATTAACTACATTATAGCTCCATTTATTGGAATAAAAGGCATGGGATCGGCTTATACAAGAATAACTGCAAGTAATAGGAGTATGCCACTGGAATATTTACACTGCCTAGCAGACCAAAAAAATATCTGCTGGTTTCAAAATTTCTGGCTAACATATTCCTAGACAGTTTTAGCTTTAAGGAACATCCACCGTTCCTTAACGTGACTAATGATTTGGCAAACAGAACCTTCCTTTTCCTTTCTGACCAGAGAAAATCCAGAAGTTTTTGAATGATGCCAAACTGCAGACCTTTGAAAAGGAGTAACTCTAAAGAAAACACGTGATGATTAAACATGTAATACCTACAATGATTAAACAGATTTGTCCTGGAACTTGCCCATCACATACAAAGGGATTCAGTTAAATGTCTGAATTTCAGGAAATAGCATTTTTAAGAAAGAATAAACCACCATTTGTGGTACTTTGAAGATAGGTCAGTTACGAAGCTGAGCCTGTGAAATGGATTTGCAACTGAATCATATAAGGCTGAATTCATTCTATGTATATACCAAAAAAAACACCTCTTTTCCAAGGACTTGTGAAAAATGAAGTTATGACAGCAGACAGGAAACATTCAATGATCATACATATGATCAACATACCCAGGCAAACAGAAATTCCAGTGGGAAAAAATCCCCAAGATCAAATAATTAAGCCCAAGAGATGTGTGACCACCAGAGTGACAATACAGGGGATAATATTCTCCTCCCATTTACAGGAGAAATACAATCTGTAATAATTATATTCTATAACATATATAATTAGGGTAAACATGGAGGATAGTTTGCTAGCTTTAACGCCTGTTTTGCCTAGGAAATCTTTGAAAGAGCCCACACGTGTTGTAAGGAAGGTCTTAAAATTAGTCTAAATTTAATGTTACATGCTGAGCCAGCAGCACCACTGATGGAAAAGGTCAAATTGTTGTGTTTCCCCCCGTGCCTTACGCAGAAAAGATAGCAGATGTTTGCTAAAAGAAGCTGGCTATACTTCAGCAAACCAGCCCTGAAAGACCTGGATTCTGCACTGAAATTTCATTTGTCAGCAACATGGCCTTCACTCGATTTAGGAAGATCCCACCCAAGTTTGAACAAGTTGAAATAATCACACAGAATCATTCTGCAAATGCACAAGGCAACAGAAGTAAGTTTGCACAGCAAGTGAGAGAATGGAAGTTACATAAACTCAAGAGCTTTGATTTTGCTATTTTAATCATGCAAAGTTTATATTGTGCTTTTTTAACCAAAAGCTTGCCTCATTTTCTAACTGTAATCATTTGGTCTAATAAAAGATACTGCTTCTCCTTACATACCTATCACAATTATTTAAACATATGCTTCCTGGATAAAAATACAGTCAAAATATATCAGATGCATTAACATTAAATACAAGTAAAAATACTTGCAGCTTAATTACTTCTCTCCCCCTGCCCGCTTCAAGTGCAATTTTACCAACTGATGCACTAATTTGTATCCACAAGCTGATTTCTACTATCCTGAATGTCAAGTCACAGGGAAATCTCAAGTCACAAAAAAGAATAACAAACCACAATAAATCACAATGGAACATACTTTCCATGAAAAACATCAAACAGAACACAGGCCAATTTCAAAGGAGTGTGTGACACTAAGATTTTTTTTTAACAAAACAATCGAAGCATTTCAACATAGTCATTACAAATATTTGGTGATATAAGGGCTAGTAAGCCTACCTCAACAATTAAACAGTATCTACCCTGCTATAGTATTCACGAATCTACCAACACAGTTTTTCACAAATTGTTGCTCGTTGGGGTCTTCAGCTTTTTTTTTTTTTTCCTTTGGGGGTAGAGGTGGGAGGAAGCTGGTCACATTTTTTTTATTTAAAAAGTAATACTAATTAAACATTATTTTACCCCTTCCTTTGGATCCGTGTGAAGCCCTCCACCTGCATGACCATGCCAACACATTCTCTTTTCCATCAGTCGCCAGCTCGGGAGGATCTGTGTGAAAATGAAAAGTCAATTTGCAAGAACCTCAGGAAACATGCATGTAAAAGCCAACAGAAAGAACTACTGGTGTGTTTTCCCTCCCTCATTCTCCAACTGTATCAGCTTGCTTCAATAAAAGATGTTACCTCTCTCTGAAAACCTTGCTTTGCTTGAGGAAACAATAGTAAGAAAGGGACTATGATTCTAGCAGTATAGTAAAGAGCATGTTCCAAGCAGCCAGGAGGTAAAGATAACAGAGCCTTACATATTTCAGTTAAAAGGACACCTAAAAACTGAAAAGTGGACTAAAGAACATAAAAAAGAAATTGAGGTTTTGGTGGATAACCATACTCAGGCACATTAATATATAAAGTGTAACACACAAGCAATAATACTTTTTTCACGTATGTAAAGAGTAACTTAACTTGAGGGCAAAACAAATAGATAAATCCGCTTCACACTCCTCTTTCCCATCAGGATGAAAAAGCCCACTGGTGCCATATGACAGGTACAAGTCACTCTGGTCCAGAGCCCCTGCTGCAATCCATGTACAGCACGTACAGGTGCAGTTAGGAAACAAACCTGCTCTTTAAAAACAAATGCTCACTTCTCTCAGCATGTGGCCAAGATTCCCTGCTAAATAAATGCAGAGAAAAAATCTGAATTTATTAGCGCACATAGATGTACTAAAAAAATAATAGCTCACTACCACTAGGCTTTTCTGCAAGTTCAACTTCAAAGTGCCTGCCACAAACCATGGACATGTTAAAGCTTTTCAAAAAAAGTCTGCATTTTGTTTAAAATATTTGCTGTACGTTGACAATTTCTGGGTTCAAGTTACGTAAAACCTCTTTAGGAATCTCATTTTATATATATGGTTTGACAGCAGACCTAAGGATATCCCAAATCAGAATTTCACTTTTCATATTTTAAAGACAAACATAATAAAAACCAATCCAAGTAGATTTCATGTGTTGAAGTCACAATGACCCTCAAAAGATGTTAGCTGCTTAAGTCAGTTCTATGTGTGTTCTATTTTTATAATAAAAATTTTTACAATAAAAAAACCCCCAAAACCAAGACAAATACATTTCCTAGCTTCATTCAAGCAAAGCATGTTACTTAGAAATGTGTCATAATTATTCCATGAACAGAAAAAAAATGCATCTTCCTTATATTTTCATTAGCATTAAGGCAAGCAGACGTCGTAGGAATAAGAGTCTGACATCCCGACACTCAGAATGATGAGAATAAATTTCCACGTTTCTTGATATTCCACAGCCTAAGCAGAATTTTGAAGTAATAAAGCTCTACGTACTCAAGGAAGACTCACAACTTTCTATGCCTGACAATATGAATTTAAGTATCAACACAGAAAACCTACATTTTTAAGAGCTATTCTTTGTAAGTTACCGTATTATCATTACTTCCTAGAGATTCAAAGAGACAGAAGCCTGGAGCTTCTAAGCAAAGTTATTTCCTTTTCTAGAAGCAGAAACATAACTTGCTGTACTTCAAAACCGTAAATAGTCAAATTAGAAAAAAAACCCCAACAGACTAAACTGAAAGAGGTTCCAAGAGCTTGAGTTTCCTCTGACCTGCAAGCAGGAAGAAAAACCATTTATACCTACCTCTGAAGCCTCTAGTAATGGCCTTGAATAATCCCCTCCCAGAATATGCCATGATCTTTGCTTGCAGATTGGTGGAATCTACAGAATAAATTGTGGGAGAAAAAAAAAGTGAAAATGGAGTCAAGCAGAATGTGAACTTCACATTCAGAGAATATTCATCTAGTTTATGTAAACAAGCATAACATGGAAACAAGGCAGATGGCTTTGTTTTCTAACAACTGACCACAGAAAAAGAAAACTGGTGGGGAGCAGCTCTAAAATAATTACATTAAACCATTAAAAATGCTAAGTGACAGTGAACCTTTCCCTTCCCTGAATCCCCACTCCCATCAGACTTCTTTTCTTTCGTACGATGAAAGCCTAAAGTTTTCCCTTTCCTCTCATTTTAATTTTCTCCCAGGTTGTCTTCTGACTTCCTTCAAATATTCTTTTGTTCTATTTTTCATTATGAATCGTTATTCTTATGCTTATAGGTGCTGCCATTTCCAATTCCTCTTAGCTTGGCTCATGCCATAATTGTCTCATAGACCACAAAGCTAATCAAAGCTACAGCTCTTGACTGGGAAGCCCTGGGAGTACTGGAAATTAGAGCATGGCTGATTACAAGTTTTAGATAAGCAGGACACAAGATACCAAATATTCACATATCATAAATGCATCTTTAATAAAGACACTGCTGGCACCAACCGTAGCGTGCTTTACAGGTTACATTGAAAGCAATTAATTTTCCGTAAGAGTTTCAAAGGACCGTTTATTTTCCCTAGATGGACTAGCTGGCAGTGCTTCCCAGTGGTAAAACAGGGACCTCTCTTGTGGTTAGCAACGATGGTGCCACATCATCTTTGACACATTCACTATTAAATCTTTTACTGCTCTGTTGCCATATTAACCATACACCTCACACTATATAAAAATCACTACCACCGAACAAAATAGTGAAAGAACTTTACCCAAGGCAAAGGACAAACGTCAAAAAGGAAAAAAATTACCTTCATCGTAAAAAAGGGTATTTTTAACCTTGACAAACAGCAGCACCAGCATTACATATTTTATACCTTGCCTTAAACAATCCTTCGCTTCTGTCCTATGACACACACCATAAGTTATAATTTACTCAGTTTTAAGAAAATGAAGATCACTCCCCCAGAAGTCACCACGTGGGACCTGCTTATTTCAAACATTTCCTTTATATGACATTACACACAGAGAAAGAGTAAACATTAGAATTGTATGTTGTACACTTAGAACTAACTGGCCTGGGTGGTCTGCCCTGGTGATTCCAAGACATGGGTTAAATGAAGGAGCTGCCTTTATAAAGCACTTAATTGCAGACAAACTTGTAACTTTACGGTTTCACGTCAGCACAGAGGATTCCATCTAAACTAAAACGCCTTCCATATGAACAGCGACAGTTTCATAACCAGAAAATATAACGGGAAAAGAGCAGGACTTCAAGATGCCTCAGCACATCCCAAGTTACTGCAAATTACTGTCAACCTTACAAAGGCACGGTTATTTTGGATAACAGCTCCCACCAACATGCAAGAGCACTCCCAGCAGTAACCACCATGGTGGCAGCTGGAAGTTCCTAGAAGCCAACACCAAATTAAGTCGTACAACCCACACAAAAGGCAGCAGTGTTCTCTGATCCAGCAAAGGCAGTCGTATCGATACAACTTCACCTGCTTCAGCAGTCAGAGACCATTCAGAAGGATGGATTAAACTATGACAATTCAGAATTTATAGCAGAGACATGCTTCAGGCTGAGATACCAAGCGTGCTTCACACTTAATACCAACAAGCCCTACATTCTCACTAATGAGACCGAGTTCCTGTCTCCTACAGCACAGTCAGCATATTGAAACCCTCAGCATCTACTGAACAGCAGATCTGGTCTCAACTACTGCATTAGATAGCCCACTTACTTGACTGAAGCTATAAACCGTCATGGGGCTAAGAGATGAATACAGCAAAAAAAACCCGAAAAGATTTGCACAGAGTACACAGGAACGTTCTTATTTTCAGCCTTGAGCCTGAAGACTGGAGGTTTCAACGCTCTCCCAAGCGCCTGCTAAAGACCAAGTCTCAACAAAGAATTAAGCAAGGTGAACAATGCATCTCACCGATAAGCCCTCCGGCCATCAAAGTACTATTAGTGAAACTGCTCAAATGAGCGGACTGAAGCTTACCCTGTCACCCTCCGCACATCCTGCGGGCAGGCTTGGGACTACACTTTCCCTCACCACGACTCTTTCCCAGTAGAGTTAAGACTACGCAGGAAAGGCGTACTTGAACCTTATTGCAACAGATCAAAGTAGCAGGTTATTGCTTTAAAGGAACAAGAACAAGTTCTGCGCATTTCTGAATTCAAGAAATTATGCTGGGAACAATAACTCTGGCATTTCCTAACTTCTGAATGCCTGACTCTGCACCATTATGTTCTTTTAATGTATTTTTGGATATGATTCTACATACTATAAAGGATGAAACAGATGTCTACTACTGATTGCACATAAAAGTCATATTGCTGAAGTGTCGTGACTGTTGGTGGTAGTTTGAATACTATAAATGCAAACAAACAACACATTTGCACAAGGTCAAAAACACAGTTAGAAGCTTCTCTCTGGAGTAGGTGACGTGCTGTTCCAGACGTACTGCACTAATCCAATGGGGATGGGTTTTTTAAACTAACTGTAACAGAAAAGATGACTGAAGGTAGGCTTCAAGTACCTGTGCAGTATTCAAGCCCCGCTGTTAATTTTGCTGAGTTTGAAAAGCAAAAAGAAAAGATGCATAGGAAGGAACAGAGAAAGATGAGAGAAAACGTGAAAATGCTCTGATTAAATATAGACTAAACGGTCACCAACGTGACCAATATGAACTTAACTGGAGTTACGTTTAACAATGGCCAACACGCAATTGCTCCGTACCCATACCCAGAGCAAATGAAACCAAGACAGTGAACAAAAAGATATCTTGAAGAGTTTTCCCCATAATATCCTACTAATATACATTTGGCTTCTCTCGGTAAAACAACAACAACAAAAAAAACCCAAAAAACATCAGCACAATTTTACAGAACAGACCAGGCTTCAGGTAAGAAAAAAAAAAAAATTAAAGAAAATACCTGAAACTTCCCTTACAACCACTTCCAGAGCAAGGGATGTTATTAAATTATGCAGAAGAACACGCTCTTTATCACATGTCATGTGGCAGCTGGAAGGGCAAGATAATGCAAGGGGAAAAAAAAAAAAAAGAGTCTCTTCTATTTTGTACCATTACACTTACAATACATACGTACCATAGAAATGGCCTAACTGCCAAAGTCCTCTATTAAAGAAACCTCTCACGGTATTTCTTGACTCATACAGATTTCTAGTAAAATCATCTTCCTTAGTTAAAGGCTGTCGCACCTTTTCAGTCAAATGTTATTTTCCTTCCATTTGAGTTTTAGATTGAATAGAATTTGCCATTGCTTTTACTTTGGATGTGGGCAAAAAACCCTAAGCTTCCTAGAAAAGAAATATGGTCTTTGTTTGGTTACTTTAAGCAGCTTATCAAGGAAGCCACATCCAACATGTCAATTCCCTCTATTACTACTCAGCAGTAAATTCCAAACAGAAGTTTTGACAGGATGAACCCCGATGACTACAGCCACGGGAGGGGGGGCCGAAAGAGCTACATTTAAGGAAATACAAACTGATCTCAATACCAAGAAATGGAGTCTGACCACTGTTCCGCAATATTTATGACACCTGTTTTTCCCCTCCACAAATTTAGCTATACTCCTCTCCAGGATACAAATGTTACATGTCTTATTATTCAGAAAAGCAAGACTAATACAAACTACTGAAAAATGCAAGTGTGAGGGAAGACAGACATGGATCTGTAATGAAACAGCGCCCAAACAACTCTACTATGTTTGAATCTCATTGGACTAAGTGCCACAGAAAATACACCTACTGTATTATAACACAATCAAGCTTACAACTAATTTTAAGCTTAAAAAAAAGTTTACAACTGATAGGAAACAATGAAGACAGGGGGATTAAGTACTGTGCAAAGTTGAGTGGAACGATGACGAGCAAGTGTTTGAAATCATCTTTTTCAAAAGCAATGGTGAGTAACTTTGCTTTTCCAGTCATATTTCACCAGAGGGTTTTCCTTCTTTTAATGACATTCTTCTCACCAATTAAGCTATGGCTATACTGCTTACCAGTCCGAGCTGTAAAGGGCACAACTCCTGACCGACACAGCTAAGCCGCCACAAACCACTGCTGTCTGTGTAGTTACATCAATAAAAGCAGAACCGTGGCCCTACAGTTGATTTTACTCACAAAAGTGATTTTGCCAGAGCAGTGAGAAGTAACCATGTCACATTAGGTGTGCCCTCCCGGGAAAGCCCTTACTATTTAGGAACCTCTGGGGGAAGACGGGCCATTAAAGCCAACTACCTGGATTTCACAAGTGGTTGGGTCCTGCCAGTCTCCCATCCCACGTGAGACTGGACCACATCTACTGTCCTTGGCTATATTCAACAAGCTACTGCAAAATTTAACCCATATTTGGTACCTAGAAAATAGCAATAAAGGTGATATAAGAGCTTTCCTGCATATTAAGGTATATATACTAAGACATGCCATCACCCAGTAGCCCAGAGGTTTTCACAGAACACACGCTATAAAACACTACTTTCATTAAACCTTGTTCCCAGATGACCGCAAAGCGTGCGGCTTCGGACCACGGCAAACAAGCTTAAGTTGTTTTAAATGCAAAACTGGGTGTATTTCTTCAATTTTTTGATATATAAAAAAGCTTTCAGAATAAGGCCAGTTAAAATCTTTACAGTCCTCATCAGTGCACAAACACAGAAAAAATAATTAAATAACTGAAACTAATATAGGATGCACATACTTGCACCCAGAAGGTTTTTGGAAAAAGCTGCATTACCTAATTAAAAAAAAACAATGTCTAATCACTCTGAAATACAGCCTGCTGAAGTGCCTAGCCAACTTCTGACAGTCGCTTCTGTTGGCGCAAGCACAGTATTTCTTGAACTAGCTGAAAAATGAGGAGGAGTAAAAAAAAATAAATAAAGGAAACTGAAATCACAGGACAATGCGTTTTCCTCTGTCAGCAAATTTGATTAAATGTTAAAAAAATCACGTCAACTAGTCCTGAACTTTTGAAGGACATTATAACCAAAAACTCCAGAACACTTAGTTTGAGCCTCCTGCCAGATAATAATCAAATAAATTTGCACAACACACTTACATAAACCGCGTTGCCTGTTTGTCATAATGTGGCACAAAGTTTTTATTTAACAAAATGTAAGATATTGCTTGTGCATTTAATGAATTAAAGTTTTCATCCAAATAGAGCTTGATGCAGAAGTAAAAATCACCAGACTGTAAAAAAAGGCATGTATAATTGATCACTTTTTAACACAGAAATGCCTAGAAACCAAAAGGCCAAAGAGGACATACATACGTACCATAGAAATGGCCTTAGCTTTCTAGTTCAGAAAAGCTACTGCAAATCAATATTTAGCAACATCTGGCAATTAAAACTTATCAGCAAGGACTGGCAATTATCACATGAAAAAAAAAACATTCAAAAGGAAAACAGGATTATAATGAATACTTCTATATAGCACCATAACACTGTTGTTTATTCACCAACATCTGAAATGAGTTTCCAGGAACATTGGATAATACTGAATACACAGATATATTTTAGTGTATCCAAATAGACAAGAAAAATATTTGGTCTGCATCAAGTTCAACTCTCAGCTTCCCCTCTTGCACAAGTTTCAAAAGTAAAACCTCCCAAAATTTACTACTTTGGTCCTGCTCATCTCATCTGCTAAGTAACAGGAACTTGGCTATAGACTATGACGGAATTCTGCCTCTCGGGGACAGCTGATCAGGGCAGGTGACAATGAAAAGCTAGTCATAAACAGCGGTGTTCTGGGGGGGGGAAAGGCAATAAAAAGAAAGGTTATTATCAAACAGAAATAATAGCTATCTGAGAGTTTTCATAAAGCTCATTCACTCCATCTTTTGAGATACACTTCCTTCACTCACTCTGAAAATGCCTACGAATTATTGAAAGCTGGACTCGTTCAGTTCGAGATATGTACTCAACTCTTTAGCCGTAACAAAAAAAAAAATCATTCACTACAACATGTCACAGCTTGCCACTGCTGACAGAAAGAATCCCAATTCCCATTTCCTTCCGGCAAAATTAGCTGTCAGCATAAGTTATCCTCTGCGGGAACGCTCTGTACCGCTTGCCCGCAAACAGAAGGTGAAAGCCTCGGGCGCCGGGCGCGGACAGAGCGGTCCCCGAGACGCCACCGCGAGGGACGGAGGGGGAGGCTCGGCCCGAAGTCGCCTGGGCCCAAACTTGCCCCAGGGACTCCCAGGCCGCTCTCCCGACCCGCCGCCCAGGGGCCGCCAGGCCACGGCCCCCCCGGGCGAGGGGCTCCCCGGCCGGGGCGGCCTCCGGGGGGCGAGGCGACCCCTCCGCCGGGCCCCGAGCGCTCACAGCCGGGCACGGCAAGGCCGAAACGGACCGCCCTGGCCGAGCCGGCGGGGGCAACCCCGCGGGGCCCCCCTCCTCAGCCCCTCACCGCCCGCCCGCCCTCAGCCGGCACCCTCCACGTACCTGGCCGCTCCCCGGGGCCGCGCGG